>JBBGZY010000438.1:25770000-26085000 GCA_037952925.1 Lithobates clamitans
TTAATTATGTTGATGTTGCTTTCGTATTACTGTTCCATAGGGCTAGGCAAAAGGTCAGAGCAACTGGCACACCTTTATAAATGTACTATACAGAGTATACTGATTGGTGGAGCACTCCTTTGAGGACAGCCAATGATTTCACAACTTAAGTGACTGCTGTCACTGTTTTTATTGACCTTCACATGATCATGTTGGAGAAGCTTCAGATGTCTGTTATACATTAGGGAGGTAATGTTGGAATAACGCTGAATGATTTATGACCTTCTTTGTTCACATCTGGAAATTTCATTTTTTTCTGCTTCGTATTCATTTAAAGGAAAGGCCTTTTGCACATTAGGCATTTGATTTACTATCTTCATAAAACTTAAAACAAAACAATTGACAATAATAACTCATTAAATAAAATGTATCATCACATAATTTGCATAGCCATTTAGCATAAAAAAATACCCTGCCCAATCCATATCTAGACACGTTGTGGTGAGATGGAATGTCCAAACCTATGGGATCTTAGTCAGAACTTCTTAACTTTGCTAAATTAATAAAAACACTCATTTCGTTAAATAATAAACACTCCTTAGTCAAAACGTGTGGTTTGAATTGGCCATGGCCCTTTATTTATTATTATTATTATTATTATTATACGAGATTTATATAGCGCCAACAGTTTACTCAGCGCTTTACAATGTATAAGGGGGACAACACAATTACAGTACAATACAAAAGGTACAGGAGGGCCCTGCTCGTAGAGCTTACATTCTAAAAGGGAGGGGGTGGTGGTACAAAAGGTAATAGCTGCAAAGAATGATTTGATGGGGGTGGCTCAGGGACAGTTATGTGGGTGTGGGATAGGCTTCCCTGAATAAATGAGTTTTCAAGGATCTCCTAAAGGTGGACAGGGTAGGGGCTGAAATTCAATTTCATATCAACTTCAATAAATTGTAAATAATCAACACAAATAGCATATGTTTAACTTTTTCTTTTTTATATATATATATATATATATATATATATATATATTTATAGCTCGAGCTAAAACTTAAACTTCAACTGTAACATCCCCTTTCAAAGAAAGGGACAAACCTCATAAATTGGGCCACGACAGGGAGGGACGGTGGTATGTGTTGCTTTCTGTATCCTCGTCGTCTTCTTCCCACTAATGATGCATCCTCTTTCTTTTTATATGTGGAGGCTCATGCCAGAGGACCGTTTTTTGGGCAACTGCCAATGTATCTACCAAGTAAGTACCGTATTTGCCGGTGTATAAGGCGACTGGGCGTATAAGGCGACCCCCTAAATTTCCAGCTAAAACGTTGGTTTTGAGATATACTCGCAATATAAGACGACCCCCTTCCAAATAGTCTGTCTAGTAGCTTGGGTAACATACTTAAACAGCAATAATAAGTCTGTGCAAATATAATCACAAGCTTTGTGAAGCAATGCTGCGGTGATAAATACCTCATGTGCCTGGCAAAATCCACTGATGGAGGGTCAGATGCCAGATGGAGGGTCAGGTGCCAGATGGAGGGTCAGATGCCAGATGAAGGGTCAGGTGCCAGATAAAGGGTGAGGTACTTCAAACCAAAGCTCCAGTGGTGGATCGCAAGGTGGTCGTGGAAGGAAGAGGAGCCAAGGGGTAGCCGCATTCGGTAACATACTGTATACAGTATTACAGTATACCGGGCTGAGCCAATCACGGCAAGTGATGTATTCTATTAATGTATGTAAAGCCTGTTCGGATTGGCTTTGAGATGCGCGGGCTGATGATATTACAACCTCTGCCAATCCGAGCAGGCTTTGTATTCATTAATAGAATACATCGCTCGTCGTGATTGGCAGAGGTCGGAACATCATCAGCCCACGCCTCTCTGAATCTCAAAGCCAATCCGAGCAGGCTTTGTATTCAATAATAGAATACATCGCTCACCGTGATTGGCTCAGCCCAGACATTAATGCACATCCAGTGGGCTGACATCCATATACCGGCATATAAGACAACCCCCGATTTATAGGCTAATTTTCAAATACTCTAGCATGCACACAGACTACACCCAGCACTTTAGGGAAACTAATCCATCACTCAGTAGTAACATAGGTAAGGAACTGAGAATAAAGATGCTTGGGTTTGACTTTTACAAAAGGGGAGAGTGTTTCCCATTATTTTTAAAGCGCAATCACGTTGTAAATCATAAGCACTGAGGCATTTAAAAATAATCTATTGACCACATCTAGTAATAGTATATTAATAAAGTATGGTTACAAAAACACAAGGAATGCAGTGTCAATACAGATCAGTGCTGCAGCCCACATTCAGTTAGCTCAAAAATGTAATGCTATTTCTGTGTGCAATGACTAATTATTCTGTAATTATGAATGTTGCTTGGTAAAGTATTAATTTTACCGTATATACTCGAGTATAAGTCGTTCCGAGCAAAAGTCGAGGCCCTAATTTTCCACAAAAAAAATGGGAAAAACTTATTGACCCGAGTATAAGACGAGGGTGAGAAATGCACAGCTACTGTAAGTGTAAAAGAGGGTCAACAATGCCCATTTGCAGCATCACTGTGCCCATTTGCAGCCTCGCTGTGCCCATTTACAGCCATAGGTCCCCTGAACTTCAAACTCGGTAGTTAAGGGTTCCTAGATGCCCCCTAGCTGCAGCCAAAATTTGGGGTCTCTGAACCCAAAGGGTCCCGAAATGACATTGCTGCAGATGGACACAGTTGACCAAATTTGGGGACCCGTATCTCAGGGCCACTTAGTGCTAGGAACCCCAAATTTGGTGTGCAAACCCAATGGAACTAGCACCATAACATTTGCAAAACTGGGGTTTCTAGCTCCAAGTGGCCCTGAGATACAGGGCCCCAAAAATCAGTTCAGAAAATGTCAAGCACTTTTCTGCAGCAGAGAATGACATTTTCCGAACCGGTTTTGGGGCCCCGTATCTCAGGGCCACTTGGTGCTAGGAACCCCAGCTTTGAATATGTTATGGTACCAGTTCCACTGGGTTTGCATACCAAATTTGGGGTTCCTAGCACCAAGTGGCCCTAAGATACAGAGCCCCAAATTTGGTTCGGAAAATGACATTTTTTGCTGCAGAAAAGTGCTTGACTCAAGTATAAGTCGAGGGGGGCACTTTCAGCACAAAAAAATGTGCTGAAAAATTCGACTTATACTCGAGTATATACGGTATATAAAATACAAACTGATACCGCACTCTTTGGACTCTTGTTACATATCTTTGCATGTGGCCAACATCAGAGATTAGACATGAAAGCCCATATATACAGTAACCATTGAAATATTAATTGACAATAGGAAGCTACAGTATGTACCTACTTTATCAAAAACAAAATAAGGCTTAGGCCAGCCATACAAGGTTCGAATCTGCTGAACCAGCCGAGATTCAAACCGTTAATGGGCAGGCTAAATGTACCAAGTTGATCGATCAACTTAGGTACAACCAGCCTGCTGGATTCTCTTACAATTATCGCTAGAGGCTGCTATGGCCGATAATCACAGTCTTCTCCGAACGGGGAAGACCCCCCCCCCCCGGGAGCAGACAATGTTTTGGCAGGAGGGATTCCTCTGTCAGCACTGTCTGTGTTGATGGGGGAATCATGCAAATTGATTTCCTGCAACCCTTAGCTGCAGGACAGAAATTCACACCTTATATGGCCTGCCTTACCATGCCACAACCGCCTTTAATGTACAAAATTCAAACCCTTGTCCAGTCTGATGCAACTTGCACAATCACTAAAAAATTGATAACATAAGACAACAGAAGCAAAATGTGGCTCACATGAGTAACTTTATTATAGAAAATTAGCTTTACACAACAGTTTAAAGCAATTAAAAAAATATATATATTACCTCTGTAGGTGCAGGCATGATTTATTTCTGCCTATTATGTAAATAGCTCAATCTAGCCCAAAGGCATTGCTAGGATTGTTAAATGCCTGGGGGAACCCTTGAGCAAGAGAGAAAAGCTGGGATGTACATTGCCTAAGTTGCACTTGACAGTGGATGTGGCTTAGCTAGAGCTTGAGCCTACACACTGTGTACACTACTGCTTGTTGTGCCCACAAGTTTTGCCTTATTTATTGTGCTGCAAGCAAGAGTCTCAAAGTTTTCTGAGCATACCTTAACAGAGAATGTAATTAAAATAATTAGGAACTATGTAGCAGCCAGCAACTGTTAGGACAGCGAAGATTGTGGTTATAAGTATGTTATGTACAGTACGGCTTAGAGGGTGCAATGGTCAGTAGTAGTATGTCTGGGGTTTGCACTGTGCAGAGTGCTCAGTGCA
Source organism: Lithobates clamitans (assembly GCA_037952925.1). NCBI lineage: Eukaryota > Metazoa > Chordata > Amphibia > Anura > Ranidae > Lithobates > Lithobates clamitans. Next base: position 25,774,310 of record JBBGZY010000438.1, read on the forward strand.
GTACCTTTTCCATTGGTGGTATACACACCTTCATACATTAATATTCAGTGGAGAAATGCCCCTTATTTTGGTAGTCAGTATAGTAGTAACCCCTTACATTGGTGGCCAGTGGAGAAGTACCTGTTTACACTGTTAGTCAGTGTAGCGCCACTTACATTAGTGATCATTGGTTAAGTGCTACCTTAAACTGGTGGTTAGTTAAATGCCCCTCATGTTAATAGTCAGTGTTGACATGGTCTCTTATGTTTGCATTCAGTGGAGAAGTGTCTTGGTGGTCAGTGATAAAGTTACCCCTTACATTGGCAGTCATTGTATTATCCCTTACAGCAGTGGCAAATTGGCCCTTTATATTGGTGGGCAGGGATTAAGTGCCCCCTTATGTTAGTGAAAATGGGAGATGTGCCCCCTTAAATTGATGGTCAAGGGTGAAGTTTCCCCTTACATTTATGGCCAGTATAAGATCCCTCTGTATTATTGTTAAGTGTTTAACTAAGCCTGTATGTTGGAGGTCAGTGGTAAATGATGGTCAGTGGTGAAGTGCCCCCCTTACATTGGTGGCCAGTTGGAGGTCAGATATAAAGATCTTTGGTACTCGTCATTCCCAATAAGCAAATTGATATGCATACCCATCCTCAATCATATCCAATTTCCTGAACACATGTGCGAAAAAAACAAACAGAAAAACGGAATAAGATTATACAATTTACACATCCACCCTCCTTAAGACAACATAATATCTTTGGGTGTATAGCTTATGATAACAATGCTTAGCCTCACAGCCCCAAGTGATTCACTCTTGATGAGCAATTCATTTCTATTTTATGAAAAAAAAAAAACACTTGCTGGGTACATTTTCTTAATGAACTTGCATTGCTCCTTTAATCTCTTTTCTATCCATTCTTATAATATAGTGGCAATGTCTGGCTGCTCTTTTTCCTGCCAATTCTATTTTATTTATCATGCTGCTTTTGGGATTAAGAAAAGCTATTTCCTGTGTACAGGCCAGAAGTACCAATCTATAAGGGACAAATTCTTTAAGCTCAACGTAATTCTTTGCCCTAAGCTCTACAATTTATTTTCTTGCCATTAAAAAACATTGTATTAATGTTGCAGTTTAATTATTGCCAAACTTTAACTACACTTTTTAGTTAACATTAAAAAAAAGAGCAAATAGCACCTTATGTTGCAGCAGCAGCTACAGGAGGACATAAGAATGTTACAAAATGTCAATTAATTCTGGGAAGTAAAGGCATTTTTACTTTGTTTCAAAATGGTATATGCCATAAAGTGGCAAAGAGCATTGCCTTGGGGCCCCAAAGCATCCAAGAGGTCTCCTGGAAAATTCATTTTTCTTTTTCTGTTGCTCGCACTGGCAAAAATGTTCTCAATTATATCATATTCCCTCAGTAACTCAGTCTGATTTCATTTTGTGTAGTTTAGTGTTTTAATTTGTTATTAAATTAAATGTTTAATGTAGAATGGTATAGCACAACTGTCATGTGTAAGCTTGTAGGATTTAAGCATATGACTTGCTTATTGCTACAGGACGTTATTATTACAATATTACTAAACCCAAGAACGCAAATGCAATATATTGCAGCTTTCCAGTCCTTAGATATGATGCTGCATTTTCTTTCATAACATAGGGGGAGGTTATGGTGTAATCCATATAGAGAACTAAGGACAGTGATTTCTAGCTGGAGTAACAGGTTTTTGTTTCTACTTGGGTATAACAAAATACTTTAAATAGCATATGTAACAGACTCAAAGGGTACATATAAACAAAGGGTACATATTTATTTTTAGGGTCTACATACAATTAAAGGAGACATCATAAATGCCATCACAGCTGCATTCCTTGGTGGGAATCAGTTCCCTTCTCTCTTAGTACTGTTGCATCTTCAGTGATGTTCTTGAGAGGCCCTTTGCTCTATGGACTCCTGCATATGAGGTAGATTTTGAGCCTCTGATGGGTGTAATTTTGGCAGATGGGTGAAGTTAATAAGTGTAACAATTTGTCTGAATTTATATAGAGATCTATATCTGCCCTAGTGATCTTTGCAAGTAATGATTTAACACCTTCATCTATTTAGTTTGAATTCCCGATGAAGTCTTGAATATTGATCTCTGTATGGATGTTGATTTAGATGGTCCTTAGGCTGACATATAGCTGCGGAGGGGCGCCAAATCAATTGAAAGTGGAAAATGACATATATCTCTTATGATTCTTGAGTTGTTCTCTAATCAAAGCAATGTTTGCTCTCTTTCTGCTTTGCACTGTATGGACTTTGGCCCAGGCTTTTTGAAGTGTACAAGCACCATTCTGGGGTTTCTAATTTGTCTTTTGTTATATGAGACTCACTACATTGCTGTTTTGCACATTATGCACAGCTGTGTCTCAGTGCCTGTTGAATGGGTTGTCCAATATCTGGTGTGAATTCAGTGAGAATATACACACATGAAGAACTTCATCACCCAGGCCAATGGAGATGCAGTGCACTTTACTGGACTGTGACACAGCTCCTTTGATCTTAAAGCACTGTTTCTCCATGTAAGTATTAATCATGTTTCATGTCTGTTTAATATAAGCCTTAATATTATGACGTTTTTCTTTATTGGGGCTACTTGAATAAGCTGTTCAAAAGCTTGGTGCTTGATTATGAGACATAGCTTGAGACATGAGTGTTTGGGACTGATAAGGCCATGAGGATGTTTTATTTTGTTTAATTGTTTTTAATCTCTTTGGGGCAGCCCACCCAGTATTGATTTATTTAGGAACACCCAAAGCTTTAGTTCTTTAAATCCCTTATTATATTTCATTTTAAATAAGGTCAACAGCCCTGAACAGATTTTCATGGGACAGACTGTAAACACTGGAGAAGGCCACAGTTCTGCAACAGAGGTAGGCAACTTGGGTTGGGGTGAGTAGTGCAGTTTAGTTAAAAGTTTAGTTAATCTTATTGGGGAAGCCTGGTATTGCTTTATTTAGGAACACCCAAAGCTTTAGTTATTTAAAACCCTTATTATATTTAATTTTAAATAGGGTCAACAGCCCGGAACAAATTTTCATGGGACAGACTGTAAACATTAGAGAAGGCCACAGTTCTGCAACAGAGGTAAGCAACTTGGGTTGGGGTGGGTAGTGCAGTTTAGTTAAAAATAAAGTTTTATTTTAACTTTCTTTACCATCTATGTTCTCAATTTTTCAATCCATACAATACAATTTCTTGTGACTAGAGCCTTTAAAGTGAATCTATGACCATTTTTTTTTGTTTCAGATAAAGTGGAGAAGGTTGACAACTCCTGTCTAGTTTTCATTGCTCTCTGTGTTGCTGCTGGAGAGAGTATCCCTTTCAATGTGTTCTGGAGACTATTGGTAGCAGGCACAAATTAATGAAAATCTAAAATGTTATAGTTGTCAGTGGAACAGGAGGTGATAAGAAATCTTTTAATAGTGACATAAACCAATGAAAAACTGAATTATTTAGGCTGTGTACACCATATGCATCTTAAATTGTAAATGGAATATACCTTTAAGATAGAATGGCATTTGTCACCACTGCAATACAGTAAATGAAATCTGACTAGCATGCAGCTACTAATAACATTTTACCATAAAACCTAATTCAGTCATTTAAATGACAAGATATGTTTAGTGCAGTGTGCTAGTCGCATTACCCAGTCCTTTCCTCTCAGTTCCATCACTTAGCTGTCATCTTTTTCACGGCATGTCATAGCTTTTGTTAGCACATTAATGCTTAAAAGTATTGAAAGTGCATGTCAACGAAAGAGTTGAAGCATATAATATGGATGCACCCAAATACAAGTTTCTAAATTTGAAGGTTGCCTTTCTTTAAGATGGTAATAAATGTGTGGTGGTCACAACAACTGACAAAATAATGCAACCTTTTACATCTGACTTGATCTCAACACAAAGAAATACACAAAGTAAAAAGTGACAATCAAAATCCAACACTTTGAGGTTACAAAATGATAAGAAATTGGAGTAGGATAGATGCTTTACTTTAATCAGGGACTCAATTTGTAGGCAGGTACCTACTTTACATTGTGCTTTTGCTGATAACTTATATTACTGTGATTACTGCACATTTAAATTATTGGACTGATGCATACAGGGTTAATGTAATAGTGTGACATGCATCCCTGTATGTGTGAGATACTTCCTTTGCAAGAGGCATATGTGCAGGTAGATAGCCTCGTGATGCAAACCAGTGTGGGAGCAATACATTGAGGACCTACAATGTGATCCGTTCTTCTGGCTATCCCAGCAAATGGGGGCATTTAATAAGGCATCCTTGTGTATGGACTCAGTATGTTGCTATGCTTCGCCTTATCTTTACGATATGGGCAGCACCACCAAGGACAGTATAGCCAATCATGCACAGGAAAATCTTATTAGTTGCACAGTATGATCTTTGTGTGGAAAAAATAAACTATAAAGATGGTATTCTGAACTGATGTGCTATCTCCAGCAACTTATTTCAGTAAACAAATTATTTATTTAAAGAGGAAGTTGTCTTGTCTCACTTTTCTGAGGTGAAGAATTCAAGTGTCTTACAGTTACAGTAGGTAAAGAGTCAAGATTGTGTGGCAAGTTGCGTAGAGTGTACAAGAAGCAAAAGCAGTCAGCTAACAGAGGAAGCAGTAATGGTGGCTGGTGACGGGACCTTTAGTAGTGAAGGGGAAGTTTAATGCTTTATGTTTCCCACATAGCGGTGAGGTCTCCATTCTAGAGCTCGCTGCTGTTTAGTGCCCCATATGGGCCAAGCCTGGAAGCCACGATGTACAACGCCCTGCGATCTAAAGTATGGGAACTTTTCTCTGTGTCTCAGGCTGAATATAATATAGTGCCGTGTGTTGGGACAAGAACAAGCAAGGTGGTAAAACTACTACAAGTGAACCAGACATAACGGCACATTATTCTTGTGCACATGGGGGCTAGACAGGTGCAATTCGGTTCGTTCCAAAATTTTTTAAACGAATTTCGACACATTTGTTAATTTGAAAATATCCGAATTAACAAAAAACCATTTAACAAATTTTTCAGAATACTCGTAACTTCGAAAATTCATAAATTCGTAAATTCGAAATTCAAAAATCCGAAAAACTTGAAAATTAGAAAATCTGAAATAATAACTAACTAATAATAACTTAACTATTACTAACTATTAAATTATAGGTATTGGAATTTCTTTTCAAATTTGGCTGTTAGTGAACGTAACGAATGCGAAAGTTCCCGACGTTACGAATTATCCGGAATAACGAATGCCGTATCTAAAAGAATGGAACGTAACGAATTAATAATAATACACAACAATAATAATAATAAAAACTTTTTATTATTATTTAATTTTTTTTTTCGTTCCATTTGTTTAGGTGCGTTTTTTGTTATTTTGGATAATTCGTAACTTTGCATAAATTCGTGTTCATTATGTTCACTAACAGCCAAATTTGAAAGGAAATTCCAATACCTATAATTTTAAAGTTAGTTATTGTTAGTTTAGAATTTTTGAATTTTTTTTCTTATTTTCGGATTTCCGAATTTTCAAATTTCTGAATTTCCGAATTTTCAAATTTGCGAATCTACGAATTTATAAATTTTCAAATTTACGAATCGTGTACATAATGAATGACCCAAAAAAAAAACCAAAACAAAAAAACAAAAAAAACAAATGAAACAAAAAAACAAAAAAAACAAATGAAACGAAAACTAACACATTTTTCGGCAGTGCACATGTCTAACGGGGGCAGCTGAAGGCATTGCTATAAGCAGAGTTCATTGGAAGCTTCAGGGTATACAGCTTCCAATGTGTATTAAGGATTATAATGTCCCTTATTTACAAGTAAGAGCTTGTCATAATATCATTTAAGGCCTGTTCTTATAAAAGAATAAGCCCCCATGCAACCAACCTGCAGCATAAGGTACAGTAAAAAGTTTTTTTCTAGTCCAAAATCTTCAGTCTAAGAGAAAATTATTGTTTGCATAGGTACCTGTAAGCTCCATACGTGTCACTTAAATTTGTCTCTGGTAAGGGATCCTGACCACTATATACTCAACTCTCCAGCAATTCTTTGCCACTGCTTGCTTAAGCATAAGTGGTGATGGCAACTCCAATAAGCAGTCATCTCACTCAGACCTAGCAATTAGCTGCTATACCTAAGCAATGTCAGAGGTGGAGGTCACATGCTCCTCAACAGCTGGAATTGTCAAGTATTGAGACAGCTGCAGAGGCAGAAGGAGCAGCAAGAGATTTCTGACAAGGTGGGTAAAAGGGGCTGAGGGCGAGCTCTTTCCAAAGATGCTGTCACTTTGCCCTGCATGGGCAACACCACAGTATCTCTTTAAGATCAATAAGACTGCTGAGATGAAAGATTTTATCTGATGTTTTAAATCTTCTCCACATTACCACTGGAGGAACAATTGCAATAAAATTGTTACTAATGTATATAAACAGAGTGATATTTAAATTTCTTTAGCTATCAAATATCTTTTCATCTCACCTCCATTCAGATACAGCATTCATTAGTAGAGGAACTATTTAAGTGGCACACTAAGTATGCATATCCCATACCTTGTATTATTAAGGGGCACACAGTTCATCAGTATATAAGCCTACACGGCAGACCAATCTACCATTTAGTAAATCGACAGACTCTACACTGCTATAAATTGTATGCAGTGTCAAACCGCCGCTAGTGAGTTATATATCTCAGTTGGAGTTCTTCCATTGCATTCAGTCATTCTGCCCATATATTACTGAGAACAATGCATGCATTTAATAGATGTGATCTCACAAATTATACAGCATTAATGCTGGGCGAGTCTGTACACTTACTCTCATGCCAAGCTCAATATTTTCTCCTCCGTACACCTCCATGCCAGGATCCAACAGCCCAATTTCTCCAAAGTAAGCTCTGTCCACCACAAAGGAGCAGCCAATCATCGCTGGAGTCCTAATATAAAGACATAAAATGAACACCGTCTCTGTAAAACAGGGTCTTCTCCTTGCTGGCAGCTAAGTGTTCTTATCGTTACATGCTAAAAATGTAATTAGGTCATAACAAAAAAATCAAAAAAGATCAAGCCTCACTTCTGAAGTGATATTTTGGCTCTGAACCCAGATGTGTGCATATTTATTAGAGTATGAAAGGTTTAGTAGTGTAAGACAAAGCAGACTCAACTGTAGGGATAAAGAATAAAGGTCTTTTGAAGCAGTTCTAATGGTCACCGCATGATTGTAAAAAATCTTTTTTCTTTCTGTGCAGTCAGCCCTTTCTTCTGTGTCCTTTCTGGTTTTGACACCATAGGTTTTTCTTATGCTTTTAACACTTGGTTGAAATCTATGCTCTGCCTGAACCTCCTGGCCTAAAATAAAAAAATGTTGCTGCTTCTGTTACTTTCTTTAGGATAATGATGATCCTACCACAAAGGACACCCCGTGCAGGCACATCCTGTTATAGGGTGACAATAGTCTAACCTAGGGCAGAGCTAGCGGTGTGACGTCAGCACACATGGACCGACCTACACTCTTTGCAGCTGTGTTCATTTGATATTGTTGCCTGTATATTATTATTACTCTGTAAGTGCAATACATTACCATTATAGTGAAAAAAATTCCTGCGCTAGTGAATCAATTACATGAGTAAAATTAAGTCAAGTAAATCAAAGTGGGGACAGCAGCAGTCAAAAATATTGCACATAACAAAATAATTAAAATGGTAAATAAAAAGTTACTGCGCTATCCATAAATCATATAGTGAATGTTAATTCAACTATTCACTATAAACCATATCATCAAAGTGCATAGTGCAATAAAGTGCAAACATAATCAATAACAAATTTCTCTTTTACAAAGGTTTTATTAAAATTCAATCCAACAGATTGGATCAATAATGAGGTGGTTACAATGCATATGAAACGTACAAAAAGTCAAATGCCATGAAACAAAATAATCGACAATGCAGAAAATGCATAAATGAGTTTCAAATTCAGTATTCCGGTTTAACGAAAGTCTCTAAATGAGTGAACTTAGGTGTCTGAAAACAGTGCATGTTGACTTTAGGCAAGGACATCCAGTTGAACATGGTAAAACATAAAAGCTTTTTGTCAATAGGGTTATATATGGGTGAGAGTGCAATGTAGGACCATAAATGTGCCTTCACTGTAACCATCCTAAGCAGAGCCTCGGCAGCCTAAAAAGCCTATAAAATAGATACACAGAATGAGACTAAAAAAAAATAAACAAAATTAGAAAGGAGGGAGAAAATAAAGAAAAGAAGTTAGAAATGGGGAGAAGAAGAGAAGAACAAAGGGGAAGAAGAGTCAAACGAGGTGTGCGCCAGAGAAACGTTAAATCGTATTATCGAATCTAGAAGTTTGGATATACGCTATCCAAGGTTGTCAGACCCTAAGAAATTTATCAATAACAAATTTCTCATATCATATAAATATATTGTGCAAAGACAATATTTATTGTCAAAAATTCTTATATATCATATATGTGAATTCGTGCAACTGTAGAAATAAATCGTGCAAAGTCCTATGAAACAATAAAGTGTGATCAGGAAGAGTTCCAACAACCAATCGGTGTAATTCATTCGGAATAGGGTAAGGATCTGGACACTCATCACAGCATGCTCCACTGCAAACTTAAAGGATTTTCCTCTTACCAGAGAGTCTGACCCTTATGGGCCAGATAAAGCCCTTTGACAAGTAAGACCCCTCAGGCATAAAATGACACTTCATAGATCCCGGCACTAGCATGGATGATCTCTCTACTTGTCCTCAAGCTACCTCCATATATTTACTCCTCAGTTCAGTAAATGAAACAAATGCACATACGGAAAGGAAGGGACATCTCACTGTGCAACAATCATGGAAAATGATGTTATTAAAAAATAGATATACTCACAAGAAAGAGGATAAAACAGGCATATCGATCTGAACAGCATCTGCGTCCCTGTGGACGTGCTGACATCACCACTACTCCTACTGCCCAATGTGCGTTTCGTCCTAATGAACGTCGTCACTGGGGCAACTGAAGTTCATTTTTTTACAGGATTAAATTTATATGTTATGAGAAATTTGTAATTGAGTATGTTTCCACTTTATTGCACTTTGATGATATGGTTTATAGTGATTTGTTGATTTAACATTCACTATATGATTTATGGATAGCGCATCAACTTTTTATTTACCATAATACTTTGCCATTAAATGTACTTTTTAAGCAGTATAGCACTATGGACCCTCTTCCTTATTCTTAACTCATGTAACTGCGGGAGTCGAAAGGTGACATACACCATGATATTTAGAGGCCGCCCAGGAGTAAGCTGCGGTTTCCCAGTGGGAAATATTCCCAAGCGCTTACGCTCTCCTTTGTGGAATCTTATGGTCTGGTAGGCAGCCTGTTTGCCCTTAGGAACATGGTGGTGACACAGAAGCACTTGGTTTACAGCTGTTTTCAGCAGAAGAGCACTTTCCTTTTACACATGGATGGGCTTTGTTTGGATATTCAGCTTTCATAATTTATGTATGAACTATTGCTTACTTATTCCTGCACTTGGATTGACTTTATTTGGATGTTTATTTTTCACAGTTTATGTATGAATTATTAATTATTTATTACACATGTTTGCACTTTGCACTTTATAGGAAAGGTGTACTATATGAATTTTTTGTATATTATTTGCAACATATCATATGAATTTCAGTACATTATTTGCAGTTTAAAAAATATTTGTTTTTTTTTATAGCTTTGGCTATTTTACACTGCAGGTTATCTATGAGCATCAGGTGATTTTTACATTCACATATTGTTTTTTGAGACAGCACACCATTAATATTTTCATAGAATAGTCTAATCTAGCCTTTAAATGGTTTTTCCGCTTTGTCACCCAGTCGCACTCTTTGCTGGTAAAGAGTGAACACGATCATAATGACACAGTTTGCACAGGCATGATGTTGTCACCATCAGGAAACCCCACCTGAAGAATGATATGCAGCACTTGCTCAAGTGCATGCATGTAGACAGCAAGAAGGTACTACAGGTAATGGTAGGTACGTGCAAAAAGAGCTACAAAAAAAAAAAAAACATAAAAAAAAAAATGTATAATACACAATTGTATATTAAAACTCTATTATAATGCACAGTGCTTTTGCAAAACAGTTATGCTTCATATGTTCTTTAACCCCAGATGGCAAAAGACTGAAAGAGGTATTGATTTATCTATTTGCGCTTTTTCTGTCATTTTAGCAGTCATTAAGACGGTCAATGTAAGTCGGATTTGAAACGTTATCTTGCATGCAAAAGGTAAAGGGAATTAAGTCAACATTTTAAATAGGGAATGATTTAAAAATAGATGTAGCACAGATAAAATAGATTTAGCAGCTTTCTTCTTTTACTGACTTTTCTTTGATTCTCTTATTGCCTCTTCCTTAGAGACAAATTCTGGCCAGGAGAAGAAATCTGATTATTCAAATAAATACTGGTAGTAATTTACCATTATGCAGACAAGAACTGCAGAATATGAACCCCTGACCCTTTTCAAGGTCACAGCTGGCTGCTTACTAAGTCATACTGTCATTTGCAGGATTCTGCACTGCATTACAGGCCCAGAGGAGGCAGATGTGTTTGATATGTGACTTCCTGTAAGCATTTCTTTTCTAACACATTTTCAGCACGAGCTGCAAATTTCTGATGAGAAAAGGCCACTGATGTACTATGTGTCTGGACTCCTTGTGGTCCCTTGTCAATTCAAGACTAATTCATTCTAGTTTTCTGTTAGTTTAGTAATAAATCATTTTTTTTCCCCACCCAGCAACTTGGTGGTATTTGGGTTAATAATCAAGGTCAAAATGTAACTATTTAAAACTATGGCTTTAAATAGGAAATCTAATGAAATGTAACAATGTAATGGAAAAAAAAATATGTTAATTGTCTGTTCTGTACTGTCTTTACAGTGTCTATGCACAGTAATTAGGAGCTTCTATAAATGGACCCCAAACCTAGACATTCAGCAAGCATCACCCGAGTTCTGTGACTGCTCATTAGTGTCAGCACTTCCAATAGAATAGCAAAGAACCTGCCCAATATTTGCTTATGTTAGCATTACTAAGATGTAAGATCGCCAAAGAGCTTTTTACACAAAAAATATTTGGATTGTAAATGGAACATATCATATATTTCCTTTATCAAATAACATAATCTATTTGGGGGGGGGGGGGTTATATGCATAAAATAGTGATCAGTAATACAGATTTTTGATATTTATGTGCCCATATTTACAAGCCTATTGAAAGCAATGGGCTGTATTTAGATCAGTAAAAAAAAACTCCTGAACACCTAAAACCATGGTGTTTACAGTACTTGTGACCCCTATAGGTTGTACTGCTGCAAGTGATCTGTTGAAAAGATTTAAGTTCATCTCTTAATATGACTCTGCCACTAAAGTTAAAGTATAAAAGGAAGCTGCGTCTGCAAAGAATACATTAAATATTCACCTTTCCAATCACTCATTGCAGAAACTTCAGAATTGTACACCGCAGGGAGTGTCAATTTCCCGGCCCCCCTCTGTTCATTTTGGTTCCTTTTGCCAGCCTCAATGTTATTACAAGACACATTATTGACCTAGGGAAAAGAGAATCCAAAGAGCCCAGAGGTGGACCACGAATCTGACACAACCAGAAGTGTCAGATTCTGCAGCTTCTTTAGCGGATAATTTCTTTCCAGGGCAGGCATCAAGAGAGCTCAAAATTCCATGTATTCCTTGAAGGACAGATTCATTTTATACATTCATTTAATTGACAGTCACCTGATGCGCCGGTTATTGCAAGAGGAGATGAGATATTCAACAAAAACCCAATTCTGTCCAAAATCTTATAAAAACTGGCTGGAGCAAAAGTTTTTTCTAGTTTTGGACAGAGCAGAGCTTTAGTTACACTTTAAGTTTCTTGCTGAATGCACCAGAAACCACCAGACCCCCCCCCCCGGGGTCGGTTGGTCGACCTATTATCTCCTCCTTGGCAACTTCCCCCCTGCTTCTGCTCCCAGCCAATCAGGTCTTAAGACCTGCTTCCTGATTGCCCGGGAGGAGAAATAGGAAGCAAATATTATTTTGCTATTGTCACACAACTGGGTGGGCTCAGGGAGTCCAGAGCACTGTGCCCCGAGCTCACCCTTTTGGACGCCAATTAGAACCCCAGGCTCTAATCATGTGCTTCAAAAAAAAAAAAAACTTGATTACTGATAAAAAGAAAAAATATTCAAAAAAAATATTCGAAAAAGTAAATAAAGAAAACTAAAGCAACGTCCCACAGTGATTAATGAGAAAGTCCATGTAAAATTAGCCTCCAGAGGTAGAAAGATGAATTGCAGGAAAAAAAAGTTGTAACACCAATCTTCCCAAAACAAATCAAACGTGTGTTCAGGTCAACACCCAAATGTGAGGTAGCTTACTTACCAAAAAGCCGTGACTGCTGATAGCAGTCTCGCCTGGCACAGGGAATTAACAGTCTCCCCAAAACCTATAGATGTCTGGACCAGCTGATGTTCTATTGTTACTCAGAGATAAAAAAATGAAAACTCCCATGGTGCAGTATATCAATTCAGATAACTTAATAAAAGAAAAGTTTGCACTTACAGGAGCAAAGTATCATAATAGGCGGTTGTGTCACATAAAAGCCGCGGCGTCTTTGTTAGCTTCTCCCTATTTCCAAGAGCGTTCGTCTCACCACCGTCGCGGAAGGCTAGCCTAATGACATCCCCGTCGGAGTCTCCACCCTACGCGTTTTGTCACGAGTGGATGTCTTCTGGGGATTGCCCGAATTCATCACTTCTCCATTTATTATTCAAATATTTTTATCATCATAATGATATCACAATTATTTTAGCACTGCACTCACTTTGTTATATATTCCATTGGAAGTTTTTTTAGTATTGAACTTTAGGTGCTGGATGCTTTACATTTATATTTTATTTTAATATCTACCTTAGATGCTGATTATTATTTAGTGGAGCGTTAGCCTTAGGGCAGTTTTTTTCTTTAAAAAAAACCATTGAAATCCCTGCATTCAGCACCCTGCATGTAGATTAGGGGCTGGGCGCATGGATTAGGGGCGCGGCCGCCACTGACTGAATGTACGTAATAACATCCATTTCTGTTATTAAGTATACTAATTCCTAGTTGCACAGAATAGTTAATAAACAAATTGAAATTTGGATCTGGATATTTTCCTGAATACAGTGTAAAGGCGCCTAATAAAATCATTAAACAAGTTGGATGTATGTCTTGTCTCTACAAAGAAATGTTGATGTAGTACAAGCTCTTAAAGAGCATTAGATCTTTCTGACCAAATCAGCATCCATGATTCATCTACAGAAAATTACGATTTTGTCATGCTGCTCAGTATTGTTTATGGAAGGAGATGCTTGTTTATTGACTATTTATGGAAATGGAGGTAGGTAAGAGACAAGCACAGGCCAATGCATACACTAAATTCAAGGACTGATAAATGACATTAGACCAACTTGTCTTGGATGGTGAAGTGTTGGAGTTTCATTTATCTCAGTCACAACATTTCATATAAAACTGAGGATAATATGTTATATATATGCTTCTGAGAAGACCTTTAGATTGTATTACAGATACTCCCTCAATATTATTCAGCTAGTTCACATCAGTTTGGTCTGCAGCCTAATATAGATAATAAGCAGGATAGTGCTAGAGGCAAGAATCAATATGTTTTTGTCATATGTGATATATGTGCTGCTACTGAACCTGTGACATTTTTGCATTGTATTTGTTTTTTTTTTGTTTTTTTACTATGTAATAATGGAAGAAGGGCACTATGTCCTCTTGTCCCAACCTTCACCTTAATTATTTTCAGTCAGTAACAGTTAGTAAAATATAAGCCAGTAACAGAAAACTACCACTGTAAAAATTTTGATTTTTTTTTTTAAACCACTCTCAGCTTTTTTTTCTTCTCTTTTGGTGAGAGTTAGTTATCCACACACTTTCAGATTTGATTTGTCAGATTAACAACATTTACCAACGGTGTAGTTTGAGGGTCTTTATTAGGTACCCCTTGCTAGTACCTATTTGGAACCCCTTTTGCCTTCAGAACTGCCTTAATTCTTCATAGAATAGATTTAACAAGGTGTTGGAAACATTCCTCAGAGATTTTGCTTCATATTGACATGATAGCATCACACAGTTGCTGCAGATTTGTCTAGTAGGTGAGGTTGAAAAAATACACAAGTCCATCAAGTCCAACCTATGTGTGTGATTATGTGTCAGTATTACATTGTATATCCCTGTATGTTGTGGTCTTCCCGGTGATTATCTAATCGTTTTTTGAAACTATCGATGCCCCCCGCTGAAACCACCACCTGTGGAAGGGAATTCCACATCCTTGCCGCTCTTATAGTAAAGAACCCTTTACGCAGTTTAGGCCTCATGTACACTGCTGCTGGTAAATAGACGTTTAGGAGCAGTTGGGCATTTTTTTTCAGCTGCCCCTGAACTCTTCTCTATGTTATGTTATCAGTACATGTACACAGGGTCGTTTATAGTAATTTCTAGACAGTTAAGTTTAGAAGCTTTTTTTGGAACGCAAAAACAAAAATGGGTTCAGACGGATGTTCAGAGGCATTTGAAACGCCAAATGCCTGTAACAGCTTGTAAACACTGCTAAACGCAGTAACGGTAAACACGTTTTTTATATCAACGAAAAAAAGAAAACTTTTTTTTTTTTACAAACACTTCTAGACGCAAACGCGGGTGAACGTGGTTAAGCGCAGCAGGTAAACATGGCTAAACACCGGTTTCTAGCTGTCAAGTTAAATCATTCAGGAGAGGTTGAACAACGTCCCGTGTACATGCCTTAAGGTTAAACCTCTTTTCTTCTAATTTTAATGAGTGGCCATGTGTCTTATTAAACTCCCTTCCGCGAAAAAGTTTTATCCCTATTGTGGGGTCACCAGTATGGTATTTGTAAATTAAAATCATATCCCCTCTCAGACGTCTCTTCTCCAGAGAGAAAAAGGTTCAGTTCTCGCAACCTTTCTTCATAACTAATATCCTCCAAACCCTTTATTAGCTTTGTTGCCCTTCTTTGTACTCACTCCATTTCCAGTACATCCTTTCTGAGGAATGGTGCCCAGAACTGGACAGCATACTCCAGGTGAGGCTGGACCAGACTCTTGTAGAGTGGGAGAATTATCGCTTTATCCCTGGAGTTAATCCCCTTTTTAATGCATGCCAATATTCTGTTTGCTTTGTTAGCAGCAGCTTGGCATTGCATGCCATTGCTGAGCCTATCATCTACTAGGACCCCCAGGTCCTTTTCCATCCTAGATTCCCCCAGAGGTTCACCCCCTAGTAAGTAGATTGCATTCATACTTTTGCCACGCAAATGCATTATTTTACATTTTTCTACATTATACCTCATTTGCCATGTAGTTGCCCACCCCATTAATTTGTTCAGATCTTCTTGCAAGGTTTCCTCATGCTGCCAGATGTCATCAGAAGATGGGTACACTGTAGTCATAAAGGGATGGACATAGTCAGCAACAATACTCAGGTAGGCCGTGGCGTTTAAACAATGCTCAATTGGTAGTAAGGGGCCCAAAGTGTACCAAGAAAAATATCCCTCACACCATTACACCACCACCACCAGCCTGAACCATTGATACAAGGCAGGATGGATTCATCCTTTCATGTTGTTTACGCAAAATTCTGACCCTACCATCTGAATGTCGCAGCTGAAATCAATACTCATCAGACCAGGCAACATTTTTCCAAACTTCTATTGTACAATTTTAGTGAGCCTGTGCAAATTGTAGCCTTAGTTTCCTGCTCTTAGCTGACAGCAGTGGCACTCAGTTTTTGAAATACTCAGACCAGCCCAACTGGCACCAACAACCACGCTACATTCAAAGTCACTTAAGTCATAAAGGGATGGACATGGTCAGCAACAATACTCAGGTAGGCCGTAGCGTTTAATCAAGGCTCAATTGGTTCTAAGGGCCCCAAAGTGTGCCAAGAAAATTTCCCCTACAGCATTACACCACCACCAGCAGCCTGAAATGTTAATACAAGGCAGGATGAATCCACGATTTAATGTTGTTTACGCCAAATTCTGACCCTACCATCTCAGTGTCGTAGCTGAAATCAAGACTCATCAGACCAGGCAACTTTTTTCCAATTTTCTATTGTCTAATTTTCCTGAGCCTGTGCGAATTGTAGCCTCAGTTTCCTGTTCTTAGCTGACAGGAGTGGCACCCGGTGTGGTCTTCAACTGCTGTAGACCATCGGCTTCAAGGTTTGATGTGTTGGGCATTCAGTAATGGTTCTGCATACCTTGGTTGTAACGAGTGGTGATTTGGGTTACTGTTGTCTTTCTATAATCTCAAACCAGTCTGCCCATTCTCCTCTGACCTGTGACATCAACAAGGCATTTTCATACTAACAACTGCCGCTCACTAGATATTTTCTCTTTTTCGGACCATTCTCTGTAAACCTTAGAAATGGTTGCGCGTGAAAATCCCAGTAGATCAGCAGTTTTTGAAATACTCAGTCCAGCCTGTCTGGCACCAAAAACCATGCCATGTTCAAACTCACTTAAATCCCCTTTCCTCCCCATTCTGATGCTCAGTTTGAACTTCAGTCGTCTTCACCACATCTAGCTGCCTAAATGCATTTGCTGCAATATGACCGGCTGATTAGCAATTTGTTACCAAGCTATTGAACAGGTGTACCTAATAAAGTGGCCGGTGAGTGTATATCCCATGCTGGGAATTCAGTTTTTAGTTTAGGATTTCACTGTGTAGAGGTGTCTTGAGGTGGCAATGTATTTGCATATGTATGCAACGATAACCTAATTTAAAGTGGTTGTAAACCCTTACAGACCATTTTACCTACAGGTAATCAGTCTCCTGCAGCTTGTTTGCAGTCTATGACCATCTCCTGTATTATGTGCACAGTCTGTGACCATTTTTTGACTATATTCTGTCTCAGATAATTAATAATTACAGAATTTTATGAGCTGTTCTTTGATCATTTTAGGGGCTGCAATTGAGGCCCCCCATATCAAGACAGTTAACTACAACCGCACTTAGGATTCATTTTCGCTTGCAGTTGGGGGGCGGTAAAAGCACATGGTTGAGCCATGTTTTCGCTACCCTCAGCTGCTCCCGCTTATGCACCAAAAAAGAAAACTATCCCCTTATCGATGGTACTGCCTGCCAAATGTGACCCAAACTGAATGAGGTTGCGCCGCAACTGTATCACATCCATGAGTAATGCACATGCTTGCAGCATTGCGATGTCGTTTTTAGGGGTTAAAACAAGTGGCGAGGAGGTGACACAATGGGGTTGATTTACTAAAGGGAAATTGCGCAGTTGCTCCAGAGCTTGGTAAATGAGGTACTTTGCACTTTGCAAAGAATACCCAATCCTGTGCAAGGAAAAAAAAAAAGCAGCATTTTTGCTTGCACGTGATTAGATGATGGAAGTCAGAGCTTCTGCTCATTTACTAAGCTCAGGAGCAACTGCACTTGCAGAGTGCAGCTGCACTTTGCAAAGAGCACAATCTATTTGCTTTTAGTAAATCCACCCCATTGCCTCCTCACTGCCTGTCAAAGAGCGATCCACCATAAATCGCTCTTTAGAGGGCTAACACAAATGTAAAGGAGCCCTTAAGCTCTGTACACACGATTGGATTCAGACGGGAAATGTTGGATGTCAGTCTGTTGGCGGAAAATCCGACCGTGTGTATGCTCCATCGGACAATTGTTGTCGGACTTTCCGCCAACAAATGTTGGCTAGCATGTCTTCAAATTTTCCACCAACAAATGTGTGTTGTCAGATTTTCTGATCGTGTGTACACAAGTCCGTCGGACAAAAGTCCAAAGTACAAACACGGTCGGTCTTGTAAACTAGCGTTCGTAATGGAGAATTAACATTCGTGACGTGGCAAATTATGAAATGTCGAAATGCAGCGCACATTCTCTTCTTCTTTAATGGGATAATAATGAAGCTGCTTTGCTGGTGATACTGATGGAGTTATTGCAAACAAATTTTCAAAGGCTTTTTTTTCTAGTGATATCAAGTATAATATTATTATTATTTATTTTATTTTTTTTTATTTGTGTAAGTTACCACAACAGCATTATCCTGTAGTTTTTAAGATCAAAGATACAACTATGTTGGTGTCCCTTGTTAATTTTACATTGTATTTTTTTAAATGTAACTGCCTACTCCCAAACTGGTATTTGAAGTAAGACACATAGCCAAGTATTATTCTCCACAATTTTTTTTATTGTGCATTAAAAAGAAAAAAAAAAAAATTAGACATGCTATCTGCCAATAGAACGTAACCAAAAAGTGCATTCTATGCATCCAAAAATATAGAAAATATACCAAATCAAATCATTATTATATACAACCAAAAAAAATAATGTCAAAGCAATAACTCCAAAGCCAATAATAAATAACACGTTATCTCCTCCAATTCTGGAACATGTCTGGTTGATGAACGGCCATTCAGAAAAGCGCGAAATGAAAAATGCAAAAAGAAAAGCGCGAATCAACACTCACCAAACTTCTACTAGCACAAAATTAGCAGAAGGAGCCCAAAGGGTGGCGCTAAAGAGCTGAAAAGCCATGTAGGAAGTCTAGCACGTCACTACGTTCGTAATTGTTGGCCAACATTTGTGTGACCGTGTGTATGCAAGACAAGTTGGAGCCAACAAAATTCCACGGATTTGTTGGCCAACTATCCGACTGTGTGTACGAGGCATTACTGTTTTGCTCGACACACAATGTGAGATTTTTGTCAGTTCCAGAAATGTTACTAATGACAAAAAAATGCACAGGGGCTAAATGGTGATATACATTATGAATTAAAAGGTTCATCTTGGTAGACCTTCATGATGGTTGTTGGTAAGGTTAAAGCAGATAGTATAGTCCCACGGTAAGGTGTATTAAAATGTAACGTCCTAGATGGCCAAATGGCGATAAACATTTCTGTGCGTTTTTATACTTGCCCTGGCATTATATATCATATTGCTAGAGATTGTTTTCTACCTATTTTGCTCTTTTCGATTACTTTGAAATGTATTTCAGCCTCCTGGAGCTAGAGAATTGTCCAGGACTAAGAGAAAAATGGTTAAATAAGGTTTAACTCACTACAAAGCTGTTTATTTAATCTCTCTTATTCCTTTCTCTTGTTCTATTATATAAGTGCATTTACATTTTGATCTCTGTGTGGTACAGGTTATCTTTGACTCTCCAGCCGATGCTCAGTAACATTTCCAAGCATGCTGTGCAGGCCAGTGATGTCCCAGTGCAGCATTTGTCCTTTGGTTATGTGCAGTGAATGAGAAAAGAATGTCTGCTTCTTTAGAAGTGAATCAATGTAATGTGCAGAGTTTGATATTAGCTGGATAGTGAATCAATGTAACACTTCCTTTGAGGGCAAATACAGACAATCGCTGTGACATTTATGTTTGTGTACATATTAAGGGACTGTACAATATTTCCTCTCCGAGAAAACACAGTGAATTGGTGAAAGTGCTTCCACTGTCAAGGATATTCATTGTTTGGCAACCTTTATGCATGTGTAAATTACAATTCCGGCATGTCAATTCTATACATTGGCTGGTACTCTTATGCCTCGTACACACGATCGGAAATGCAGCCAGCAAAACTACGATGAGAGCTTTTTATCGGAAAATCTGACCGTGTGTATGCTCCATCGGTCTTTTGCTGGCGTAATTCCAGCCAGCAAAAGATTGAGAGCAGGTTCTCTATTTTTCGATCAGGAAAAGTTCCTATCCGAAAATGCGTTCATCTGTATGCAATTCGGACGCGCAAAAAATCACGCATGCTCGAAAACAATTTGACACATGCTCGGACTACTTTTTCTCGGCTCGTCGTAGTGTTGTACGTCACTGCTTTTTGACCGTCGAAAATTCAGAGAACTTTTGTGTGACCGTGTGTATGCAAGGCAAGCTTGAGCGGAATTCCGTCGGAAAAACCATTCAAGTTTTTTTCTGATGGAAATTCCAATCGTGTGTATGCGGCATTAGGAGGGTGTTCTGTTACTTTAAAGTGGAATTAAACTTAAAAAAAAAAAAAAAAACAATGATCGCAGGTGTATTTTTATGGAAGAGAAGCTTTTGTCACAAATGCTTCCCCCTGCCTGTTAGCGCTACTGCACACTGAGCCACGCATGCGCAGCTTAGGCACCAAAGTGCTCAAGGGGAACATTTGGTAGGTAAGTGTGTCGTAATGTGCTAATATCTGGTGCATTTTAGTACAATATCATATAAAGCTCCAAGGGGCCACTTTTTATTTTTTTTTTATGATCAGGTTTAACCACTTCAGCCCTGGAAGGATTTACCCCCTTCCTGACCATGCCATTTTTTGCGATACGGCACTGTGTCGCTTTAACTGCCAATTGCGTGGTCGTGCAACGCTGTACCCAAACAAAATTGATGTCCTTTTTTTCCCCACAAATAGAGCTTTCATTTGGTGGTATTTGATCACCTCTGCAGTTTTTCTTTTTTGCGCTATAAACAAAAACAGCAACAATTTTGAAAAAAAAAAAACAGTATTTTTAACTTTTTGCTATAATTAATATCCAAAAAAAATTCCCTATCAGTTTAGGCCAATATGTATTCTTTCACATATTTTTGTTAAAAAAAATCGCAATAAGCGTATATTGATTGGTTTGCACAAAGGTTATAGTGTCTACAAAATAGGGAATAGATTTATAGCATTTTTATTTATTTTTTTTACTAGTAATGGCGGCGATTAGTGACTGCAACACTGTGGCGGACAAATCGGACACCCAACTGACATTTTTTACACTTTTTTGGGAACCAGTAACATTATTATAGTAATCAGTGCTAAAAATATGCACAGTTATTGTACTAATGACACTGGCAGGGAAGGGGTTAACATCAGGGGCGATCAAGAGGTTAAATGCGTGTCCTCACTGTGTGTTCTAACTGTATGGGGGACTGTGTGACTAGGGAAACATAACAGAAAGACAGGATCTGTGTGATCTCCCCTGTTAGAATGGAGATTTGCCTTATTTACACAAGTAGTTCCACGTTCTGTCACTGTGGAGAACGGTCAATGGTCGCTGGCGGAAATCGAGTCTGCTGGGCCTGCTGATTGGCTCCCCCCGCTGGCCAATGGGAGTGCCATTGCTGTGTACAAGCCGATGTACACCTGCGGCGATTTGCGGGATCGAGCCTCATTGCAGCAGTATAACTGCGGCAGCTGGTACTTAAGTGGTTAAAGTGTTACCAAACCCAGGACCCTGCATTCACTATATCTGGTCTTCCACAGTACACAACACATGGAAATGTAATTATTTTAGTAAATATAAACTGCTAAATACCTTTTCTCATCAGCAGTATATAGCAGTCTTTTGATTTTTTATGAGAGTCTGGGTAAAGCTTGTAGGAGGAATTTTCATACTGCACTGGCTGTTCTATCAGTATGTAGGACCCCTGGCCCTCTATCTGGACAGTGCTGATTGGCCCTGTGCTGATCACATGCACTCTCCCAAGAAAAAAAAAAACTCTATTAATACACACCAAACTGAGCAAGTGCAGCCTGACTCCAGTAACTCTGTCTTATTTGGACATGTTTTGGGGGCAATGCATGTGGGAGGATCAGAGAAGACAGGATCAAAAAGCCTTTTTACACAATGCAGAGGATTAACCCCTTAGATTCCACAGTGAGTATAACAAGCATGCTGTACTGAATATACAGACTGATTTTACTGTTGTGGGTTTAGAAACACTTTAATTCCACAGAAAATGATGTACAGTATAGTCATCTTTAGTTTGTGTGTGGATGTGAAATGCAGAGAAACGTATTCACATTTAAAGTAGATGTCAACTCTAACAAAATAATATTTAGTTTGCTAAAGCACTGTGTATCATACAAAGTTGGCTCTGTTAAAAAAAAATACTTCTCTTTGTCTTTTTTTCATCCTTTATTGCATGTAGCACTGCTGATTTACTGTGGTCCCTTCGCAGCCTCTTCCTGCATTCCTCAGTGCAGGTTTCCTGATAGCGGCAAGATATGATAATTTTGTCACCCTAACTTCATGACAGGTATTTTTTTAAAAAGCTAAAGATTTAGAAATATTAAAAAAATTAATTCAAAATTGCTTTAACATGTTGTGCCGTGGTAGGATGAGGCAATGCAAACTATGTGCCTTGGAGCGGTACCTTACCAATGCACCTGCATTGCAGTGAACCACAATGCAAATAATGCACTACTATGCGTTTTGTTACAAAAAATAGTGCCTGCACTTCTGTTGGTGCATTTTGGTGTGATTTAATGCTATCAGTTCAGAGAATGATCTGCCTTAACAGGATTAATGTTAATACACTGACATACCTCCCTCAAAATCAGGGAAAGTTGGGAGCTATGCACTGAATTCAGCCTTAGTTTTCAGATTTGGTACACAACTAGTTAACATAGACCAGTGATGGTGAACCTTGGCACCCCAGATGTTTTGGAACTACATTTCCCATGATGCTCATGCCCCCTGCAGTGTGGTTGAGCATCATGGGAAATGTAGTTCCAAAACATCTGGGGTGCCAAGGTTCGCCATCACTGACATAGACATTGCAACAAGAGTGTTCGTTTTTTTCCCTTTCACTGCCAAGAGCATATTACATAGTAATGTACATAAAACGTCACAGCAATCAAAAAGTTAAACAATGTAGAGGATGTAATAGCAGCTTGAGTTTGCTTCAATTTTTGTGTGGCATGTTCACTGCCCGTAAAATTAATCGGTATGGTTACAAAATCACCCCAATCAATTGTACAGAATCTAAGTACTGTACAGACATTCCCCACAGTCATGGCATCTGCTCTGGTTCTCCATCTATTTTTTTTTTTTAGCTTAAAATAGCGATTCGTGAGAGCAGTGGACACAAATATCTTGTTCACAGATCACCCTGAGGCTGTGAATGAACCCAGAACTGACTTCATGGTCAGTACTACAGTCAGAAGATCATAGGTTCTGTGCTCCCAAACTCCATCTGCTGTACTCGGGTCTATTGTTGTCAGTTTACTTATATTGCATAAAAAAGATAATATACAATTATATAAATATATATATATATAAAATATAACTAATTAATACATAACACCAAAAAATATATATATAAAAAATATACACAGAAACACACCCACGTGCACATAATATTTTTAGTATAAGGCCAAATAAATAAGGTAGCAGAGGTTTCTAGTATTTTTTTTATAGAATAGGTGCAGGTACAGTCCCCTTCTGAGCCTCTCCTTATCTTTGCTCCCTACCCACCTCTGCGCACTCCCTCCACCCCCTACTCCCCTCCCAGTACTGCCCGTTTTAGGCTGGGTTCACGCCTAAGACAGATACGGCT
The DNA here is from genome assembly GCA_037952925.1 of Lithobates clamitans. NCBI lineage: Eukaryota > Metazoa > Chordata > Amphibia > Anura > Ranidae > Lithobates > Lithobates clamitans. The sequence continues at coordinate 25,797,772 of JBBGZY010000438.1, forward strand.
GACAGCGGGGGTCCGGTGCATCTCTGCTCTCCATTTTAGGGACGAATCGGGCCTGAATTTTTTTCCTGAATTTGGACCTGAAACTGAGCCAAAGACACACAGGACTCCTGTGCAATCCGCTCCGCAGCCGCCCCTGAGATGTGTGAACCGGCACCATAGAGAGCCAGGCACACTCTCCTGTCTTGTGAATTGGATGCAGGGAATCCCGCATCCTATTCGCACTAGTGTGAACCAAGCCTTAGAGAATACAGAGCCTAGTATAATTTTGTGGTGCCACGTAATTTGTATGGAATTTGTTAATAATAACAAGGAAAGCAATAAAATAGATCCCCTGCAGCCACCAACAATAGACCCCTCCAGTAACAATAGGTCACCCAAGCAACAATATACCCGAAGCAACAATAGATCCACACCAGCAACAATAGACCCCCCCCCCCCACTAGCAACAGTAGATCTCCCAGCATCCGGCATCAATAGACCCTCCAGTCAGAAAAAGAAACACTAGACCCTTCTTTCAACAGTAGATCCCTCACAACAATAGATGCCCCCAGTGACAACTGATCCCACAGCAGTGAGCATTACTAGATCCTCCAGCACACCCCAGTACCTCATGTTATTACATACATTCAATGCTGGAACTGCATTCCCCCACATTTAAACTGCAAAAAAACTCTGAGTATAAGTCAAAAAAGTTGTTTCCATGGCTTCAGTTTTCTCTCCGTTGCAAACATCTTTACATTTTCTGAATTAAATCTACATTTACACATATTTGTCTTTTTATTACATTATGAAAAGAGAGGTTAAGGCACTGCTCTAGAAAAGGAGGCCAGTGGGCTATGTAAATATGTGAAAACAATTTTATGAGCACATACTGTATGTGAAATGCAATGCCAGGAAAGCAAATTCGGGCCTTCATAGAACTTTGTCCATATGTGTAGACCAGATTTTATTCCATTTGCATCTGTCTGCTACATTTGGAAATCAGAGGACTTAGCACAGGTGTTCAATAGAGTATTCATTTCTATAAACTTAGAAACAACAATCATATCTTACTTGCTATTGTTTATTTTTGGTGCTTGTAGTGATCAGTAGTATTCAGGGGACTATTTTGCAAATCCATTGCTAATGAATATCACTTTTTTGGGAAGCTGCTTTTAATAATTATATTAAATATATTTGATATATCAAAGGATCACTGTACACAAGAAAACAATATTGGCTCACCTGATTGGCGCAGACTCATCTCCTTTCTCCAGCCAATCCTGAGGAGGAGTGATGTACATGCACCATAGGCCCCAATTATATCCATGAGCTGCATTGGCATACTGTTGTACTTCAAATGTGTTGTACTTGATGTTGTCAATTGCTGGCAAAATGATTTTGCTTCGATCTTCTTTGATCCTTGTGATGACAGGCTCGGCCCTAAATAGAAAACAGTGAATAAAGATATTTAGAATTGTAACAGATTTGTTAAATTAGGGCAGGTCAGACCCACCATGAAATGGATATCTGTGCCACCATCATTTTCAAAAGATAGTATTGGACTAGAGAAGGCATAGCCATCTTGTACCAGAACAGGTGAATGGGTGTATTAGAAATGGTTGTTTGTTACAGGAACACTTGAGTTTCCCAGCTGTGCTACATAGTTACATAGTAGGTGAGGTTGAAAAAAGACACAAGTCCATCAAGTCCAACCTATGTGTGTGATTATGTGTCAGTATTACATTACATATCCCTGTATATTGCGGTCATTCAGGTGATTATCTAATAGTTTCTTGAAGCTATCAATGCTCCCCGCTGAGACCACCGCCTGTGGAAGGGAATTCCACATCCTTGCCGCTCTTACAGTAAAGAACCCTCTACGTAGTTTAAGGTTAAACCTCTTTTCTTCTAATTGTAATGAGTGGCCACGAGTCTTATTAAACTCTCTTCTGCGAAAAAGTTTTATCCCTATTGTGGGGTCACCAGTACAGTATTTGTAAATTGAAATCATATCCCCTCTCAAGCGTCTCTTCTCCAGAGAGAATAAGTTCAGTGCTCGCAACCTTTCCTCATAACTAAGATCCTCCAGACCCTTTATTAGCTTTGTTGCCCTTCTTTGTACTCGCTCCATTTCCAGTACGTCCCTCCTGAGGACTGGTGCCCAGAACTGGACAGCATACTCCAGGTGCGGCCGGACCAGAGTCTTGTAGAGCGGGAGAATTATCGTTTTATCTCTGCAGTTGATCCCCCTTTTAATGCATGCCAATATTCTGTTTGCTTTATTAGCAGCAGCTTGGCATTGCATGCCGTTGCTGAGCCTATCATCCACTAGGACCCCCAAGTCTTTTTCCATCCTAGATTCCCCCAGAGGTTCTCCCCCCAGTGTATAGATTGCATTCATATTTTTGGCACCCAAATGCATTATTTTACATTTTTCTACATTGAACCTCATTTGCCATGTAGTCGCCCACCCCATTAATTTGTTCAGGTCTTTTTGCAAGATTTCCACATCCTGCGGAGAAGTTATTGCCCTGCTTAGCTTAGTATCGTCTGCAAATACAGAGATGGAACTGTTTATCCCATCCTCCAGGTCATTTATGAACAAATTAAATAGGATTGGTCCCAGCACAGAACCCTGGGGGACCCCACTACCCACCCCTGACCATTCTGAGTACTCCCCATTTATCACCACCCTCTGAACACGCCCTTGTAGCCAGTTTTCAATCCATGTACTCACCCTATGGTCCATGCCAACAGACCTTATTTTGTACAGTAAACGTTTATGGGGAACTGTGTCAAATGCTTTTGCAAAATCCAGATACACCACGTCTACGGGCCTTCCTTTATCTAGATGGCAACTCACCTCCTCATAGAAGATTAATAGATTGGTTTGGCAAGAACGATTCTTCATGAATCCATGCTGATTACTGCTAATGATATCATTCTTATTACTAAAATCTTGTATATAGTCCCTTATCATCCCCTCCAAGAGTTTACATACTATTGATGTTAGGCTAACTGGTCTGTAATTCCCAGGGATGTTTTTTGGGCCCTTTTTAAATATTGGTGCTACATTGGCTTTTCTCCAATCAGCTGGTACCATTCCAGTCAATAGACTGTCTGTAAAAATTAGGAACAACGGTCTGGCAATCACCTGACTGAGTTCCCTAAGTACCCTCGGATGCAAGCCATCTGGTCCCGGTGATTTATTAATGTTAAGTTTCTCAAGTCTAATTTTAATTCCGTCCTCTGTTAACCATGTAGGTGCTTCCTGTGTTGTGTCATGAGGATAAACACTGCAGTTTTGGTTACTGAAGCCCCCCGATTCACTCGTGAAGACTGAGGAGAAGAATAAATTCAATACCTCTGCCATCTCCCCATCCTTTGTAACCAGATGTCCTTCCTCATTCTTTATGGGGCCAATATGGTCTGTCCTCCCTTTTTTACTGTTTACATACTTAAAGAATTTCTTGGGATTTTTTTTGCTCTCCTCCGCTATGTGTCTTTCATGTTCTATCTTAGCCATCCTAATTGCACCCTTACATTTCTTATTGCATTCTTTATAAATTCTGAATGCTGTGGATGATCCCTCAACCTTGTATTTTTTGAAGGCCTTCTCCTTTGCTTTTATATGCATTTTTACATTGGAGTTAAGCCATCCAGGATGTTTGTTCGCTCTTTTCCATTTATTACCCAATGGGATACATTGGCTAATGCCCTTATTTAATATGCTCTTAAAGCAAACCCATCTCTCCTCTGTATTCTTTGTTCCTAATATTTTGTCCCAATTTATGCCTTTTAGCAAGGTTTGTAGTTTAGGGAAGTTGGCTCTTTTGAAATTCAGTGTCTTTGTGTTCCCTTCATGTCTCCTATTTGTGTGATTTATACTGAAACTAATTGACCTGTGATCGCTGTTACCTAAATTGCCCCGTATTTCCACATCTGTTATCAGGTCTGTATTGTTGGTAATCAGTAGATCTAGTAATGTTTTATTTCTAGTTGGTGCGTCTACCATCTGACCCATAAAATTGTCCTGCAAGACATTAAGGAACTGGCGAGCCTTAAATGAATGCGCGGTTCCCTCCGCCCAGTCTATGTCTGGATAATTAAAATCCCCCATTATGATAACACTTCCCATCCTTGCTGCTAATCCAATTTGTAATAGGAGATCCGTCTCCACTTCCTCCCTCAGGTTAGGGGGCCTATAGCATACTCCCAGTATTATTTTCCCCTTAGCTTCATCCCTTTGGAGCTCTACCCATAAAGATTCCACCTCCTCCCTAGCCCCCTCAGTGATGTCATCTCTCACATTTACTTGTACATTATTCTTGATATATAGGCATACCCCTCCCCCTTTTTTACCCTCTCTATCCTTGCGGTATAGGGTATACCCTTGAATGTTTGCCAGCCAATCATGAGAGCTGTTGAACTAGGTCTCTGAAATTCCCACAAAATCCAAATCCAGCTCTATAGAGTTTACTTATAAATTACAGGGTGGTGACATTTTTTGGAAGCAATACAAAATGTCAGAATATCAGTTTACTATGAATGAATGCACCATTGGTCAAAATACTGTCACTAGAACTCCGTCACTAAAACCTATGAATTTAGACTACATCTCCTGCAAATATAGCATAATTCAACATACAAGACAAGGTTAAATAGTTTGGGGTGATTTATTAAAGGCTAATAGGTTGTTCACTTTGTAAAGGAATTTTCTCTTAGCTTTGTGAAAATTCACCTTGCAAAGAATCAGGTACAAAGAAAGTAAAGAAAAACTGTGTCTTTGCTTGGACTTGAGTTGATTAAGATAAGGGAAAATTCTCTTCCAAACTGAGCTCCCTATTTGGCTTTAGTAAATCAATCCCTTTAAATCACATGTGTCAACCACAAGGTCCACGCATCGAATCCGGTCTGCCAGGCCATTTCATGTGGCCCTCGCACCCAGGGCTTTTTTTAAGCCAGAATGTGACGGAACTCCATTCCACCACCTCCGGCTTTTTCTCTCAACTCCATGCTCACCATTCTTACTTGTACAGAAGCCTTCCTCTTGGCGGCTCTCACAGATCCCTGCCTGCCCTGCACTCATGGTGGGGACAAGGGAGATGCAAATGCACGTGCATTGTAGGATGGGGCATCACGTGGTAAGCTGCACTGTGCTCTACATCTGTGCCTGGGTGCACAGATGCCGACCAATAATCTCCATGCAAGTGAAAGAGAGAGAGGCAGAGCCACCTACTAGATCCAGGCCTGGTGGGTGAGATGCAAGGAAGCTTTTGGGGGGTGGAGGGGGGAGATGAGGGCTGTAGAGGAAGATGTGTGCACAGGTTGGGGATGGTGGGGAGTGTTGCAGAGGTCGGAGCTGGGGGGAGGTGAAAGTGAGATGTGGACAGCCTGTGAAAAAAATCTGAACCCTGCACACTGTGCATAGCACACCCCTAAACTCTGCACTCTGTATGTAGCGCACTCCTCAACCCTGCACTCTGTACTCAGGGCACCCCTGAACTCTTCACTATGTACATGGCACACCCCTGAACTCTTCACTATGTACATGGCACACTCCTGAACTCTGCACTATGTACATGGCACACCCTTGAACCCTGCACTCTGTGCATAAGACACCCCCAGACTCTGTATTCTGTAAATAATGAATCCCTAAACTATGCACATAATGCATTCCTGGCATTTATTGCCTATTTAGGATTCTCCCACTGTTCTCTGTGAAAAGAGCCCTGGATAAATGTATATGGTCTTACAGATACAACATGCCCTTTGGGGGCAACCATAATGCTGATACAGCCCACAGTGAAATTTAGCTTGATATTACAACAAAACACCACAAATATTCAAATTCCGCAATTGTCATTTTGCAGGTCTGCATCTGACTAACATCTATGAGGGAATAAATATAGTTTTCACTTTACTTTGAAGGCTCAATAATACATGTGATATGATTTCCAGCACTATTGCCAGTTTAAAGATGAACTTAAAGCAGGCAGCTAAATACACAATTGAATTACATACTATATATGTGACCCCTTTTACTTGTTGTTTTGTGAAACATCTCTTCTGATACATATCTCAGCCAGACAGTACTGTCAAGTTTTTTTAGCTGAGCAATTCTATTGTGTGCGTTGAGAAATCTTTAGCTTCCACTGTAGGAGCTTAGCATGGTGAAAACCAGAACTCTGCTGATTGAACAATGGAGGAGAAGCAGTAAATTGATTGGCTCATCTATCTTCTTACTTTGTTCTCTCCTTTTGCCAGCATGTCCAGAAAAGGGATGAGCCCAAACATTTACCTATACGTTGCCAGCCAAATGTCATGTATAATAGAAGTATTAATTCAGCATTTACACATGACGGCTTCCCACTGTTAAAGATTGTTAAGGATGCCAGCAGGTGAAGGCATTGCTGATTCTTTAATAGCAAGTGACATCACTGGCCTCATTCATGTACATGACAATCCCCAGTAATGTAAGCAAAGAAGTGGGAACAGTTTAATAAAACAAATACAAAAGGGTGTGGGGATCCCCTTACTCATACTAGGTCTTTTAAATCTGGTTTAGAGTTTAGGTGGATGCCCTACATAAAAAAATTCATGAGGTCCCCAAGGAAATCCATACCAGTCCATTTGGTCTGACATGGATTTTTAAGGGGGTCCTCATGCAAAATAGGAAAGGGGGTGATGAGTGTGCATGCCTATCAGCTCAGAAAAAGTTCCCATTGATTTCAGTGGGGTTTAGGTTCAGCATCCAAACTTTTTTGAAATCTGCCAAACCCTATTCAAACCAAACTGAAGACAGTTTGTCTCATCCCTAGTTCAAAATTAAAGTGATTGTAAAGAAAAGAAATATGGAATTGCGCAGAGCGGCCGCAAACCTCCTCTTTTTGGGTCCCCCATCAGTGCTCCTGTCCCCTCCACTCTGTCCAGTGCCCCCATGGGAAGCCACTTCACACACGTCCCCTGCTCCCTCGTCACTGGCTTTGATTGACAGAATTGGGAGCCAATGGCTCCCAGTGCCCCAGCAAAGCCAGTGAGACCCCGAAGCCAGGGGAGAGAAGAGCTGCAGACATGCACAGTGCTGGATTGAATGGGGGCTCAGGTAAGTAAAAAGGGGGGTGAGGGGGGATGCTGACACCTAAACATTTTTTTACGTTAATGCACGGAATGCATTAAGGTAAAAAATGTTTAGTCTTTACAACCGCTTTAATACATGTATAATGCAGCAGAGCCTGATTGTGCTGGCTTTCTACTTCCTGTTCAAATTTTGCTGCACAGGGATTACCGTTAACTGATAATAAGAAAGATTTTAGGTAAGCATTTTACACGTTGTATTTTTTTAAAATTATATTTCAGCATTTATTGTGTTATTTACGTTTATTTGCTTGTCGTTTTTCTTTAAAGTGTATAAGCCAAAGACAATGTTCTCTACTTTTGGAAAAAGTAAGGCCCCTTTCACACGGGACGGATCCGTGTTGATCCGCCCCGTGAACATCCGCTGCTCAGCGGGGATCGCTCCGTTTTCCCCAGCTGAGCAGGCAGATGACAGGGCGGGACCCGCACACTGTGCAGGGACCGCCCTGTCAGATCTCTGCTCTCCCCTATGGGGGATCGGAGGAACACGGACCGTCTGTCCGTGTTCATCCGATCCGCTCTGCAGACGGATAGAAAAATAGGATTTTCTTCCGTCCGCAGAATCGGACGAGAGCGGAGCCGGACGACATTGGGTGTTTGCGGATGTACATCCGCTGACACCCGCTATCCCATAGGGATGCATGTATGTTCGTATTTCATCCGAAAACGGATGGATGAAATACGGACATACGGTCCGCATGTGTGAAAGGGGCCTAAGAAAAGATTCAAACAGCTGCCAGGTTTTTGCTGCTATCTGGGGCTCCGTTAGAGAGATTTGCCCTCATTTCCTGTCTTGCTGAGAATAGTTTCATCAGACAGGAACTGAGGGAAAATCTGCAAAAAAAGACACAGAAAAAACAAAAATCTGGCAGGTGTACACTTTATAATTTTAGTTTCTTTGTTTCTGTTGTGAGTTCATTTCCTGTATGGTAAAACATTATTGGAAAGAACAAGAAGTGGGAGGAAAGTTCTCTAACTAAGCTGTTGATTGCAGTAATCAAAAGGAGTTCTAATCCTTCCCCACTCTATCCAAAACTAAGAAAAAAAAGTTTTGGCTGGACATCAGTAGCAGCACTGAAGCTCTGGAAACATATTAGTCAAAGATGAAATCTCCTTGCATCGCCTTGTAAAATTTGCAAAGGGAGCTTGTACAAATGAGGTAGGTCTTTGTATTGCAGGGATTCATTGTATGTCTTCAGTGGATATAGATTTGCCATAAAAATCTCCATTAGCAAGTAGCTATAAGGGCATTTGATGAACCATGCTCACAATGATGCATTTCCAGATAAAGAAACTGCAATAAATGAGATGAGATTAATCTATTTGAACTTATTATATGCTTTAATTCAGGCCACAATAATATCTCCCTGCAAGATTTTGGTAAACTGGCGATAAAAGTCCTAGAGGTTAACAGAGTTGAGCAATGCTTTATGATCCTGCTTCTTTTTTGTTATTATTTGCATTGTGTCTATATATCCTTTTCATAGTTCTTATTAATATTTCAAGAAAATATTTCTGGCACTGCACAATGTGACTGACGGAACATTAAGCCATGCTCTAATGGGTGTAATAAGCTGTCACTTCTAGGACATCCAAAGTAAGTAATTATCTCGTTCTCAGCCTGCTCATTCAGGCAACAGGCAACTTTATGTTCCATAGAGAGAATGAGAGGCTGATAGTGCTTCGGTACACTTTGCTATAATTGTTATGTGGAATTTAGCTGTGTAAGTGCCACATGAAATTCTTTATATTGGTAGACAATGTGAATGTATAATCTAGTCTGTGAGTGGTTAGTTGTCCAGACTCTAGTTTTCTATATACAGTGCCTTGAAAAAGTATTCACCCCCTTGGCTTTTTACCTATTTTGTTACATTACAGCCTTTAGTTCAATGTTTTTGTTTTTTTTATCTGAATTATATGTGATGGATCAGAACACAATAGTCTAAGTTAGTGAAGTCAAATTATAAAAATATATACATAAAACTATTTTTCAGAAAATTAAAAATTGATAATTTGCATGTGCATATGTATTCACCCCCTTTGTTATGAAGCCCATAAAAAGCTCTGGTGCAACCAATTACCTTTAGAAGTCACATAATTAGTGAAATGATGTCCTCCTGTGTGCAATCTAAGTGTCACATGATCTGTCATTACATATACACACCGTTTTGAAAGGCCCCAGAGACTGCAACACCTAAGTAAGAGGCACCACTAATCACTGCCATGAAGACCAAGCAACTCTTCAAACAAGTAATGGACAATGTTGTTGAGAAGTACAAGTCAGGGTTAGGTTATTAAAAAAAATCCAAGTCGTTGATGATGCCTAGGAGCACCATCAAATCTATCATAACCAAATGGAAAGAACATGGCACAACAGCAAACCTGCCAAGAGACGGCCGCACACCAAAACTCATGGACCGGGCAAGGAGGGCATTAATCAGAGAGGCGGCACAGAGACCTAAGGTAACCCTGGAGGAGCTGCAGAGCTCCACAGCAGAGACTGGAGTATCTGTACATAGGACCACATTAAGCCGTGTGCTTCATAGAGTTGGGCTTTATGGCAGAGCGGCCAGAAGAAAGCCATTACTTTCAGCAAAAAACAAAATGGCACGTTTTGAGTTTGTGAAAAGGCATGTGGGAGACTCCCAAAATGTATGGAGGAAGATGCTCTGATCTGATGAGACTAAAATTGAACTTTTTGACCATCAAAGAAAATGCTATGTCTGGCGCAAACCCAACACATCACATCACCCAAAGAACACCATCCCAACAGTCAAACATGGTGGTGGGGATGTTTTTCAGCAGTCGGGACTGGGAAACTGGTCAGAGTTGAGGGAAAGATGGATGGTGCTAAATACAAGCATATTCTTGAGCAAAACCTGTACCACTCTGTGTGTGATTTGAGGCTAGGACAGAGGTTCACCTTCCAGCAGGACAATGACCCCAAACATACTGCTAAAGCAACACTTGAGTGGTTTAAGGGGAAACTATGGAATGGTAAAGTCAAAGCCCAGACCTCAATCCAATAGAAAATCTGTGGTCAGACTTAAAGATTGCTGTTCACAAGCGCACACCATCCAACTTGAAGGAGCTGGAGCAGTTTTGCAAGGAGGAATGGGCAAAAATCCCAGTGGTAAGATGTGGCAAGCTCATAGAGAATTATCCAAAGCAACTTGGAGCTGTGATAGCCGCAAAAGGTGGCTTTACAAAGTACTGACTTTAGGGGGGTGAATAGTCATGCAAATTGACATTTTCTGTTATTTTGTCCTATTTCTTGTTTGCTTCACAATAAAAAAAAATCTTCAAAGTTGTGGGCATGTTTTGTAAATTAAATGATGCAAATCCTCAAACAAACCATGTTAATTCCAGGTTGTGAGGCAACAAAACACGAAAAATGCCAAGGGGGTGGATACTTTTGCAAGGCACTGTATAATAAAGCTCCATAACTGGGCTTAAAGTCAACCTATACTAAAATTTTTAAAACTAAATTCAACACTGACAGTGTGCAGCTGTCATGTTTAAGTGCATGCTCCAACCTTAGCAGCACTGATGAATGAGTTCCCTGATGCCCTGTACCAGTGGTGGCTGGTGTTCAAAATTTTTTGGGTGGCGCAAACAAACTGAAAAAATCCTGAAAAATACTGACAAAAAACCCTTCAATTGCAGCCTCACTGTGCCATCAATTGCAGCCTCACTGTGCCCATAAAATGCAGCCACTGTGCCCATCAGTTGCAGCCACTGTGCCCATCATATGCAGAACCTGTGCCCATCACATGCAGCCTCTGTGCCCATCATACAGCCTCTGTGCCCATCATATGCAGCCTGTGCTCATCATATGCAGCCTGTGCCCATCATATGCAGCCTGTGCTCATCATATGCAGCCTGTGCCCATCATCTGCAGCCTCTGTGCCATCATATGCAGCCTGTGCCCATCATATGCAGCCTCTGTGCCCATCATCTGCAGTGCCTGTGCCCATAATATGCAGCCTTTGTGCCCATTATATACAGCCTCTGTGCCCATCATATGCAGCCTCTGTGCCCATCATATGCAGCCTCTGTGCCCATCTATAAGCCTCTGTGACCCCCCCACTCGCCGTCTGACCAGCACACACTTACCCTATCCTGGTGGTGGGTGGAGTTGAAGAGCTGTGGGACATGCAGGGGTCAGGCGACGGCTCCTGTGTCCTCTATGGTTCTCTGTCCTCCTGTGTGTCTCTTCTTCCGTTCCATTAGGTGTCCAATCGGAGCGCCTGTGCCTTCAGCCAAGTATTAGATCCACGCCTCCTGATTGGTGAGAGGTGGTTCAGTGTTAGAAAAGCAAATATTTATTTGCTTTGCTAACACACCTGGGTGGACTGTGAGCGCAATGCTTTGCACTCAAAGTCCACCTTTTTTGAAGCCTATTAGAGCCTATGGCTCTAATCAGGGACTTCAAAAAACACCCCCGCCACTGTAATTCAGGCGCCCGGCATCCGAAAAGTGGCCAGACGCCTGAATAGGGGGTGGCTACAGCGGCCATTGATAGATTCATGCTATGCATGAATCTACCCATTCTACATAGAGGGGGGTGGCTGGAGAGAGGGGGAGGTGCCTGTGCACCCTTAATGGACGCACCGCAACTTCCCTGTACCATAACCTAAAAGAAAAAAGTTCTGGGCATGCAGCATATGTATACAGCCTCCCCACCTCACACAATTCAGTATTCTGTGCATGAGAGGCCAATTACCAGGCCTGAGCACAGCCCCTAATTTTGTCTAATATACACCATCAGTGTTAGTTAGTGTTTGCATACATTACTTTAGGGCCTATAAATACTGTATATATACTGGGTGTATATAAACTGTATACTGTAGATATATATATTTTTTGTGAGCTGGGAATAGGTAGTAGGTATAATGCTTCCTGGGGTGAGCAACTCTTTCAAGCACAGGTACCAGTCTAGTGATAAGCAGTGGTAAATTTATCAGTGCTATTTACAGGTTATTTACAGGCTTTAGGCCTCTTTCACACGAGGGATCCGTATGTCCGTTTTTCATCCTTCCGTTTTCGGATGAAAAACGGACATACATTCATCCCTATGGAGCGTCGGATGTCAGCGGTGACATGTCCGCTGACATCTGACCCGCTCCGATCCGAAAAGTGTAAGGGCTCTTTCACACGGGGCAGATCAGTCATGATCCGCCCCGTGAACATCCGCTTGCTCAGCGGGGATCGCTCCGCCGATCCCCGCTGAGCAGGAAGATGACAGGTGCATCGCTGCACACTGTGCAGCGACGGACCTGCCAGAGCGCCGCTCTCCCGTATGGGGGGATCGGATGATGACGGTCCGTAGTGTCCGTCGTCATCCGATCCGAAAACGGAGGGAAAAGTAGGTTTTTCCTCCGTTACACTTTTCGGATCGGAGCGGGTCGGATGTCAGCGGACATGTCACTGCTGACATCCGACGCTCCATAGGGATGACTGTATGTCCGTTTTTCATCCGAAAACGGAAGGATGAAAAACGGACATACGGATCCCTCGTGTGAAAGAGGCCTAACGGAGGAAAAACCTACTTTTCCCTCCGTTTTCGGATCGGATCGGATGACGACGGACACTATGGACCGTCATCATCCGATCCCCCCATAGGGGAGAGCGGCGCTCTGACAGGTCTGACCTTTAATGGAATAAAGATGTATCTGGACCTCTTAGCAGTGGTGTGGCGCTTTAATTTCAACCCTTTTTACATTTTTTTTGGGCACAGCTTCCAGAGTTCAATTCCACTTTAACCCCCCTGGCGGTATTCCCGAGTCTGGCTCGGGTTGGATTTTTTATACCAAAAGCGGTATCCCCGAGCCAGACTCGGGCTTGCATCGCAGGATCCAGGAAGAGCATACTTACCTTGTCCCCTGGATCCTGCGATGTCTCCCCGCTGTGATCGGCGAGCCGCCGTGTCTCGCTCGATTCACAGTGCCGAGCTCCATTCCCTGCGAGCGGTGCGACGCACGGGGACGGAGTTCGGCGGTAAATTTAAAAGTAAAACACACAGTATAGATACAGCATACTGTAATCTTACAGATTACAGTACTGTATCAAATAACTACACATCCCCCTTGGTCCCTAGTGGTTTGCCCAGTGTCCTGCATGCAGTTTTATATATATAAAACTGTTCTTTCTGCCAGGAAACTGGAGATTGCCCATAGCAACCAAAACTATCCCTTTACATCAAAAGTGGTTTTAGAGCAGCTAGAAAAAAGCGATAATAAATTAGAATCACTCGCAGAATTGATCGATAGTGATTTGTGGGGAAATCCGTCACCAAACACTAAAAGTAACAAAAGCTAAAATTCTGCAACTGAGCAAATTTCAGTGTTTTTGATTTGATTACATTATTATATAATTTTTATTATTATTATATTATTATTTGTTATAATTATTTATAGTTATTTATTATATTATAATTTTTTATTTCGTTTTTCAAACTTTATCATACCCGGGATGTCTACTAGACTCTTGTTTGGACAGATTTAAGTGAACTATTCCTAAGAATTACAGGCCTACAATATAAAACGCCAAATTTCTGTGCAAAATATTTGTACCGCTTTCAGCACCTAAAATCAGAAATAATCATACCGCCAGGGAGGTTAACAATAGTATATGCATTTCCTTTTTTTTTTGTAGCAAATGAGTCATTTTTTTTTTACATAAGATGATTACTCTTGTATTTGGATGACAAACCTGAAAATGAAACACTAGTTCTTTTATGCTAGATTAGCCTACTTGTGGGTATTTAGTGATCCTTAAATGCATCTATTGCACAAAGGTGAATCTGCAACATGTAACAATTTTTCTATGATTAATAAATATGCCTGTATGCCTTAAAGTGGTTCTAAAGGCAGACGTTTTTTACCCTAATGTGTTCTATGCATTAAGGTAAAAATCTTCTGGGTGCAGCTCCTCCCCTAGCTCCCCCTTATACTTATCTGAGCCCCAGCTTGATCCAATGATGTGCGTGAGAACAATGGTTCTCCTGGGTCTCTCTCTCCTCATAGACCCACACAGCAGTGGGAGCCACTGGCTCCTGCTGCTGTCAATCACAGCAAGTGAGCCAATGAGGAGAAATTGGGGGTGGGGCTGAGCCACCCTCTCTGTGTGTATGGACAACGTCCATTTACAGTAGTGCAGCTCAGGAGCGAGCCTGCTTTAGTGCCCCCTTAGCAAGAGGCTTGTTATTGGGGGCACTTGACAGGGGGGAGCCAGGACTGCTGGCAGGAGACCCAAAAAGAAGAGGATCACACCTGCTTTGTGCAACGGTTTGGTACTTGGTAAGTATTTTTTGATTACAACCTTTACAATCACATACTGTGATGACTAGTTTGTCTCTGAAGTTTTGCATAATACAATCATAGTGCAGTTAGTAGTAGCAGTAGTCACAATCAAATGGATTTCTTATTTAAAGTTGATGATATTTTGCTGCTTATCAAACTGAACCAACTGAACTGAACCAACCAGAATCAAAGAAGCTTCTTGGATGAACAGAAAAAGGTCTTCCACATTACAGAACAAGTCCAGTTAAATGTGATTAACAACTACTAGCTATTCAGATTACATTTTCTTTGATATTTTGTAATTTTTCTTATATTATAAAAAAAGTAATAAAATTGTATTTATTTAGATTCATTTATTTATTTACATGCAATGTAATTTTCTAATTTACAGTAACAACTTGAACTTCTTTACTACATTCTGGCAACCTGTTCACAAGTTTGCACAGGGGTCCATGTCACATAAGGCTTATGCTGTTAAACTCAAAGCTCGATACCTCTCAAGCCCAAACCTTGATCTGAGGAAAAGTTACTAATCCCCTGTACACACGATAGGATTTTCCGATGGAGAATGTGTGATAGGACCTTGTTTTCAGAAATTCCGACCGTGTGTAGGCTCCATCACACATTTTCCATAGGAATTTCCGACACACAAAGTTTGAGAGCTTGCTATAAAATTTTCCGACAACAAAATCCGTTGTCGGAAATTCCGATCGTGTGTACACAAATCCGACGCACAAAGTGCCACGCATGCTCAGTATAAATTAAGAAACGAAAGCTATTGGCTACTGCCCCGTTTATAGTCCCAACGTACATGTTTTACGTCACCGCGTTCAGAACGATCGGATTTTCCGACAACTTTGTGTGACCGTGTGTATGCAAGACAAATTTGAGCCAACATCTGTCGGAAAAAATCCATGGATTTTGTTGTCGGAATGTCCGATCAATGTCCGACCGTGTGTACAGGGCATTATAATAGGACTAAAATCTTTCTATTGCAAGGGTGCACAACAGACTTTTTCAACTATGCACATTTTTCAGACAAAAAGATGAGAAATTAAATTATGCAGAATGGTATCACATCTTTACTGTTTAGGCTTTCAGGGAGGAAAATATCAGGAATTGAACATTATTCTTACACACATTTTACTTGAGATCACAGGTCTGTCTGTGTATCAGAGCAGAGATCTATAAAGTGACCTGAGGCATACATAACAGAAACTGGCCATGCACACATTTCTCACATCCGCTAGTTCTGAAGCCATTACTGATACTTGATTCATAGATGTTTTGCCTGCCTTTCTAGAACCATGATTGGCCTGTTATATCCTTCTTTTAAACAGCACAGAATTCTGGAATGACCTCTATTATCCTTATATTTCACAAAAGAGGTCATTTATTCTATTTGTTATAGCAAAAAAAATCACAGTCCCAGAAGAAAAAGAGAAAAATCTGGCACAGTAAAAAATGATGTTAACAATAAATGCAACAATTCACAAAAATGATTTTTTTCAGAAACATTACTTAATGTTTAAAGTACATTACATGACATTTAAATACAGGTATGTCTTGAACAATAGGGGAGTATCTTGTATTAGTACACAGCAACATTAAAATATATTGTATGAAATACTAAATACACTACTTGCTGTATACATATTTAGCACTATTATAATAGATATTGACTTACAGATGACCAGCAGCTACATTGCAAGTGACCCAAGCTCAATTATTTCAGTAAGGTCCCAGGCACATTCAATATCAGGTGTAGTTCTTTCCTTAATGTGTAAACAATGGGTGGCAGTCACTTTTATGAGCTCAAAGCAGGAACAGATTTATTACAGTTTGAAGTAAGTAGAAAGAAGTGTGAGGTGAGAATCGGGGTATCCACAAACCCATGGGTTGTCTCAAATACTAGACTAGGCTCCAATTATCTTCTGAATGTCTCCTTTCTAATAATTCTCTTTCTTTACCCTTCTGATCACAAACTATGCTAGCTAGACACCCACAGGCTTTGGCTCCCTGAAAATTAAGGTTCTAGTGGCATCTTAACCACTTCAATACCAGGCACTTAGACACCTTCCCGCCCAGCCCAATTTTCACCTTTCAGCGCTGTTGCAATTTGAATGACAATTGCGCGATCATGCTACACTGTACCCAAACAAATTTTTTATCATTTTGTTCCCACAAATAGAGCTTTCTTTTGGTGGTATTTGATCACCTCTGCGGTTTTTATTTTTTGCGCAACAAATAAAAAAAGACCGAAAATTTCGAAAAAAAACACGTTTTTCTTTGTTTCTGTTAAATTTTTTTGTAAATAAGTACGTTTCTCCTTCAATGATGGGCACTGATATGGCTGCACTGATACGGCGGCACTGATGGGCACCGATGAGGTGGCACCAATGAGGTGGCACTGATGAGGTGGCACTAACGGGCACTAATGATGGGCACTGATAGGCGGCACTGATGGGCACTGATAGGTGGCACTGATGGGCACTGATAGGTGGCACTGGTATGTGGCACTGATGGGCACTCATAGGTGGCACCGATGGGCACACATAGGCGGCACTGATGGGCACTCGTAGGTGGCATTAATTGGTATATATGGGTGGCACTGATGGGTACTTATGTGTGGCACTGATGTGTGGCACTGATTGGCACTGATAGGTGGGCACTGATGGGCACTGACAGGTGGCACCGATGGGCAATGACAGGTGGCACTGATAAAGCATTGCTGGGCAGATCTGGGCATTGCTGGGCAGATCATTGACATAATAGTGCCAATCAGTGCCCATTTGTGGGCACTGATTGGCACAGATTGGGCACATGTGGATGGCCATGGGGTACATACCTGGCCATCCACGTTGCCCCTTCCCTTGTGGTCCTAGTGGCATCCCTGGTGGTCCAGTGTGGTGATCTGAGGGGGGCTGCGCTGATAAACAATCAGCGCAGACCCCCCCTGCCAGGAGAGCCGCCGATCGGCTCTCCTCTACTCGCGTCTGTCAGACGCGAGTGAGGAAGAGCCGATCAACGGCTCTTCCCATTGACAGCGTGATCAGCCGTGATTGGACACGGCTGATCACGTGGTAAAAAGTATCCGCCGGAGGCTGACACACCGCTCCACCGATCGCCGCGATGCGCGCCCCCGGGGGCGCGCTGCGGCATGTTATCCTGCTGGACGTCATATGACGTCCAGTCAGGATAACAGAACCACTTCCCAGACGTCAATCCGCTATAGGGCGGGCGGGAAGTGGTTAAACTTGGTCATTCAAAGCAGGAAAGCTGAGGGGATTCATGTTGTACCTCTTACTCAACCAGTCACTCATGACCTCTCTTGTGGTGGACAACTACAGTTGCTTTCTCTGGGCCAGCACTTTATAGCCCCATCTTTGTGTATCCCTTTAAGAGGGGAGATCCCTGCTTCTTTCTCTGTGCATCTAGGCCCAAAGGGAGGGGAGGGACAGAGATCTTACAGTAGTATCCAAACTCTGTATCCTCAATATGCGTTTACCTACCTTGTCTTTCAGTGAATGGGGGGACACCTCAGCTTGGGCACCCTACTTCAACTTCCAGCCAACGCCTAGGTCTCTATGTCTATGTTCCACTGTTCTGAGCCATGCATTCCCTGTATTGAATGATAGCATCCTAACTGGGCATAAGTTCACAAGGGAAGAGACAGAATAAGAAAGATCCCACATATTTAACAGTTTTTCAGCACACATGACCAAATTCCCAAAGCCCGCTGATTGACTAGGTCTTTAAAAAAACTCATAATACAGGGTACCACCACTCCCACACAACATGTTGGAGTATGCTCAGTTGCAACTGGCCTACTTTTGTGGGCTGTCTCCTTTAATGCATAGCAGTTAATGCAGTGTTTAGGTGGGGTTTAAAATATAAATAACTCCGAAAAACAACTGTTGGTGTGCCAGAAGCCATGGGATCATACAAAGTCAGACAACACACAAACCAAGATTAATAAAAAAGTAAAAACCTAAGGTAGACACCAGATGTTACCACTTTAATGCAATTTCCTTCTGAATTTTAGATGTATGTATTTATTTTAAACAAGGAAGCAAAAAAATGATTTTGTTTTTAGATAACAACATTTCCTTTTCTTTTGAAAAGTTCTATTTGCAATTGAATATATATTTATAAAACCATATTTCTTCTCTCACAAAAAATCCTCCCCTTTCCTTTTCTAGCTGCTAAATGGATACTAGTTATAGGCTGCATGCTTTGCTTATAGCACAGACTCACACATTCACCCGTCTTGAAGAAAAATATCTCACTGAATCACAAGCTTTCTCAAAATAGTCACTGGCTGCAGCCAGCTACAGTGGACACTTTTTTTCACGCTGTGACTCAAAAGTTGTCCCCTTAGGGTCAGTTATGCAGAATTGTGAAATTGCTTGTCTATTATGTTCTTGGAAGAACGTTGTGCCTTTCCAGATACAAGGAATCTTAAAATGTTTACTGGCTGCAGCCTACAATAGCAGGCATTTTTTTGTCCTCATTGTGGTCCACTCTACAGTGAAATAACGCAGGAAGTTCTAATATTGACAGAGCTAAATAAAATAGAATTATTTGTGAATATGTAAGCTTCACATTTTCAGTTAAAGCGGACCTTCAGTCATTTTTTCAACTTTCCATCTATTAAATCTTCTGCATTTGTTGTTAAACTTTGAATAGTAAAACATTTTTTTTCTGCCAGTAAATACCTTAAACAGCCCACTTCCTGTTTCTTGTCTGGTAAAAAGCCTAGGCTTATGACATCATGCACAGCTCTCTCTCTCACTCTCATGAGAGTTTGCCTGGAAGGGAGGGGGGATGAGTCATAAGAGGGCCAATCAGAGCTGCAGAGCTGGAGGTGTGCCTCTGTGTGTCTCCAGGAAGTGAACAGGCAGCAGCTTCAGCTGCCCACAGTTAAAATGGTTGCAGCCAGACTCAGTGGAGGGAGATTTCTGCAGCATATTTGGTAAGTACAGAATCACAGTATATATAAAATAATATGCAAAGTGGTTGGAGGGAAGCTTCAGAATGGCAAATATGTTTTTATTACAAAATATGTGAGCAGAATTCAGTTCCGCTTTAAGTCTTTTATAATCATCATTCTATTTCTACTGTGCATTAGGAACATGCTATGATGATATTTTTTGTTCTCCCCTTTTGTATGCCATTTTTAAACAATATATCATCTTTTTTTTGTCTTCTTTCTCAGGCATTCACCAGCTGTCCCGTGTCTCATTCATACTTGCTTTTGGCAATTGTGCAGATGGGCTCCTGAACCACTAGACCTTTTAGAGGTTTCAGCATCAATTACTAATGTAAGATAAACCATTCAAGCTAAATATTAAAAAAATTAAAACTAAACAAAAACTCAATTTTTCAGAGCCTTTCCTCTTGTTCATCGCCCTCTAATTTCTCTTTTACTTTTGTTTATGCCAGCCTAGTTTGCTAGCACTAGGTAGGTGGTTAAGCACACGGGCCATAACCTTGTCTAAACACCAGCCCAGGCATTCCAACACTATGGGCACAGATCTACTGCTGCTACCCATGTGCCTGTTCAACTGATGCCTAGTTAAAGCTCAACCCCAATCACATTTCTTCCCATGCATTGGGGCTGTGTCTGCACTTTGTGGGTTAACTGATTATTTTTTCTAGGGGTGAACACAGAGCCTATACTCACTTGATCCTTCAAGCCTCTGCAAAATGGCGCTCCCTCATGTCCAGCAGTGGACTTTTTCTGATGTCTTCCCATCCAGAGCCACTAGATCACGGGAGCGGGGGGTTAGGTGCCACAGGTACAGATTTGAGGATTAGATGAGTATATCTCGACTCTCCAATCCCCTAGACAAAAACAATAGGCAATGGCACATACCAGCATGGGGGTGATTAAAATCAGAAGTGAGATCCCAGCAGCCCAGTTTCCTAAACTGACATTTTTTTTAATTTTAATACTTACATTCAATAGGGAGCATTGCAGTTACAGTGCTTAGTATGTAACCACAATGTGTAATATTAATTGGTTGTACTAATTAAAAGAAACCTCAGCTAAGAGAAACCTGGAGGCTACCATTGTTGAATTCCATCTGAAAATATTAGTTGTCTGGAAGAAATATAAATCCTCTGATGGCAATACAGTCTGAATTACGGACCTTAACCAAGCATGCAAAATAAAAAAAAAATGGCAGAGTAAAGTCAGAACTCCTGGTCTATAAGTTTGGTCAAGTCAGTGGGGTTGACTTACAAAAGGAGTAGAAACTATTTACTAAGCCAAGAGAACAATCAATGAGCTTAGTAAATAAGGTACAGCTGTGTTCACTTTGAATACTGAATCATGTGTAAGAGATATACAGAAAACAGGGGCTTTGCCTGCACATGTTTGGATTATTGAAGTGAACACATGTTCACTTTATTTACTAATGTTACTGAACATTCCCTTCGCTAAGTGAACAGTGTCCACTTATTTAGTAGATCAACCTTTGTGTCTCATTCAGCATATTTCCTCTGCCCAGGCAGCCTATGAGCCTGTAAAAGAAAACAAGGACAGAGGGCACATTAGCCTTGCGCATTACCTTTGCAACACAGACATTTATTAAAAATAAAATAATGTACTCCAAACGAGTGATGAAATCAAACAGATAAAGTAGAGCCTATTTTGGACTTTCTCATCCCACCCAAGTCTACTGGCCATCAAATCCTGCTGGATGAGGCCAACGATGGACTTTGCATCATCTGTTTGATTTTATCACTCGTTTGTGAGTACATTTTTTATTTTTAATAAATTTCTGTGTTGCAAAGGTAATGCGCAAGGCTGGTGCACCCTCTGTCCTTGTTTTCTTTTAGAGTTACTCCTGGGTTTCCCCTGACCTGTTGAGAGTGGCAGCACAGCCGATGCAGTGGCGTGATTTGTGAAGATTTCCATCTTCTTCAATTTACCCTAAGACAATCTTTCAACCGCTTATGAGCCTGTCACTGACATGAATAGCTGTGTGCCACCGTACTCACGTATATGGTGGTGCGATATTGTAAGCATGAGTACAGTGTACAGGCATATGCAAATTATGTTTAATATAGCACTGCTATATGCACAAGTACAGCGGCAGCAGCCATACTCAGCTGTACTCTGCACCTGGGCTGCATGGAAGTATACAAGTTCAGACAGCCCATGTTCAAAAGAACGGGTCATCAAAAAACTTCTATATTATTTTGATGAAGAACACTGTCAAACAGAATATGAAAATAGAGATGTCTGAATCAGGGGGCTCACTGTTTGCTATCATTTGATTTGCCTAAACATTTGCAGTTCTGTAATGATCTCAGGAGAAGTACACAATTTAAGAATCCACGTGTTCATGTTTCAGGATTTATAAAATTCTATGTAGACCGAACAAACAAATTCCAGTGAGGCAAACAATTCATAATTGACTGATTTCCCTGATATGTGCACCTACTCACTCTTCCTTGTGGGGTTTATCCCAGGATCCCACAGTGCACTTACAACTTGCTATTTCTTACTATTACCTACAGAATAGACTAATTACGGTATAGACTAAACTTTAGACATAGAGGAGCTCACCAACCCTAAATACTTGGCAGTGGTTTTTTTTAACAAACAGAAGACCTAGAGTTGGATAGATGAAGCAACTAATGAGTCCCAGGGGCAAGGTTAGCAACCAAAGGGGACAGTTAAAGATCCCTACAATCCCTCACCTCATTGTCTGTCTATCCTCCTGGGGCCATGGAGAGGTAAACAAGCCCTGTTCCTTAAATGGTGTTTTCTTGACACCCTGTCTGATAGGCCTACCCAGTCCTGGTTAGAGGAACCAAAACCTTTGTGATTATGGTGCTCTATTGTAAAAGGATGCTGCATATAATTTTGTTTAAAAAGTCTAGAAAAATACAAATTACAAAATGTCTAATAAATTGACAGGATGATTGGGATAGCAGCTATCCATTAGCCCAATCCATATAAAACTTTTAGATAGAGAATTGGCTCACTCATCTCACAGAAAATGTAAGCAGAAAAGTCTTTCTGTTCTCGGTATTTGTTAATTCAATCAATCTTTGTAAAAAAATAAAAATAAATGTAAATATTGATAAAAAAGGAAGAAAGATTTACGGCTATATACATTTTTATATAGTTATGCTACCTTCTAGTCGGTAAAGGTCATAACAGCTTCAATAAAGATGTCCCTAATAAAGACAAAATAGTTATGTTTCACCTCCAGGAAAACAGATGGGAGGACATATGTGAGGACCATCAGGAATCCTACCAGTTACCCAATACACCTCTTAATTTGTTTTCACACCTTACATTAGGCCTTATGTTGAAAAACTGTTCTACTGTTACTTAAGAAACAAAAAATTCTTTCTGAGATTTTATTTTGTATTGTGTGGCTTTATGTCCTTTATTTTCTGCTCTGTCTATTATGAATAAACCATTATGCAAAACAAATTTTGCAGATGCTATTGCATCTGTTAATTCGTTTTTACCTTCCACAATCATTATTTATGCATTTTGACAGCAATTAAATGTACACCCATCATGTAGGAATAGAACAACATTCATGACAAGAGTCAGAAACTCTCAAGCTTCGGCTGCAAGAAAAAATGCATGTATCTAAACATTTGTGAAGGGAATAAGTGGGTTTGTATTTAATATACTTTAACTTTCTTCAAAAAGTATGCAGGCTAAAGAATCTTTGGAATCTGACACACTTCTGGGAGTGTTGGATGTCTGACTCACCTGCTTTGCACTGTGGTTTTGGCCACAAGCTACTACATCTTTGCAAGACACAGTAGTGATAGTAGATGGTCAGTAGAATCACAATGCACAATGGGGGATAAAGCATTCAACACTGCCAGAAGTATGTCAGATGCTGAAGGTACTTCAGCCAGCATAGTACTTGAAAAAAGTGAGGATCCAAAGCAAAGGCTGCAAGACAGAAAAGAAAACACCTCTTTTTTAGAGGGTTTTTTTTATTTTAAAATCTTTAAGTATTGCTTTAAGTAATAACTGGCCCATGTCCAACCTCCCACAGGAAGATGCAAAGCATATTCGGTTGCTTTTGTGACACAGGTCTCCAATTTGGCTAAATCTCTCCTTAGGAATAGGTTTGATCCTTGACACTTTTATGTAGGAGAATAAGGGAAGAGATTACCATAAGTGCATCTCAGATGATGAGGAGGCTGAAAACTCCAGAAAATCACATCATTCTTAGGGAGATATCTGTGTATGACCACTCTAAATTCTATCAGGAATATATTTCTAGAAAATTTACACTTTGCTTTCATCTCTTATAGGCAGGCATGCTCTTTTTCAGCACATAATCCAGCTCACTGTGAAGAATCTTTTAGACTGCTGACCAATTTTATTGCTACACAGCAGTGGAGAAAAGTAATGGCACTGACCAAACTAGGATATCATGGGTATCTAGATCACTAGTGACTGAACAGAATTAAAAATATTTTGATTAATATGTACATACCTGTGTATATATATATATATATATATATATATATATATATATATATATATATATACAGTATCTCACAAAAGTGAGTACACCCCTCACATTTTTGTAAATATTTCATTACATCTTTTCATGTGACAACACTGAAGAAATCAAAAAATGGGCAATCAGCACAAACAAAAAGGAATCAAAATAAAAAACTAAATTGCAAGCTGAACACTAAAAAGGTTAATCCCGTCACCTCAACGTCATTCAAAATAAGAGATAAGTGCAGCGCAATTCATATAGAATAGTCTAAATAATCCAGAAGAGGAAGCACAAGTCCCAGAACTTGATTTGGAGAAGCCGTGTAAGAGAATTAATTCAATTCACTAGCAGCTCTCATGGAGAATTTCTCATGTTTATCTACATTGCTCATCATGTGAGTGCATTTCTCTCTTTTTAAATTAATACACTGAATTTACAAGCGGAGAGCACTTAGATTTTGTTTATCTTCATATTCTCGTTTGGGCTGCTTACATTGACTGGAGCGTTGGTGATCTATCTAATTTTCTCCTGTGGAGACAAGCGTTGTTGACTTCCTGGTTACCAGGGGTCCACTCGTTCTGGTAAGCGCCCAATTCATCTGATTGGTGGGATTGTCACATAGTGGCTAGTGAATTGGGTTCATTCTTTCACACAGCTTCTCCAAATCAGCACTGAAGAAATTACACTTTGCTACAATGTAAAGTAGTGAGTGTACAGCTTGTATAACAGTGTAAATTTGCTGTTCCCTCAAAATAGCTCAACACAGCCATTAATGTCTAAACCGCTGGCAACAAAAGTGAGTACACCCTTAAGTGAAAATTGGGCCCAAAGTGTCAATATTTTGTGTGGCTACCATTATTTTCCAGCACTGCCCTAACCCTCTTGTGCATGGAGTTCACCAGAGCTTCACAGGTTGCCACTGGAGTCCTTTTCCTCTCCTCCATGAAGACATCACAGAACTGGTGGATGTTAGAGACCTTGCGCTCCTCAACCTTCTGGTTGAGGATGCCCCACAGATGCTCAAAAGGGTTTAGGTCAGGAAACATGCTTGGCCAGTCCATCACCTTTACCTTCAGCTTCTTTAGCAAGGCAGTGGTGGAGGTGTGTTTGGGGTCGTTATCATGTTGGAATACTGTCCTGCGGCCCAGTCTCTGAAGGGAGGGGATCATGCTCGGCTTCAGTATGTCACAGTACATGTTGGCATTCATGGTTCCCTTAATGAACTGTAGCTCCCCAGTGCCGGCAGCACTCATGCAGCCCAGATCATGACACTCCCACCACCATGCTTGACTGTAGGCAAGACACACTTGTCTTTGTACTTCTCACCTCACCTGGTTTCCGCCACACATGCTTGACACCATCTGAACCAAATAAGTTTATCTTGGTCTCATCAGACCACAGGACATGGTTCCAGTAAACCATGTCCTTAGTCTGCTTGTCTTCAGAAAACTGTTTGCAGGCTTTCTTGTTCATCATCTTTAGAAGAGGCTAACTTCTGGGACGACAGCCATGCAGACCAGTTTGATACAGTGTGCAGTGTATGGTCTGAGCACTGACAGGCTCACCCCCACCCCTTCAACCTCTGAAGCAATGTTGACAGCACTCATACGTCTATTTCCCAAAGACAACCTCTGGATAGGATGCTGAGCATGTGCATTCAATTTCTTTGGTTGACCATGGCGAGGCCTGTTCTGAGTAGAACCTGTCCTGTTAAACCGCTGTATGGTCTTGGCCACCTTGCTGCAGTTCATTTTCAGGGTCTTGGCAATCTTATTTTAGCCTAGGCCAACTTTATGTAGAGCAACAATTCATTTTTTCTGATCCCCAGGGAGTGCTTTGTCATGAGGTGTCATGTTGAACTTCCAGTGACCAGTATGGAGAGTGAGCGCGATAACACCAAATTTAACCCACCTGCAGCTCCCCATTCACACCTGAGACCTTGTAACACTAACGAGTCACATGACACCAGAGAGGGAAAACGGCTAATTGGGCCCAATTTGGACAGTTTCACTTTTGCTACCAGCGGTTTAGACATTAATGGCTGTGTGTTGAGTTATTTTGAGGGGACAGCAAATTTACACTGTTATACAAGCTGAACATTCACTACTTTACATTGTAGCAAAGTGTCAATTCTTCAGTGTTGTCAAATGAAAAGATATAATAAAATATTTACAAAAACGTGAGGGGTGTACTCACTTTTGTGAGATACTGTACATATACAATAGATAGTCTTGCGAGCAACTAGAATACAATCTGTGTAATATATGCAAGCAGCAAGTAACACACTACCAATATAAATGTGCAAATAAAGCTTAAAACAAATAGGGCTGCGCAGGTGTTAATAAATGTATCCAATCACTTAGTGTCTCAATTCTCCTGTGCCAATATGAGTGCCAGCATAATAACATGTGAATATACAATAATATAATACATTCATGTATATTTCTTCTTATAATAATATAAATCCTGTGCTTAAGTGCAATTAGATAGTTAATGAATAATATAAAAAAAAAGTTTTAACTTGTTCACAAATCCTCAAAAATCTGTGCTTTATATCAATTCACCTCGGTGCTCCCCCACAAGAAATGCGCTCACCTCACAGAGTGTGACCTCACACTTAAGTTTAGTCAAATAAAGCTTTGTAGTCACCCCCGACTAACAGATCATGCTTTCCTCCTTGTTGCTACATTGATGTACCTCCATTATGACTCGATATATGTGAGAGAGAAAGAGCGCCAAATAGTGCTTATATTTTATATATAAAATGTGCATAGAACTCACATTTAAAAGGTGCTCCAGTGCACCAACTATGTACAGCGTATGTCATATAAATGATTACTAAGTCTATGATTGATTGGTCTCATCAATCATAGACTTAGTACAAACATGGTCTATGGAATTGGCAGGTGCTAGCTTTCACATAGCACACCTGCAAAAGCATCTAGTTAATTGGAATTGTTATATATAGGGAACCAGTTAGTAGGATGTTTTTAGAATACATTGTATATTAAATATATATTGGTTTGCATATTGTTTTTACATATTATGATGCATAGGAATCACTTAGATTATCACATTGTGTTCAACCACGATGCACCAGCGATATCGGAGCAAAGATTCGATTTACGCCTACATACACACATAGATTGAAATGGGATTGATTGTTCTCATTAGTCATAGACATAGAACAAACATGGTCTATGGGAGAAGCTGGTGATAGCATTTACATAGCACACATGCAAAAGAAAAAAATCAACTGGGTGGAGTGGATGTAGTATAAAGAGGAGACAGAGTCTTGTCCGACTTTAGGAATCCCCTTGATGAGTCACGAGACCCTGTCATGTAATGCGTAGGGGAGGGGCAGATTTGTTTGGCAAGACAGTTTTTGTATCTTTCACTGAAAGGTACGAAGTAGCTGCAGCATTGTGGTTTTATATGACATACACTGTACACAGTTGGTGCACTGGAGCACCTTTTAAATGTGAGTTCTATGCACATTTTTTTAATAAATTGAATATTGTTTAAAATGATATAAGCACTATTTGAAGCTCTTTCTCTCTCACATATACCGAGTCATAATGGAGGTACATCAATGGAGCAACGAGGAGGAAAGCATGATCTGTTAGTCCGGGGTGACTAAAAAGCTTTATTTGACTAAACTTAAGTGTGAGGTCACACTGTCAGGTGAGCGCATTTCTTATGGGGGAGCACTGAGTTGAATTGATACAAAGCAAGGATTTTTGAGGAATTGTGAAGTCTCAACAAGTTAAAACTTTTTTTATATTATTATTTATTAACTATCTAATTGCACGTAAGCACAGGATTTATATTATTATAAGAAGAAATATACATGAATGTATTTTATTATTGTTTATTCACATGTTATTATGATGGCACTCATATTGGCACAGGAGAATTGAGACACTAAATGATTGGATACATTTATAAACACCGGTGCAGCATTTTTTGTTTTGAACTGTATATATACAAGGGGCATTCAAGTCAAACCCGCGGATATCTACAGAAGACTTTAAACACAGTAAGGTGATGAGACACTCAGCCACAGTAAGACATTTGAATGGTGTAAACATTTCAAAGATGGCCGTACATTCATCAGTGATGATCCTGGCCGTGGTGGTTCCCAGCCCACAGCAGTCATTCCTGTGAGCATTCAGCGCGTGGAATGCCTGATCCTGGATAATCGACACATAATCTGTTGTGAAACTGCACAAGAGACAAATCTTTCTGTGGGAACTGTGAACACAATCATTCACGAACATTTGCATTTTTAAAAATTTAGCACACACTGGGTACCAAGACTTTTCATGTGACGAAACCCCGACACATCAATTCACTTCGAAATCAAAATGAGCATCAAAGCAGTGAAAGCATGCAGACTCACCACCACCAAAATTTTTTTGAACAATTGCATCTGCAGGTAAAGTGATGGCAAGTGTTTTCTGGGACAAATGTGGTGTTAGTAATGTGGATTTTCTACCCCATGGTGCTACTATCAACAGTGAATATTTCTGTCGTGTTCTGAGTAATGTGCATATGTGTCTTTGGAAAAAAATGGCCTGTGTCCTGTTTCTCCAAGACAATGCACAAGCTCATACTGCTCACCGCACTACATGCACATTACAGAAAGTCGGCTGGGAGGTATTGCTACATCCCCCTTACAGCCCAGACCTCGCTCCGAGGGATTTCCACGTGTTTGGACCACTAAATGAGTTCCTCGGAGGTCAGCATTTGAGCACTGCTGAGGAAGTGAAGCAGGCTGCCCTAGGATGGTTCAGGTGTACTGACAAATCTTTCTATGCCGAAGCTCTCCAGGCATTAGTTTAACTCTGGGATACAGTAAGTGTAGCAGGGGAGTATGTAAAAAAAATGCAGTTTCCACTCCTGGAAAATCGTTCTTTTATTATATAAACTCAAAAGTCCCGGTTTGAGTTGAAGGCCCCTCGTGTGTATATATATATATATATATATATATATATATATATACACAAAAAAGAAAGAGGGCGCACCAACCTAGTGCATTACCACTGATAAACTTTAATGCAGCATAAAAACAGTAAAAATTATACTCACAAACGAGCTAGTATAAATAGCTTTCAAAAGGGCGCAAAAGCGCTGTTTCTGTGGATCGACACCCCAGGACCTGTTGCCGAGAGGATAAGACCAGCGCAAATGGCTGATGGCTTACGCGTTTCGGGGGAGCACCCCTTTCTTCAGAGCCTAAGCGGGCAATGGTTGGTCTCTCGAGTTGCTCTCTCTATAAATGTATGTATGTGCCTGTGTCTACCCCACCCAATTAGTGACGACGCCCCCTCCCACAGATATTGGGCACCACCCACCCATTCGGGTTAACCCTCCCTATCCCATCCCTCTGAGTGTGATTCCCCATTTGTAGCTAAAATATAGAGGGCAAACATCACTCTATGTTATCTGCTAAAAAGATAATTATGGTAGTAATACTAGTACAAAAAGAAATTGATTAATTGAAAAAATAAATAGATATAAATATAAATATAAATATAGAAACACTGGACCAGTAGATCGGTTTCACTCTCACCATAGGCTATGTGCAACAGGGCAGGGGAAGGGGGATTGGGTGCGCCAAAACAAAGACACCTCACCTCCTGCATGCAGCTCTAATTGTGTCCCCATGCCTCTGATCTACTGGGGTGGATGATGCCGGGCTCCTCTGGCTCCCAGGAGCCATAATAGTGCCGCATGCCATGTGTGGAACGCACGCCATTCAAAAGACCAGGAAGTGCGGGCGTACCTGCGTTCCACCCGCAACTTCCGGCCGATCGTGGCATCATTTCCCCCTTCTCCACAGGCGTCAGAGGTCCCTGTGCGCCAGGAACACGGCCCGGAAGCGTGGGTGTGTTTGCGTTCCACCCACTGCTTCCGACCGTCAACCTGTGGTAAATAATGCGCGCGCATCTCAGTATGGTCGCGCGCTCTCTATCAATCGCTCCACTACTAACATTATCATTGGCAGAGACGCGATCTGGCTAAGCAGGACAAGCAGCATTCTGGCGGGGGCTACTAGCAGCGCTCATCCCACTTTTCTCTAAAGAAACATTGATGAAAAATGGAGGGGAAAAGGAATGTATAATTTAAAAACTTAATTAATTAATTAAAAAATAAAATTGAAAATATTATAATGTGAATATCGATTCCCAAATAAGGAAGTGGAAAAAGGGATAATGGAAAATGGATTCCAAACCTATAGGTTGATCATAATGTAAAATTATTAGATTAATAGAAGGAGTCCGCAGAAATATCCCTCCAAGGTACAGTAGATCATACCATATCCATAAAATTCATAGATTGAAATATAACATATAATATACTTAATGTTAAAAGAACAACACATGGGAGTCCATAACAATTAGTCGTTATGATATCAGCACGATACTAATCTAGAGGAGGAAGGATTATAAAATAATAAATAATACATAGTATAAAATACTAAAAATACATATGGGATCTCAAAGTGAATACTGAACCTCATCAGCCTATACCAACATTAGTCACCATTAGACACAGCAATAGAGTGTTCCTACTGAAAGGCTACACCCCACTCCATGTAGATATAAA
This sequence comes from Lithobates clamitans, assembly GCA_037952925.1. Taxonomy (NCBI): domain Eukaryota; kingdom Metazoa; phylum Chordata; class Amphibia; order Anura; family Ranidae; genus Lithobates; species Lithobates clamitans. The sequence continues at coordinate 25,828,310 of JBBGZY010000438.1, forward strand.
ATATATATAAATATAGTGACAAATATGTATATAAACCATATAATAGTAAACCATACTGTGCCAAATGACAGTGATACCCATCACCTCAGCATATACCCTGGAAGATACCTCTGCGGACCGGCATACCATAGACAAGAGAGAGAGAGAGAGGCACCATTGCCCGCTAGCATCTGGTGGGAATAGACACTAAACTCCAATGGCGGTAAATTACATTGGCGGTAAATTGCATAAAATTACAAAAAGAACATCATGTAGTCAAATAGGCCAATAGGCGACTATCTGAAACCAACCACAACCTAAACCTAATAACTACCTTCTAAACAAATACCTAATATATATGTTTGAAATGGCTATATAGCAGGTTTCCTGGCATTCTGCTTTATCCTCTGGTAAGTAGCAGAAGATATTTCATGAAATAACAGTTGTACTTGTCCATAATAGGCCATACACATGTCTGATTATTGTACTGCCCATTGTGTGCTCAACAAGATGCCTGGCAGTAATTAAAACAATCTGTCAAGCAATGAATTCATTCAGCATGTTGATTGCAAGGTTTACATTGTCATAATTTTTCTCTTACCATCCAGTATTGAACTCCACATGAGCATCAAAAAATCCAACAATCGGTGCACTGGCCGCCTTCCATCCTTGTATCCGAGCACGAATTAGTCCTTCTCTTCTTGTATTACGGACTATCTTCACAAGACCTGGATATCTCTTATTAACATACTGGTCCAGGTTAAATTTCAGTTCAACTACAAAGTGAAACAAAGAAACAGATCCATGACGACAGTCTAATATTATACATGGTAATATTTTCTGTAAAATATTTTGAAATCATATTTGTTTGAATACATTTTCAGTAGCCAAAAATATTTTTTAGACATTTTAAACCTGTATTTTATAATTTTGAATAATTGATAATATTTAGGTACTGTCAACAAACTAACCAGTTTTAAAAAAAATGATTGCAATAATCTATGATTTTATTATTTTAACATTAGATTACCTTACTAGAAATATAGTAAAATATAAAGTTTAAAATAATGTAGATTATTAGTAAGGATTATGACTATTCTGTTAGGCTGGGTTCACACCATCCCCAGATCCGTGTCACAGCAGGGGTCAGGTGCGTCATGCTTCACCATTTCAGGTCCGATTTCAGCCCGAATTTTGGGCTGAATTCGGACCTGAAATAGATCAAATGATGCACAGTGTTTTTCTACAAGACGCACCGGAACCACTGCGAAGATATGTGAATCGGCTCCATAGAGAGCCGGTCAAAATCTCCTGCTATTGCAAATTGGATGCAGGGAATCCAGCCTTAAAATTTTTCTATATAGCCTTGTATTAACCCTTAGTAATCCTAATTCGTTTTTATTAACTTTTTTTTTTAATTCTTTTTCCTTTCTTATTATTTATTTTTTGTGATGTGTTTCTTTCTACAATTAGTATTTCCACTTTTTTTTATCTTTGTACAATTTATTCATTCGTTTTTGTAGCCTACCATAGTTCTCAGAAGGAAGAATAAACACATTTTATCATAATATGAAACAACTGATTATGTTTTACCATTCTCCTTAAGACTGAAAAAACTAGTTTGGCCACATTGCATCCCCCCTCCTCTATGTTGGGGGATACACACAGTTTTTAGTGTACCCTTTCCTTTGTCAGTGTTTAAAGGAACTGCTGGCAAATGTAAACTGTTCGGATTTTGTCTAAAATTTAAAATATATAAATGCATAAAACTCTGCTTGAATCTGTGCTCCGAGGACCAGTTATTGTCCTGCTGGGCACTGCCATTTTAGCTTTTGCAGAATATAGGGAAGGTGCTTCCAGGCTGCCAATTGGGAATTCCAGATCGAAGACACATCTGCCCTTCCTATGAAAGTCAAGTTTGGCTGCTCTTTGCATATGTCAGCAGATGGGGTTGTGGTTAGATATGGAGATAAGAGCTTAGCTGCTGACTTTTAAGGGAAAAAAAAATCAACATTTGCATATCAGTAACAGAGTTGTTTAGTTTGCTTACATTGCACATTTTGGGAAATGGAGGAGAACATTTAACACAGCTGATTGGGCAGATTATATGAGTAATACTTTACTTCTATGCTTATTATTTATATGTTTATTTATATTCAACCAAGTGATACAACTTTTAATCACCATAAAATGTTGGTACAAAAAGCTTAGCTAAACGTTACTGGCGGTATCCAAGAACGCATACAGTGGGTAAAAAAAGTATTGAACACGTCACTATTTTTCTAGGTAAATATATTTCTAAAGGTGCTATAGACATTAAATTTTCACCACATGTCGGTAACAACCCATGCAATCCACACATACAAAGATACCAAAACAAATATGTTCAGAAATTAAGTTATGTGTAATAAAATGGAATGACACAGGGAAAAAGTATTGAAAACGCTAACTGAAATTTATTTAATACTTTGTACAAAATCCTTTGTTGGTAATGATAGCTTCAAGACACCTCCTGTATGGAGAAACTAGTCGCATGCATTGCTCAGGTGTGATTTTGGCCCTTCAAACCTTTTGGTCTTCAAATCTTGAAGGTTCCATGGGCCTCCTCTCTGAACTCTGATCTTTAGTTTTTTCCATAGATTTTGTATTGAATTCAAGTCAGGTGATTGGCTGGGCCATTCTTGCAGCTTTATTTTTTTTCTTTGAAACCAACTGGGAGTTTCCTTGACTTTGTGTTTGGGATTATTGTCTTGCTGCAGTGTCCACCCTCATTTCATCTTCATAATACTGGACGATGGAAGCAGATTTTTATAAAGAATGTCTTGGTACATTCTTCCATTTAACCTTCCTTTCACGAAATTAAGTTTTCCAGTACCGTATGCTGAAAAACAGCCCACACCATGATATACCTCCACCTAACAAACTTCACTGTTGGTATGGTGTTTTTGGGGTGATGTGCAGTGCCATTTGACATCCAAACATGTTGTGTATTATGACATCCAAAGAGTTCAATTTTGATCTCATCTGACCAGACTATATTTTCCCAGTATTTCAAAGGCTGGTCTAAATGTTGTGCAGCAAACTTTAAACAAGCTTCATCATGCTTTTTCTTCAGCAACTGTGTTTTGCGTAGTGAGCCTGCATACAGATCATGCAAGGAGCACCTGGTCATGCCTGGTTTATGGTGAAATGATGTTCTTCCCCTTCTGGATTATGGCTCTAACAGTGCTCACTGGAAAATTCAGAAGTTTAGAAATTCTTCTGTAACCAATGCCATCAGTATGTTTTGCAACAATAAGGATACGAAGGTCTTGCGAGAGCTCTTTGCTTCTACCCATCATTAAATATTTGTTGTGTGACACCTTAGTAATGAGGCACCTTTTTATAGGCCATCAGTTGAGACTGAACCAGCTGATATTAAGTTGCACTGACAAGGGGCAGGATTTCTTTCTAATTACTGATAGATTTCAGCTGGTGTCTTGGCTTTCCATGCCTTTTTACACCTCCCTTTTCTTCATGTGTTCAATACTTATTCCCTGTGTCATTCCATTTTATTACACATAACTTAATTTCTAAAATTATTTGTTTTGGTTTCTTTGTATACATGGATTGCATGGGTATTTACCGACATGTGGTGAAAATTTCATGTCAATAACACCTTTAGAAATATATTTACCTAGAAAAATGGTGACGTGTTCAATATTTATTTTACCCGCTGTATACTTGCTGTCAATTGCGTGGAATGGAATGGTGGTATGAAGATCTATAAAGTAGTTTCTCCTTGTTAACATTATTTAGATAATTGGGTATTGTATAGATTATAGGTACATTACAGTCTAGGGCCATATGACCCATAAGGTGACCTAGGAGGGCCTGGTGGGTGTCTAGGAAGCCGTTATTAAATAGCTGAATGTTGCAAGGGAAAATACAGTCAAACATAAAATTAATTTAGGTAGACACAGGTGAAAGAGCTTGCTGGAACATAATGTTTATTTTCACAGCACTAATTCTGTGCATCAGACTTCCTAGCTCCACTAATCCTTTTGATCAATGACAACCTAGTTTCCTGAGCCTCCTATATTTGAGCCTAAATTATACAGATTGTTGCTGTTCACAAATTCCCCATTTGAAAACATTAAACATGAACAGAAATGCCCATTAAATTAAACATAGTTTAAAGCATGAATATAATTAATCAGCCCTACTGCAGTTTTGGAAGGGTATCACAGAATGACTGGGTGAGTAACTATGAAGGGCCTGCTCAATTTACTTCTATGGAACAACATAGACAGCTCAAATTAGGGTGACTATAGCATAGTATACATCTTTAATAAATACCTTTAGCAAAGGAAAGGGAATGATGTTCCCCAAACCTATTGTTTTTTTTTTTTTTAGCTTTATATTTCACCTAAACATAATGTTTACCATCAGCAATATTTCAAATTAGGTTCGTTAGGTTTTTTTTTTTTATGAGAAAAGTTGTTGTTACAAAAATACATACACTACCGTTCAAAAGTTTGGGGTCACATTGAAATGTCCTTATTTTTGAAGGAAAAGCACTGTACTTTTAAATGAAGCTAACTTTAAACTAGTCCTAACTTTAAACAAATATACTCTATACATTGCTAATGTGGTAAATGACTATTCTAACTGCAAATGTCTAGTTTTTGGTGCAATATCTACATAGGTGTATAGAGGCCCATTTCCAGCAACTATCACTCCAGTGTTCTAATGGTACAATGTGTTTGCTCATTGGCTCAGAAGGCTAATTGATGATTAGCAAACCCTTGTGCAATCATGTTCACACATCTAAAAACAGTCTAGCTCCTTCCAGAAGCTACAAAACTGACCTTCCTGTGAGCAGATTGAGTTTCTGGAGCATCACATTTGTGGGGTCAATTAAACGCTCAAAATGGCCAGAAAAAGAGAACTTTCATCTGAAACTCGACAGTCTATTCTTGTTCTTAGAAATGAAGGCTATTCCATGTGAGAAATTGCAAAGAAATTGAAGATTTCCTACAACGGTGTGTACTACTCCCTTCAGAGGACAGCACAAACAGGCTCTAACCAGAGTAGAAAAAGAAGTGGGAGGCCGCGTTGCACAACTAAGCAAGAAGATAAGCACATTAGAGTCTCTAGTTTGAGAAACAGACGCCTCACAGGTCCCCAACTGGCATCTTCATTAAATAGTACCCGCAAAACACCAGTGTCAACATCTACAGTGAAGAGGCGGCTGCGGGATTTTGGGCTTCGGGGCAGAGTGGCAAAGAAAAAGCCATATCTGAGACTGGCCAATAAAAGAAAAAGATTAAGATGGGCAAAAGAACACAGACATTGGACAGAGGAAGACTGGAAAAAAGTGTTGTGGACGGATGAATCCAAGTTTGAGGTGTTTGGATCACAAAGAAGAACGTTTGTGAGACGCAGAACAAATGAAAAGATGCTGGAAGAATGCCTGACGCCATCTGTTAAGCATGGTGGAGGTAATGTGATGGTCTGGGGTTGCTTTGGTGCTGGTAAGGTGGGAGGGTAAAAGGGATTCTGAATAAGGAAGGCTATCACTCCATTTTGCAACGCCATGCCATACCCAGTGGACAGCGCTTGATTGGAGCCAATTTCATCCTACAACAGGACAATGACCCTAAACACACCTCCAAATTGTGCAAGAACTATTTACAGCAGAAGCAGGCAGCTGGTATTCTATCGGTAATGGAGTGGCCAGCACAGTCACCAGATCTGAACCCCATTGAGCTGTTGTGGGAGCAGCTTGACCGTATGGTACGCCAGAAGTGCCCATCCAACCAATCCAACTTGTGGGAGCTGCTTCTAGAAGCGTGGGGTGCAATTTCTCCAGCTTACCTCAATAAATTAACAGCTAGAATGCCAAAGGTGTGCAATGCTGTAATTGCTGCAAAAGGAGGATTCTTTGATGAAAGCAAAGTTTGATGTAAAAACAATGTTATTTCAAATACAAATCATTATTTCTAACCTTGTCAATGTCTTGACTCTATTTTCTATTCATTTCACAACGTATGGTGGTGAATAAGTGTGACTTTTCATGGAAAACACAAAATTGTTTGGGTGACCCCAAACTTTTGAACGGTAGTGTATAATCTATTGCTCAACTGCAGGGTTCCTGCCATACAAAATTATACTTTCAGTAATATTATCATATTATTTTTAGGAGCAATATTATTGCTTTGGCCAGCCAGTATACCATTAACGAACATCTGCTGTTGGTTGCTAAAAAATAGCTTTTGTATCTCTATAAAATAGGAATTGGCACTGAATATCTTGTGAGCAATGTTATGAAATAAGCAGCAGGGATTATAGCATTGTCTGTCCACTTTCAACACTGTAAGTGGTTTCTGGCTTCATTGTCAAGGTGCCTTGCTAGCTTGTGGACATGTCATTTTCAGTAAGAATATATTTCTAGGATGTATCGGTGAGATTAATTATCCCTAACATACCCTAACTCATAGGCTGTTAATGCGTCATATGAGTTAGGGTATGTAGTATTCATGGTACATACTGGGTGATACAGAATGATTATCTCTTTAAACTTGGACTTAGTTATAGGGCTATCTCACCATAACTGAGATTTCACTTTTGTCTGTTTTTCTGGCTTCTCATGTTTTTTGGGAATTGTATTGTTATGGTATCTCCACCTAAATTTCCATTACTACCTAGATACTATCGCTGGATTATGCATAAAGTAGCTCAAACAAATGATTGTTCAAATCAGTTTAAAGAGGGTGATATCCTTGTCATGGTCTAGTGAGAAAAGTTGAAGATGCAAAAGATAGAATTGCTACAAGTGTCTCTGCTGGATATAAAATGATTGCGAGTGATTTGGTTCATCAGTGCCCACGCAAAATTGAGATATCATATTTGAGTGTAAACACAACTGCAAAACAATTAAATAGATGGGTGAATTATTTATTGTGGCTTTTCAGATTATACTATTTTTTTTGTTGGATTAGTCATTGATGCAAACTTATTTCTATGAACTTCTGATAGGGTTTCACAGTGGCCAAGGGATTAGAACCTTTGCCTTTTGAGCTAAGATCCAGACTTGAGTTTAATCCCTACAAAGTTTATGTTCTTGCCATTTCTGTTTGTGTTAGCTCTGGTGTCTTCCCACAATCCAAATACACTCCAGTGGACAAAGTGGCTTCCACCCAAAGCTGGTCCTTCATTGCGTGTGATTGTGGTAGAGACATTAAATGGTGGGATAGGGACTATGTCAGTATTTTACCATCCTCTGCAAAGTGCTGCAAAAGGTTGTCAAAACTACATTTATAAACAAAAAGCATAACTTGCTAATCTATTTTTTTTCCATACAGTGGAACTGAACAGAATAAACACTCTAATGATATGAAAAGTTGATGTGGTTGAAATAAGGAGAAACCAAGTTATAACTGACCCCTTGGATTACCTTGTAATAGTTGCAGAGAGTAAATTGCCTTCAAGCACACCATTTATTCTACTCAATAACTGAAGGTTAAAGGGTGCAATTTTGTTTTTAAATAGCATATTTTACACTTTCAATCCTAACGCACCTTATAACAATCTTTCTAATGCAATGAGATGGAGCCAACCTTATATATAATGAATGGGAGGTGTGTGCCTATTTGTAACAGAAACTTACCATTGTCACTATTATCATCTACAAGAATGATCTCTTTCAGGAGATGAGATGGAGTGTGGTTGACTACGCTGTGCACAGACCGTAGGATTACAGATAAGGCTTCATTTACAAAGATGAAGACGACAGCAATTTGAGGCAGATCATCGGGGTAGTTCATCTGCTTGCACCTAAAAGAGGACAATTATAAAGATTACAGTAAGTAATTTTCGATGACTTTTAATCATATGCAGTTACCATGAAAGAAGTTGGAGAGGTTGTATGTGCAAACATAGGAGGTGATTTACGAAAGCCTCGCCCCATCAGTAGGGCGCACGGCGAGGCGCAATGCACATTTTCATATTTACTAAATGGTGCGCCGGTAACAGAATCCCCCATTTACTATAGCGATCTCTGCACACGGGAAAATGCAATCTGTGCACCAATGTGGACATGGCGCACAGCATCTCCAAATCAATATTGACAGAAGATTGAGGTGTCAATATTATGGGGTGATGTGATGAAGTTTAGTAACAACTGCCCAAGTAACAAATGTGCCCAGAATAGAATGCGAAAGTAACTTTTTCAGAGAAAACCTGCTTTGCCCGCAAATACATTTGGAACTGTGTGAGATCAATGTAAACAGTGCTCATGCAGCTGTTGTGCTTGTTCACATGCGTTTGTTCACTGCTCAGCCAAAATCTTAGTAAATGTTAAGCAACGTACATGCAATTGCATGGGTTGAACGGGCGCACCTCTAAACTTGACACATTTTTTTTTACGCTGGTTCACCTTCATGTATTTTTGTAAGGAAATTTACACACAGGTCATGTTAGCATGTTACATTGCCAACATGTGACATGCACCTTGTTACAATTATGTAAAATGACTCGCTCCTCTAGCTCCTCCTAAAGGGCATTTAACCTTCCCCCTCTAATGCATATAATTTCCTTGGGTAGCTTTTGCTTTTAAAGGGGAACTCCACACTCCACACTCCATTCTCCAATGCTCTTGTCTCCCCCCTCTAAGTCCTTGGATTTCCATGGGCTAACTTTTGCTTTTAAAGGGGAACTCCAAACTCCATTTTACAGTGCTCTTGTCTACCCCCTCTGTCCCCTTGGATTTCCATGGGCTAAACTTTGCTTTTAAAGGGGAACTCCACATTCCATTCTCCAATGCTCTTATCTACCCCCTCTAACCCCTTGGATTTCCATGGGCTAACTTTTGCTTTTAAAGGGGAATGCCACACTCCACTCTATTCTCCAAAGTCTGTGAGCTGCCTTCACCAATCCAAACCACTTCCTTTTTCAGAGCATAAAACAGGGCCAGGTAGGAAAGGGGCAAGAAGAGCGATCGCTCAACCCCCTCCTGAACCATACAAGGCCACATGCACTCAACATAGCTTGCTGCCTTTGGGGCATGTTGGGCTCAGCCCAATACCAACCACAAAGTACCCCAATCCAATAGTTTAAAGGGGTTTTCCACATTCCGTTAAGCCCCCTGTCTGCAGCCCCCCACAACCCCAGACTAGGGTAGAGGTCCTTGTCCCCCTCCTGCCCCCAAGCATCCACCCCCCTTTCTTGGGCTGGCTTGCTGTGTGTTTGGCTAGGGGTTTGTTAGTGTGTGAGAGGGGCACAATATTCTTTTAGTTTGGGGTAGTATTTTTCACGTGGGGGTTCTCATTTTAAACCTTAACAGACCCAAGTGGCCTTGTATGTATTGGGGGCAGGCTATTTTTTGTTTTGGGTTGTAATCTTGCAGCTGCTATGTAGATTTGTAAGTTTTCTCTAAAGCTGTACAATCTTTGAAGCAGCATTTTGGATACATGCTACAGATGCACCACTTTACAGGTAGAGTAAGCCCCCCCCCCAAGTTACTAGCTTTTAAGCAGGTAGAGTAAGCCCCCCCCAAGTTACTAGTTTTAAGCAATTTAGTATTTTTAAAGGCACTTCTTCTTGTTTTGTTTTTGGAGTCATCCAAATTGGTGACATTGATATATGTCCCACACGGTGGGACCCGGGCCCCCATACCCATTTTAAGGCCAATAACTAGAATATAAGCCAGCCAAGTGGGGACTCGCAAAATTAACAAGCCAGTTCCCATAGACTGCAATGGTATTTGTTGTATAACTTTTGCCCATGTTAGGCTCTTTGTTTGCCCCCCTGGACAGGGGGGTGTTTGTGCCAGCTGCCATTTTGTAGCATGCTGTATGATGTGCTTAATTTTGGACAGGGGGTGGCTTATTTTGTGCTAGCTGCATTTGGGTTGTTCTGGGCATGCTCAGGGACTTTGGTTTCTTGCTGTGGCTTTTGGTGTGTGAAATGCATTTGTGTTGGTCTGGGCATGCTCATGGACTTTGTTTTTTTTTTTTTGCTTTTTGGATTTTTCTGGGCATACTCAGGGAGTGTGTTTTTTGGGTTAGTAATTTAAGGACTTCCTTACAGGTGTACCCACGTTGAAGTTCTGCCTCTACATTGGGTGAACTTGCATTTTGTGTATTTCATATGTTTTCAATTGCCTCATTAGCACACAAACCTATGTTATATAAAGCTTGCAGATGGCATTCTTTACCTTGCCCTGAAAAGACACACTTGAACAATTTATTCAAAATATAGGAAATAAAACAGGCTCTTGCACTAAATCTAATTTATTTAAGATCTAACTGATTGCAGTATATGGTCACCTTTAAAAATCAAGATCTGAAAATATTAATTTATTGGGTTTAGAAAGATATATTAGAAGTGATAGGAATGAGATTAGCATTAAAAGGGTTAATTAACTGGTTACACCTACTAATTGCCTAACAAGACACATCCAATGAGATGAAATTAACCAATTGTACTGGTCGTGCGCTATTATCAATGAGAAAACCGCAGTTACCCTAGTGCCAGTAGCAGTTTACATATGTGGGTATTTATTATCATTATTTGCGTTTCAATGTGCGCAGGTTCGCACGTTCAATTAATGACTTTTCCGGCGCACCAATAATGTATGAACTGGTGCAGTGTCTATTTTTTAGTAAATCACCCCCCATAGTCAACAATCAGTTTTTTGCACACATCATCACAAACAGTCCCATAGAGTTTGTAGCAATGAATATAAATGGAATGCTTTAGCAAGAGTGGATGTCTGCTCAGTTTTATACAGAACTAGCACATGATAATGCATCTGCATCTACCGATGCAGATCTCTAGTAAGAGGACATCTTACTATAACAATACATATTTTACTCATGAGTTTGAAATAATCTCTGTCAATAGCCAGGGTAATATAAGCAAGCACAGTATTAAAATCAGAAGCACGCTCTTCAAAAACCAAGTGATACACACCTGAGGTTCACACATTTCCAGGGGCATACCCTTTTCATCAAAGCCCAATGCAAACCAGAGGATTCCCCCATCCACCTCATCTATGACTGAACCATAGGCTGCTTTAGGTTCTGTACTCAACAGCAGCAATTAACTTACCAGTGTCCTTATCTACCACAGCTCTTTCTACAGGATCATTGGAAAAGTCACCTTTATATTACTAAATGCTAATTAACAAGGAAAAAAATATATATACACATATATATATATATATATATATATATAGAAAGCAACAGGATCAGTGATCTAACGGTGAAATGCGGTCACAGCGGTCCTGAAGTGTAAACTGGTGTATCTCTCACCCAACCTTCTAAGGCCCAGCCATCCGATCGGTGTAGTCCTCCTCAGACAGCGGCATCTAATGTCAGTGCGATGGAATGGGCGGCACAGTGGTGCAGTGGTTAGCACTCTCACCTAGCAGTAAAAAAGGGTCGCTGGTTCGAGTCCCAACCACGACACTACCTGCCTGGAGTTTGCATGTTCTCCCTGTGCCTGCGTGGGTTTCCTCCGGGTACCCCGGTTTCCTCCCACACTCCAAAGACATGCTGGTAGGTTAATTGGCTTCTGTCCAAAATTGGCCCTAGTATATGAATGGGGACCTTGGATTGAGGGTAGGGATTGATGTGAGTGTGCGATGTTCAGGGTTAGGGACAAGGGTCAGGGTTGTAGACCCACACTCACTCAGGTTGAACTGGATGGACTGGTGTCTTTATTCAACCATACTAACTATGTAACTATGTAACTATGGAATGCCGTGTAACCATGCCCAAGACATGTTTCGTCGAAAAGACTTCTTCAAATGGGATGTATATATATATGTATATATATATATATATATATATACAGTATCTCACAAAAGTAAGTACACCCTCACATTTTTGTAAATATTTTATTATATTTTTTCATGTGACAACACTGAGGAAATTACACTTTGCTACAATCTAAAGTAGTGAGTGTACAGCTTGTATAACAGTGTAAATTTGATGTCCCCTCAAAAAAACTCAACACACAGCCATTAATGTATAAACAGCTGGCAACAAAAGTGAGTACACCCCTAAGTGAAAATGTCCAAATTGGGCCCAAAGTGTCAATATTATGTGTGGCCACCATTTTCTAGCACTGCCTTAACCCTCTTGGTTTACCAGAGCTTCACAGGTTGCCACTGAAGTCCTCTTCCACTTTTCCATGATGACATCACAGAGCTGGAGACATGCTTGGTCAGTCCATCACCTTTACCCTCAGCTTCCTTAGCAAGGCAGTGGTCGCCTTGGAGGTGTGTTTGGGGTCTTTTTCAAAGTGTGAAATGCTGCCCAGTCTCTAAAGGGAGGGGACCATGCTCTGCTTCAGTATGTCACAGTACATGTTGGCATTCATGGTTCCCCCAATAAACTGTAGCTCCTCAGTGCTGGCAGCACTCATGCGGCCCCAGACCTTGACACTCCCACCACCATGCTTGACTGTAGGCAAGACACACTCCTCACCTGGTTGCCATCATACACGCTTGGCACCATCTGAACCGAAGAAGTTTATCTTGGTCTCATTGGACCACAGGACATGGTTCCAGTAATCCATGCCCTTCGTCTGCTTGTCTTCAGCAAACTGTTTGTGGGTTTTCTTGTGCATCATCTTTAGAAGAAGCTGCTTTCTGGGATGACAGCCATGCAGACCAATCTGATGCAGTGTGTGGCGTATGGTCTGAGCACTGACAGGCTTATCCCCCACCCCTTCAACCTCTGCAGCAATGCTGGCAGCACTTATACGTCTATTTCCCAAAGACAACCTCTGGATATGATGCTGAGCACGTGCACTCAACTTCTTTGGTCGACCATGGCGAGGCCTGTTCTGAGTGGAACCTGTCCTGTTAAACTGCTGTATGGTCTTGGCTGCCGTGCTCCAGCTCAGTTTCAGGGTCTTGGCATTCTTCTTATAGCCTAGGCCATCTTTATGTAGAGCAACAGTTCTTTTTATCAGATCCATAGAGAGTTCTTTAGCATGAGGTGCCATGTTGAACTTCCAGTGAGCAGTATGAGAGAGTGGGAGCGATAATACCAAAATGTAAAACACCTGCTCCCCATTCACACCTGAGATCTTGTATCACTAACGAGTCACATGACACCGGGGAGGGAAAATGGCTAATTGGGCCCAATTTGGACATTTTTATTTTGGGGTGTACTCACTTTTGTTGCCAGCGATTTAGACATTAAGTGGTTAATGGCTGTGTGTTGAGTTATTTTGAGGGGACAGCAAATTTACACTGTTATACAAGCTGTACACTCATTACTTTACATTGTAGCAAAGTGTCATTTCTTCAGTGTTGTCACATGAAAAGATATAATAAAATATTTACAAAAATGTGAAAGGTGTACACACTTTTGTGAGCTACTGTATATATATATATATATAAAACAAGGAATAACACATATAACACGTCCCCTTTTTGCAAAATTAAAGGACATTAGAGGTCACCTCAGAGTTTTATGACCCACGTAAAAACTCTCATTCTACTGCTCTGTGCTTTTATATGACTAGGGAATTCTTAGAGTTTTAATTGACTGTCTGTGGGGGTTGGGGTTATTTACTGCCATTTTATAAAAATTGCAGGCACAAAAAGGTTAAGACCATTTTTCTCAAATATTTTTCTTCCTTTTTACCTTTGGAAACTGTCACTGTAAATTAGTTCTAGCAGCATTAGAACAGGAATGAATGAACAGGTTTTATATCATTCCGTCAACCATTTTTACAGATACGGTTCTAAATGTGTTGTAGTTTAGAAACACTTCAAATGATGTGTTAGGTTTTTTTTTTTTTGTACAATTATTTATAGCACAATGGTGCTGAAAGTTTAACAAATGTAATCTGTTTATGTTATTTACTCAGCTCTAAGCACCTTATAATCTACCAAGATCCTATGAATTTTCATTACACCATGGTTTTTCTATCTGATTGACTGGGCAGAAAAGACCAATACTATGATTCCTGCCAGTAGGGGTTTTAAAATTTAGAGCTGATATCTAATTAGTAACTTCCTTTAATCCATGTTAATAAAGAATCCCCTCAAGGCCTATTATAAATATATGTATTTAATTACAACCTCAAAGAAATTAAAATGAGTATCACATTTTAAAAACAGCGTAGCTGTATAGGGTTCTGCCCACACAGCCACGTAATTTATTCATGAATGAACTATAAGTACCCTCTTCCACCAAGACAGATGACTTGTACTTCTCAATGAGCTTTGAGGGAGCTCATCAGCGCTCTCGTAGTTCACTGACACTTTCTGCAGCTGAGTAACTGTCTGCCCATCCGTCACCTGTCAGGAGTGTCTGCAACAGCCTGACATTGTACCCATGAGCTACTGATCGCTGGTGCAATGCTATGCAGGCTCCATGGTAAAAATAAATAAACAAATGCACATTTTTTTCCCTGCAAAATCATGTGTATTTAATATTTTTTTACAAAAGGTGAAGTAAGCCTTGAAATTTAAATATTTAGCTTGGACCTCGCTGATCCAAACAAACTATTTACTAACAGAGGCAACAGCTATGTGCACTGTATAAATTGTAGCCTCAACTACATAAAGTATACAGCGCTGAGTTCTGGCAGTGGGATGGGAACTTCCCTTCCCACTCCTGCAACAAAACTGAATCAGGCTGACTGCTGCTCAACCATTCACAGCAAGCTTTGTATTCTATAAATTAATACAACTCTTCCTTTGATAGGCTGAGCCAGAGATCACGATGTTATCCTTCCAACCTCCACCTAAGCTAACCAAAGCAAGCTTTGTGCTCATTCATGGAATACAAAGCTCCCTGTGAATGCCTGAGCAACACTCAGCCCACCTCAGTTTTGTTCCAGGAGTGGGACAGGAAGCTCCCATCCTAATGGGATTCCCACTAACCCTAGTGGGATTTATTTACTACAATCAGGCTCACTTTTGCATAGAAACCAATCAGCTTCTAGGTTTTATTGCCAAAGCTTAATTGAACAAACTGAAGTTAGAAGCTGATTGGCTACCATGCACAGCTGCACCATATTCATCTGTTTTAGTAAATCTACTCTTGTATAATTTATGTAGTTAAAGCTACATACAGTTCATAAAGCGCTGACCACCTATGCATGTCTTAGTAAAGTAGACAGTTAGTTTGGACCAGCTTGGTCCAAACAAACTATTTAAACTTCCCTAAAATATGGAGACCAGCTTTAACTGTTAGGCCTAATTCACACTGGCAGACCTGCTTTATATGCATTTAGAACACATTTCCCAATGCCTTTTAATGCATGTAATTTATTTTCAATGGTATCATTTAGACTTTGTGTTAACCTCTATTTACCTGCATTCAGTTTAGCTGTGTTTAGAGAAAATAGAAATCTGTGCATCTGTGCATCCAGGTCCTTTTTAGACATTCTAAACTCAGCTAAACCCAGATTTAGGAACTTCTAAACACAAGAATAAAGGATGTGAGAAGCATAAAAGTTACTTCCCAGATAACTTCTTAGCTTTTCTAGATGTAGAAGTGTCAGTGTGAATGAGGCCTTCGTGTCCCAGCAGTCAGGGCACACATGGTCGCGTATAGAGATGTCAGGGCTATTTTTAGAACCCTGATGTTTCATTCCACTGCAACCTAAGTGTCCCTGAGGCTGATAAGGCACATGCATCAAGGAACGCAGAAATGAGTCCACAAACTTGTACATGTTATATACAGGTACGTTTGATGTGTGTAACTAGATTTTTCTTTCGAAAATTTGTTACTGAAACAATAAGTTGTTACTTTTATTTGTTCCAAAATTTTAAGGTCCTTTTTTATACTCTCATGATCCCTTGCATTAATGTGCCGTATGCTGCGTGTTAACATATGTTGCATTAAGCCAGCACACCGTAACAGATCAAAAAAAGGACATGACCCATTTTTAGCAATGCAATGAATGACCTTGCAATGCATTGCACGTAGAGCAGGTGCACTGCTACTGTATGTATTTCAAGAACGTCCACATATTGCTGTAACACACAAGTCCAACGCTAAATATCCTAAATAATACGAAGTTGCAGGTAGGTGTACTTTGTAAAAGTTTTCCAGACCAGTAAAACGGTATTCACTTCAAGCAGCAGTACTTAAAAGGGCACCTGCCCCACAAGAGGTGCACAAGCGCTGCAATTGTTAACTTTCTGACAAAATTATTAGTTGCATAGCTGTCTCTAGCTTTAATGCTTTCTAAATCACTGTCCTGGAACAAGCACCAAGTATGTGAAGTCAGAACTTCTGAAATACATTATTATTATTTTATTATACAGGATTTATATAGTGCCAACAGTTTGCGCAGCGCTTTACAACATTAGGGCAGACAGTACAGTTACAATACAATTCAATACTGGACGAATCAGAGGGCCCTGCTCGTTAGAGCCGTTAGAGCTTATAATCTAAGAGGGCTTCTATGACCATGGCTTCTATAGACCAACACAATTGTACATAAGAACTATTTCACATTAGTCATGGTTTCTGTACAGTGCACTGATGATGGCCAATCAACCTGAAAAAGCTGCATGCAGTTTGTAATAAATGGACCTATAAGGTAAAGCTGTATTTGTAGTATTAACCAGAGGTTCCGGATGTGCAGTTGGCCTAGGGGCTTAAAGGAATAGCTTGCATATTCCACCCATTATCATAAAATGAAGAGAAATCCTTAATTTTTTTGACCTGAGATGGAAGTGAGGTATAAGAAGGCTCTACTGTGTTTAATAATATAGAAATATCCTCTTATCTGCATTGACCGTTAAAAATGAGCACAGGTTCACTCATCAGTTAACGGGTTTAATAATGATATTAATGATCAAACAGTTATTAAGAGGTTTATTTTTTTGATTCATCAAGGGAAATATTGCAAATAAAATGGATGATGGGCTTTGTAAAGGATTTGCTGAATGATTGAAATTAACTGCTGACTGCTGAATCCATTTCTCTTCAGACAGTTTGAAATATTCCAGGTTCCAGCAGAGAACAATAGGAAAGTCTCATCTTTAAATTTATTTTCTGCACCTGACTCACAGATCTCATGAGGTATAAAGAAAAGATGGCACTTTAAAAATGTCAGCCTTGGTTAAGTATCTCTGTAACTCACACAAGGCCTTTCATGTCTCTACATTTTTCCTGGGGATCCTTGACTGGAGAAAACCTTTACTGTGTTGATCGGCCAAGAATCACTTTTTGGGAATAATTTCTGTCCAGGTTCTACTCACTAGGAATATGCCTGGTTTTGATGGTTGTAGAACCTTGTACCACTGTTTCATATCTGCTGATCATGCAAAGGAAGTTTAGGTTGTTCAGCAGGAATGCCAAATAAAAAAATAATGCCATGATTTTGTTATTCCCTGCACTTAAATCTAGATACAGAGATCATTATTATACCCATTGTCTAAGTGTGAGAGTCAGACAGTTGTGCAAACAGAAGTGTGAAAATATTTTCTATGCAAATTCAGCCTTACTGCAACATACATGGTAGAGAACAAAGATTACCAACCCAAAACCAAAATCCATAAATCAGTAAATAAACAAGATTAAGTTAAAGCGGAGTTCCAACTGTTAAAAAAAATTTTTTTGGATGAATATCTTTATTTTAAAACTCTTATTAATAGCACACTTGGAAATTTCCATCTTGCTTGTGGGCATGTGAAGACCACAAGCACTATCTTCCGGGCTCTGGTGCAGCTGAGCGAGTATGCACTGCCCATTCTCGCGCATGTGCAGTATGTATGGCTTGCAGCGCCGTACACTTCTGACGCTGCCATCACAACAGGCGTCGTCGTCGAAAGTGCCCGCCCCATTGTGATGCCAATGAAGCCCTCGGCACTCGGCACTGCCCACTGACTCCTGGGAAATGATGACACACATCTCCCAGTAGCACTAGCGAGCACGGGTGCCGAGGGAAATTATGTCAGGCACCAGGGAGAGGAAGAGGCAGATTCCAAGGCACCCCTTAGCAACAGACATGAAAACGTGAGTAAAACAAAAAATTCCAAATGTTGTTTATTAGATTTAATGCTAAAGTTAATTGTATGGGTGGAACTCCGCTTTAAGTTGTTTTTATGTGTAAAATAATTGTAGGCTGTGACCCTCCTGTTTAGCCAGAATTCTGTGCTGGGACCAATGCTATTTAATTTCTTCATAAGGATGGAGGATGGGGTAAACTCTGGGGTTCAATCTCTGTATTTGCGGATGATGCTAAGCTAAGCAGGGCAATAACTTCTCCGCAAGATGTGGAAACCTTGCAAGAAGATCTGAACAAATGAATGGAGTGGGCAACTACATGGCAAATGAGGTTTAATGCGGAAAAATGTAAAATAATGCATTTGGGTGGCAAAAAATATGAATGCAATCTACTCACCGGGGGAATCAAGGATGGAAAAGGACCTGGGGGTCCTAGTAGATGATAGGCTCAGCAATGGCATGCAATGCCAAGCTGCTGCTAACAAAGCAAACAGAATATTGGCATGCATTAAAAAGGGGATTAAATTAAAGAGATAAAGCGATAATTCTCCACTCTACAAGACTCCGGTCCGGCCTCACCTGGAGTATGCTGTCCAGTTCTGGGCACCAGTCCTCAGGAAGGATGTACTGGAAATGGAGCGAGTACAAAGAAGGGCAACAAAGCTAATAAAGGGACTGGAAGATATTAGTTATGAGGAAAGGTTACGAGCACTGAACTTATTCTCTCTGGAGAAGAGATGCTTGAGAGCGGAAATGATTTCAATTTACAAATATCTTACTGGCCCACAATAGGGATAAAACATTTCCGTGGAAGGGAGTTTAATAAGACATGTGGCCACTCATTAAGGTTAGAAGAAAAGAGGTTTAACCTTAGACTGTGTAGAGGGTTCTTTACTGTAAGAGCGGCAAGGATGTGGAATTCCCACAGGCAGTGGTTTCAGCGGGGGGCATTGATAGATTCAAAAAACTATTAGATAAGCACCTCAACGACCACAACATACAGGGATATACAATGTAATACTTACATATAATCACAAACATAGGTTGGAGTTGATGGACTTGTGTCTTTTTTCAACCTCACCTACTATGTAACTAAAAAAGAATTAGGAACTTACAGTACACTGGAGTTTACAAAGTAAATCATACCAAAACAGAGTTGTCTTTTCAGACACTACATTCACATGTTATTTTAATACATACGGTATCTCACAAAAGTGAGTACATCCCTCACATTTTTTAAATATTTTATTATATCTTTTAATGTGACAACACTGAAGACATTACACTTTGCTACAATGTAGTGAGTGTACAGCTTGTGTAACAGTGTAAATTTGCTGTTCCCTTAAAATAACTCAACACACAGCCATTAATGTCTAAACTTCTGGCAACAAAAGTGAGTACATCCCTAAGTCAAAATGTCCAAATTGGGCCCAAAGGGTCAATATTTTGTGTGGCCACCATTGTTTTCCAGCACTGCCTACACCTCTTGGGCATGGAGTTTACCAGAGCTTCACAGGTTGACACTGGAATTCTCTTCCACTTCTCCATGACGACATCATGGAGCTGGTGGATGTTGGTGACCTTACGCTCCTACACCTTCCATTTGAGGATGCCCCACAGATGCTTAATAGCGTTTAGGTCTGGACACATGCTTGGCCAGTCCATCGCCTTTACCTTCAGCAACTTTAGCAAGGCTGTTGTCGTCTTGGAGGTGTATTTGGGGTCATTATCATGTTGGAATACTGCCCTTCGGCCCAGTCTCCGAAGGTAGGGGATCATGCTCTGCTTCAGTATGTCACAGTACATGTTGGCATTCATGGTTCCCTCAATGAACTGTAGCTCCCCAGTGCCGGCAGCACTAATACCCCAGACCATGACACTCCCACCACCATTCTTAACTGTAGGCAAGACACACTTGTCTTTGTACTTCTCACCTGGTTGCTGCCACACACGCTTGACACCATCTGAACCAAATAAGTTTATCTTGGTCTCATCAGACCAGAGGACATGGTTCCAGTAATCCATGTCCTTAGTCTGCTTGTCTGCTTGTCCCCGTCGCTGAGGATGTCTATAACGAAACGCGTACGACGGCGCCACGCACGCTCATTTTTGGGATACGGACTGGTGGAACGCAGGTGGAGCGCAGACTACCGGTACTGTCTCCATCCAGTGTTACTGATTGCTGTCTGTCCTAAACGCTCGACTTTATGTAAGAGCCTACTCTATCCAATCATCACACAGAATTGGAGTACTTACCTGAAGTTTTTTGCTGCTGGACTTGTTGTTTTTATTTTATAATATATATTAATATTACATTAACGTTTTTAATAAATTTCAACATACTACACTATGGGAGTCTACCCTTCCCTTTTTTTCCATCTATGAGGGACCCACTATGATCAGGCCCTAACTTTTTCCTGAAGACAGAGTACCATCCCTGGATTTCTATCGATCACGCTGGTAAAGAGATCGCAGCAGTTACATCAACACGCATGTTGCCCCTTTGGGGTGAGTGGATCTGGTGAGTGGGGACCCTTGAGGGGGAGCACAAAGTCACCAAGGATACTGCGAGCACTCAAGTCACCTCTTTGAATTTTCCTCACAGTTTTTGGAGAACACTTAATGCATAACCTATGGACTGCTACATGAACACTTATATGTGATTTTTGCTTCTACAATGTTTATGGACTTTTTAGCTTGCCCGCATAGTGCGGTTCTTTAAGCGGCTCACTTAAGCTGGCTACATATGGTGATTTATTTATATCTGTGGCTAATATCATTTATCGTTTATAGTTTTATTGGTTTATTTCTAGTAAGTAGAGGTATTACTACTTGCTAACCACTAGGAGCATCACATACAGTTATTACGCATTCTGCACTTTATTTAACACTGATTATTTGACACTGATCACGTGTACACATCACATTAGGAGGCTGAACACTTTGGAAAGCCTAGCAGGCCTTTTATGGCACATTTTACGTTCTATTTCATTTATTTATACTTTAACACTAACGGAGTTAAATGGTAGCTGGGACTTTATAAATTTACACTACACCTCAATTAGATTATTGCACACAGGTATTTGCAACATTCGTAAAGTCTTCTGGAGGTGGGATTATATACTTTGTATTTAGGTGGGGTATACTCATTCTTGGGTTAGCATGCTGGCTCCCCATTCCTCTTCCCCCCCATAATTTTACCTGTTCACGTCCGATGTAACCAGCTGTAGGGAGCGCCATCTACTACATTTTATTTTCTGTATTCTGTCTGGAGAACCCCTAGGGGAGCTCCATTTAGGGAGGCAGCAGACCTACTCACTGCCCTAAGCGCAGCCATCACACATATTTTAAATTTACACTGTTATACAAGCTGTACACTCACTACTTTACATTGTAGCAAAGTGCCATTTCTTCAGTGTTGTCACTTGAAAAAGATATAATAAAATATTTACAAAATGTGAGGGGTGTACTCACTTTTGTTAGATACTGTTCATTATCGCGAATACAGCTGTTTGCACAAAGAGACAAATAAAGCGACAATAACCAGGTGTCCTAAATCTTGCTCAGCTGGACACGACTGGGAAATATTATGTACAGTCCCACAGTTGCACCGTGAGGATAAACCACTAACAGATATCAAGATTACAACATTAGGTACCAGGTGAAACCAATAAAAAAAGGGAGAGAACAGGGAGAGAGGATGTGTGTGGGGTGAAGGAGATGTGGGGAAGATGGAATAGGAGGTGGGAATAAGGGAAGGGGTAGAGGGGTGATAAGCGGGGGGTGGGGGGCAGAGAGGGCAGTGGGTGAGGATTTGGAACAGAATTTAGGTACATTGGCCCTATTTGACACATTTCGGAAACTTCTGATATTCTCACTGCAGGCATGTACTCCAGTACTGTTGTGCACATAATGGGGCCCTAAGGAAAAAGTGTCTTAATTGTAACTAAGGAAAGAGATAGGTGTTAACTAGGCCATGCCTAGCTTTAAGGTCATCAACAGGTTTGATGGAGTCACCTATCATTACATGAGTCAGAGTCTTCACCCCCTTGGAGGTCCAGATGTATGGATTTGGGATGGATTGCAAATGGGAGGCTGTGGGTTGAAGGGAATTGATCTGTCTGGGTACACACCATTAATCCCTGACGAGAGACTTCAAAGAGTCAGTAAGAGGGAAATATGACATACCTATGTATGAGCTGGACTGCAAATCAAAAAGCCCCACAGCAAAATTTTGATATCCTCCACCCACTTATCATTCCATTCAGTTACTTCTATGTACAGTATTCAGCACTTTGCAACACTGACAGACTTCTCTAGCCATGAAGCTACAAAAAGCTGGATTTTCAAGCCTGTCTCTGTACGCCAAGTATTATTTTGTCTTAATTATATCTGGTTTTGTTTTCTCTGAACCAGAGGTAATTCGATATGAACTTGGTGCTATTAAATGGTGCTATTAGGAATTGCCTGAATCTGCCACCCGTGTCTATAAAGCTGC
This sequence comes from Lithobates clamitans, assembly GCA_037952925.1. NCBI lineage: Eukaryota > Metazoa > Chordata > Amphibia > Anura > Ranidae > Lithobates > Lithobates clamitans. The sequence continues at coordinate 25,850,762 of JBBGZY010000438.1, forward strand.
CAAAACTGCCAGGAGGGATTTTTTAATTTAGCACAGGCCATTTAAAGGGGCCATACTGCTAGAAAAGTGTTGGTAGTGCTTTATTGAATTCCCCACATTATCAAGATCAGGGAAGCTAGAAAACATTATATTTCTGTTATCGGCTGTATTTTGATGTATATTACATTACTCTTTAGGTCAACTTGATTCCAATAAAGAGATTTACATTTTGCATTTACTTTCCTCTAAGGTATTTCTTCCATTTGATTACTTGCAAAATCCTGTTAGCTTCTACTTTTTAAACCGTCTTCCCCATCTGTCCTAACTTTACACTTTACTGACACCACAAAAGCATAAATTCATGCACACATCATTTTCTGCCCTGACTATTACATCTGTGCTATTTATGTCCCTTCCATTAACCAAATTGGCACTTCTTTCATTCTTCTAAAATGCAGAAGCCTGGCTCTTTTCATTTTGAGCTGTGTAGCTAATGGTGCCTCTCTGTGTGAACAATTGTAACTGCTGTTTTTTCATTGACTGACTGATTGATTTACATATTTTCTTCAGTAAACAATGTAACCATGTTTCGGAATTTAAATGGCATACCGTGTCACTCTAATTTCAGTCACCACTATCCTGAGCAGTTAGCCTGTTGGCCAAACATAAGCATGCTGCTTATAAGCATGCTGCTTCATTATGTCTTGTAATTTGACAGTTTCTATGAAATCCTCCAATTTACCCTCCCAACAATTCCAGCTCCTTCCTCTTTTAAAGGTCCCTTGTAATTTTATGTAGTAATTATAATGCTGGAAAGAATAGGTAGGATAGATAGACACCATCATTATTTTATAAAATGTAAATGTTTTGGGTTTTTTGTGTGTACTCTAGTCTTTTATACTGCCATGTTGTTTTCAAGTTGAACGTCTCAAAGTGACAGTAAGATATGGCAGGCTTGGCTCCTTCAAATATCAAGCTTTTGATCAACCTTATATTGGTCATGGTAACTTATGTATATAAAACTGCAAGGCTTAATGGCATTCAATGCAGTCATGGTTGGAACAGAAAAGGATAGGTTGCATCACAATAGGCAAATACATGATTCTCTATGTGAGAGGTACCTGTAGTCAAACATGGCTTGACCATGTCCCTTGAGGCTGGGTTCACACTGCTGTGCAGGGTGGCTCAAAGCAGGGGTCCGGTACATCCCTTTTATCACTTTCATTGAAAAATCAGGCCCGAATTTTTGGCTGGATTCGGACCTAAAACGGACCGGAAGATGCACAGGACTCTTCTGCAAACTGCTCTGCAGCCGTCCCGGAGATGTGTGAACCGGCTCCATTGAGAGCTGGTCACAGTCTCTTGACATGCGAATTGGATGTGGGAAAACCTGCATCCAATTTGCACTAGTGTGAACCCAGCCTACTACTTATTTCCATAGCAGTCATTTGTAGACTTAAAATATTAGAGATTGGGGGAGATTTACTAAATCTGGTGCACATAGAATCTGGTGAAGCTGTGCATAGTAGAAAAAAGAGCAAGACAATTTCTGACTGTACAGGCCATATAAGGAGCAAACAATTTATACTGTAAAATCATACAATTTATTAGAAAACAAATGTTCAAAGATTATACAATATGTATGTATCTGGGTGATTAAAAGCAATAATAGTGCTGACAGAGTTCACCATATACGTTTATACACCAAAGAATAAATACTGATGCGATAGGTCTTCATGTGCCAAGATTTGATTCATTGGGGCTCATGAAAACCATACAGCACTCATCTAGGAGAAGACAATGACATTTGCATAATATTCATATATTTACATAATGTTCAAATATATCCATCTACTGTAGTCATGTATTCACTGTGTGGAACCCACCCCAGCACAGAGTAACACAAGCACAACAGCTCCCTTGCCGGGTGCTGGAACATCACGGGAAACCCTTGCCGAAAGAGAGTCAACCATGAAACCACACATAGTAACCAATCCGCTTCTAAATTCAGCTTATTCAATTAAGCTTTGACAATAAAACCTAGAGGCTGACTGGTTACCATGCACATCTGCACCAGATTTTGTGTGCACCAGTTTTAGTAAATATCCCCCACCAGTACTTTTGTTATTTTCACAATCAATTTGTCCAACTTTATCAAAGTTCAATACAGATTTAATGACCCAGCACATGTATGCTGACTGTTATGACTTCATGTTCTGGGTCAGATACTCAGAAAGTACCGAAGGCAGAGAAAGCCAGGAAACTAAAGTTTTTAGCAGAAGGTCAGCAATGGCAGCCCACATATTTCTTTTAGCACAGATTTCTTGTAACAGATACTTTTAAAGGACATTTAACAGAACTGAGTTTCTCATAATCCCAAAAAGAATTAGTTGAATTTCAACAGAGCAAATGTGAACAAGAAAAAGTAAGTATCAGTAAAACGTATCCAATCAATGTGACTCTTGTGGTTTATAATTTAAAGTTCCTGCTGCAAATTCTATAAAAGATAGGCCTTTTACACATGGGCTTTAGCTTAAGAGCTATGCATATAACAAGCCTCAGCATACCAGAAGCCTGTTGAAAGCCTGCTGATGCATGATAGCAACTTATTTAAATTGTCAGGCAGCACTACTATAATGATCTGTGTCTAACATTACCAAACTGGAGGTGAAGGGTGCTTTAATGACTTCAGCAAAACTGCTCAAAGCTTGGTGAAAGCTTTTCATACGATTTTTTAAAAGCTTGCTGTATTGTATATGTTGCTCTTATAGAGGCTAAAGCCGATGCGTGGAAGGTCATATGAAAAGACTAGTAAAAGCAAATTTTAGGGAACATGTTCAACACTGAAGTTATACTAGTTACAAGGATATGGTTACAAGGAAAGTCATGAATGTGGTCGTGCCCAAATCAGGACAAAAAAAAATGATACAATGTCTAACCCTTCACAACTTTACTAAAGGAAAATGTACATTTATTGTTGTCTGGATTCCATCGTGGAGATTCTGCTCATTTGCTGTCCAAGTGACCACACAGGAAGCGAGTGAAAATTTAGAGAGATTTTGACTGTAGTACCACATTACTATGTGTTTTGCAGTCATGATCCAGTAAAAGGTTCCACAGTCTTAAAGAAACTCTCTCCACAACACAGGCTCTGAAAACCTCAAGATGGCTGCCACAAGACCTCACTGACATAGCTCTCCCTGTTTACACATTACACCAGATCCTCCAGATGAAGCCTGTGAACCGGGCAAAACATGTATGTGGGCGGAGCTACGTCAGTGAGTTCTTGTGACAGCCATCTTGAAGAGCCTGTGTTGTGAGGAGAGTCACCATATTGTGCCATGCATTTCACATAGTACTGAGTGTGCACATGCTTGTGTATGTTTTATTTTTTTGTTATTATTTTCAGCATTTCAGAAAATTCCAAATATTATCTTGAAATATATACATATGCAATTTATCATATCAGTTCCCGTCCTCTCCCCTCCAATAGTGAAATAGAGGGGAGGGGGCTGGGAACCACATAAAGGGAAAAAGTCCAAAGGAAGAAAAAGCTACCTACGACAAATGTAAATATAGAACTATCAGGGAGGTACAAAAACGATGAGGTTAATAAATATTAATTATTAAGTCATACTCTGATTTACCATCAGGGTCTGATATTATTTCATAATATAGTTTAGTTTCCTTAAAATTCAAACCATTTTGCCCATGCCTTAATACATTTCCTGGTGAGCCCTTTATTTATACAGGTTATTTCTTCCATTTCTTCCATTCCACCCTTCCTAGCCACTGTGAGATAGTAGGTATTAAACTTTTTCCCCAGTATAGTGGAATCAAAGATTTACAAGCGTTTAACAAATATGGGGTCATAGACATCTTGTATTGCTCTGTTGTTTCGTTCGTACAATGACGTAAATACGTTAATGGTTCAGGTTTATTTACTCAGCCCGGTATCAGAGAGATCACCTTCGCCACTTCTTCCCAAAATGGGCAGAACCACCATATGTGCCCCTGTGTAGCTCGCTCTCCACAGGGGTGAGGTTGAGTCAGACATTGCATGTAATTTTACTGGTGTATAATGCCATCCAGATAAAAGTTTAAATTTACCTCCATCATTCTACTCGAGGTGGCGGGCATATAGGAAAATTGTATAATCTTATTTTTTTGTTTATCTGTAAGTGTAATTTGCAAATCTTTTTCCCACCGACCTATATAATCTGGGTATCTAGGGTATTTAAGATTCATCAATGCTTTGAGAAAAAGAGAAATACAATGTTGTGGTTGATTTCTATATTGCATAATTGCTTCAATAGGATTCAGTTTTTTTAACAAATGAATGGGCTGTGGGAGATTCCAAATATATTGAGACAACTGTATGTATCTCCATTGGTCCATAAATGTTGGCTGATCTACTCCACTTAAGGACTTAATTGGTTTAATTTTTGAGTCTTTTAATGCTTGGTGTAATAGCAATGTTACCCCTGGGAACCATGATTTAAAGCCCTTATCAAGTACTTCCGGCATGAAATATTCATGTTTCAGCAAGGGCATTAGTAGGGAATTATATTCCCAACCATACCGAGTATGTAGGGAGTCCCATATTGCCAGGGTTGATTTGGTCAGGGTGGCCGCCAGCCCTCTCAAAGATCGTGGCATCCATGGCACTACTGATAAGTCAGTATCCGCTAGTGCCATGTCAAGTACTACCCAGAGTCTAGTCTTTTTAGCATATTTCCAGTCTGCCATACGGGCTAGTGAAATTGCTTGACAATATAATTAAAAATTTGGCAGTGCCAGTCCCCCTAGCTTTTTAGAATGATATAAGATGTTTCAAGATATTCTAATACCCTGTCCCTTCCAAATATAATGTGCTATTGATGACTATAGCATCGAAAAAAATCCTATAGGGACACCAAAGGGTATCATTTTGAATACATATAGGACTCAGGGTAGAACATTCATTTTTCTTACCCAGCCAAGAATGGCAAAGGGAAGTCCATTTATGTAAATCTAGTTGAATTTTTTTAGGTAGATCAAGATAATTATATTGGAATAAATTGGTAAGGCTAGGTGTAAGATGGATACCTAAATACTTTAAAGTGGCTGGTTGCCAAATAGAAAGGAATGAGTTTTTTTAAATTTCAGCTTTGTGCGTAGATATTGATATGTTTAGTATTTCATATTTAGTCATATTCATTTTAAAATTGGATATATTTTGAAATTTTGTATTAACCCCAATAAATTTGGTTGCTGAACATAAAATAAAACATCATCTGCATACGCAGATAACTTATGCTCCTTTCCCTTCACTTTTACACCAGGTATATTAGGATTCATTCTCACAACTGATAGAAAGGGTTCTAAATAAATGGAAAATAGAATCTGTGATAATGGACAGAACTGACGTGTACCATTTTTAAGAGTAAATGCATCACTTAGTATGCCATTAACACTTATTCGTGCAGTTGGTTGTACATATAAAGATGTAATCCGATATGTGTGTGTTTTATTTACTTTTATTTAATAAATGTCCTTACAGGTACAGAGAGCACTATTGTTTTTTATTCTTTTACATGAATAAATGTCTGAATGTGAGGAGAGTGGAGGAGATAAGGATTTTTTTGGGGAGCCATCTAATCAGTGGCTCATGAGGGGGCAAAATTGCACCTGACCCTTAATTAATAATCAGGGTTTCGTCCAGAGGTAAGCATATACTGAGCACGGGTGGATATTGCAAGCAAGACATGGGTGATTTATAAGTTTAAGATTCTTTGAGCGTGTGGATTATATTGGCGTATTAAGTCACTATATTTGTGGTGTATGAAAATAGAGGTTCTGCTACATTTTTTTTTACTATATAACCACTCTGTCTATAGTCTTAACTTTCACTTTATTTTTACAGAGCAATAATATAGGTTAACCTGATATATACACAACCATAAAAATAAAAATATTAGGAAGCCCTGCTATTTACATTCTGTTTCAGCTACCAATAGAATATTGTGTGGCATGAAATTGCAAGTTTAACGAAAAATAAAACCAATTTCTGATTTTGAGTCACACTATTATGCATCTGTTTACTCACATTAATATATATCTACCATTTTTCTTTTTTACTTGGTGAGAAATTTCAGCTATTGTCATCAGTCTCCAGACTGTTTTTTCAATCCTTTTATGTGCATTTATACCAAATGAAACATTTTCACTTGCACAGCACAGCACAATGCAAGGTTACTAAAGTATTATTTTCAAGTCTTTAGAACAATCCAATATAGAACAAGGTATCATTAAGTCTAAAGCCACAGAGTAAGCTAGCAAAATAAATGTTGTGTTTTAAACTCATATCTGACAGGCATAATAATGGAATGGAGGACATGTGGTGGCCTAGGGAAAAATACACTATTCACACTAAAATGATTATTTGCCAAAGTAAGCATGTGATGCTAAGGTAAGCATGACATATAATAAAGCTTTGTTTCCAAAACTTTGGTTAACTGTGTGAAACAGTTACAACCTTTGCAATGTCCATATTTGCTTTGAGGTACCCATTTACAGTAGTGCAATTACTCAGCTCCGGCCAAACCTTTCTTTTTACATCAATGCTGTTATTTTACTGTACTTGCAACTGGGTCTCTAAAGGAATAAACCGTGGAGTAATGTGCAGGTATTGCAGATATGCACAGCATATGTTTTCTTTTTTTGCCACAATATATACATTAATTCTGCGTATTGAGATGAAAACTTCAACCTATTTGTGACAGTGTAGAATCATTATTTAAGCCAGGGATCTCCAAACTTACTGTGCACAGGCCACATATGACCCGTTAAAAGGTTTTATCCAGCCCGCAGCAACCCTAGCTGGCATTGGATGTGCCAGTTTGTGTATCCTAATAGGGAGACCAATGCATCCAGTGCCAGCCAGCCATGACCCTCCCCCAGTCTCCAGCACAGACCTCCCCTCCATGGTAAGGTGGGGCTTTGCTGGGCACTGCTGAGTGTAAGTGGGGACTCTGCTGGACACTCCTGGATGTAATGTGGGATTCTTCTGAGCACTCCTGGATGTAAGGGGGAATTCAGCTGGACAACCTTTGATGTATAGGGGACTCTTCTGAGCACTCCTGGATGTAAGGGGGGATTCTGCTGAACACTCCTGGATGTAAGGGGGGACTCTGCTGGACACTCCTGGATGTAATGTGGGATTCTTCTGAGCACTCCTGGATGAAAGGGGGAATTCAGCTGGACAACCTTTGATGTATAGGGGACTCTTCTGAGCACTCCTGGATGTAAGGGGGAATTCTGCTGGACACTCCTGGATGTAAGGGGAACTCTTCTGAGCACTTCTGCATGTAAGGGAAGGACTAAGCTGGACACTCCTGGATATAATTGATATAATGGGTGACTCTTCTGAGCACTCCTGGGTGTAAGGGGTCAGTCTGTTGAGCACTCCTGGATGTAATGGGGGACTCTGATGAGCACTTCTGGATATAATGGGGCACTCTAATGGGCACACCCTAATGTAATAGGGGATTCTGCTGGGCACCCCTGGATGTAAGGTGGGGACTTCATTCAGTCATTTTTTTGTATTCATTCATTTATAAAATGGATTTTTGTTTGCGGTCTTTGTACTGAAAATTTTGAAGACTCCCTAAACTAATGCTGGCTATACACTATACGAAAAATCGGCCGAACCCATTTTCGAAAAATGAACATTTATATACATTGCAAATTAATAGAACCATGGGGGGGGACTTTGAGACACCAATAACCATCAACCAGATATATAAAATTACAAATATTCTATTGAAACATAGTTAAAAACATCAAAATGCAATAAAAAAATAATGGGCAAAATGGAAAAAAGATAAAACATGTGTTGCTCTACATCTGCCACAAGGGCTAAAAGCCCAATGTGACCCCTATGCGTTTCAACTCGTAAAAGTCTTATTAAGGGGGTTCAAGTAGACAGAAATAATCATGAATTCTACAAAACAATAAACATATATGAAAAACAAAATTATTCAAGTGGTATACGTGATCATAAATCATTACATGTATCTACAGAATGTTTGATTACAGATTCCACCTACAAAAACTCTGTTGTTTCCATGTCAGTGACCAGGGATGGTGGTTTGGAGAAGTCGCACATAGCATATACAGACTTTGGTAGGTTACTTGATTTTTATATACTCTCCAGGAATAATTGGGTACTGTTATTACCCTTTTAGATTGGGGGATTCTAGTTAGCTTATATCTCTGCATTGCTTTTATGATCCAAGACATCCCTCCTATATACCACGTTTAAGACCACCCCCTTGGTACTTATCCCACATATATTTTTGTAGATTTTTAGATGTTGTTGCTTATGGTCATTTGAGAAGTTCTAATCAGTTATGCCCTCTGATTTAATTTGCTATATATATTTTTTGCAGATACTGGTTTGCATCAGCTGTTCCTTAACCAAACCCTTTCTTTCTTTGAAGTATACCTGTCTCTGTTGAGCTGTGTGCAGATAAACCACTATAATATCTAGTGCCCATTCTTCAATCTTTTTTGGCTCCAATTTAATCTATGTTTGAGTAAGTACCAATGGTGCTCTGGCAAAAACCCTTTAGTTTGGTCCTTTTTCCACCCTGATCTATTCACCTAATTTATGATACTCTTTATACCATTAGGCTTCTATACCTTGCACCATTTGTTTTCTTGTATGGGCTTTTGGATGTCCCCCGGCGATGCTGTAGGATGCTCAGTCCCTTTCAGATTTTTGGAAGTGGAAACTGTAATCCAACATTCTGTAGATACATGTATGATTATGTATACCACTTGAATATTTTTGTTTTTCATATATGTTCATTATTTTGTAGCATTCACAATTATTTCTGTCTATTTGAACCCCCTGAAAAAGACTGTTATTGGTTGAAACGCGTAGGGGTCACGTTTGGGCTTTCAGCCCCTGTGGCAGATGAAGAGAAACATTTGTATTTTTTTTCTTTTCGCACATTATATGTTTTATAGCGTTTTGATGTTTTTAACTATGTTTCAATAAAATCTTTATAATTTTATATATATATGGTTGAGGGTTATTGGTGCCTCAAACTCCCCCCTATAGTTCTATTCATTTGCAGCATTGTCAGTGGGAAGGAGTTGTGTTAGCAGATTTAGATATATTAGCCAATTGAAGCCAAACTCCTGCTAATACTTTACAAGCAGTTATAGCAAACTGCTTTTTTCCTTTTGGGATAAAGGCTTGCATGAATAAATATAAGTTGATAATTTTAATCAGCCCTGACAGTGTTAAGTGGTTTGTCTCATCCATGTAAATTGATACATTCTGCTGGAGAGCTTTGGCCTTTGAAAAACAGACTTGCGGGCTGGATCACCATGAACATAGAAGAAAAAAAGTTAAAAAAAAGAAAACCAATACAGCCATCACATCTAATGCCCCGTACACACAATCGGATTTTCCGATGGAAAATGTCCGATTGGAGCGTGTTGTCGGAAATTCCGACCGTGTGTGGGCTCCATCGGACATTTTCCATCGGATTTTCCGACACACAAAGTTGGAGAGCAGGAGATAAAATTTTCCGACAACAAAATTCGTTGTCGGAAATTCCGATCGTGTGTACACAAATCCGACGGACAAAGTGCCACGCATGCTCAGAATAAATAAAGAGATGAAAGCTATTGGCCACTGCCCCGTTTATAGTCCCGACGTACGTGTTTTACGTCACCGCGTTTAGAACGATCGGATTTTCCGACAACTTTGTGTGACCGTGTGTAGACAAAACAAGTTTGAGCCAACATCCGTCGGAAAAAATCCTAGGATTTTGTTGTCGGAATGTCCGAACAAAGTCCGACCGTGTGTACGCCCTATAAGAATTAGTAAGCTGCAATATAATAAAGGTTTGCTTTGTGGTTAATACTGCTTTAATTAACCAGGCAGTCCACGAAAATCATTGCAGTTTTTAGTAAAGGCTGAGCAGTTAAACAAACTGGCAGCTTCTTATATCTCTCTGGGACTGTATTTGAAAGATCTGTTTTGCTTGAGTTTATTGTTTTTTTGTTTATTATACAATGCGATTGCATTAATACATGCAAAGCTAGGCAGGGACAAACAAAACTATCAGATGGATAGGAATTTGTGACACTTACTTTTCACTGACCCTTTAAGTGAAAATATTGAAACTAGTGCCTGCACATAATTAAACTTTATTACAATTCTACTGTAATATAATTGCATTGGAAAAGCATGGGAAAATCTGGTATAGGGTTAAGGTTACAATCAAGAGGGGTGTTAGTGAACACAGCACAGTTTAAATGTCCTCTGATGTTTTTTTTTTTTCAAAATGAGTACAAGCTGCACTGAAATCTTGTTTCTTGTACAACTGCCCTTTAATCTTCGACCCTTTTCTTCTTATCTAAGTGCAAGCTACAAACTGTTTTACAAGATATGGTATGGTCATTTTTTGTTGTTGTCCATGACCCTAACTCAGTGACTTAAGAGTTTCTTTTGTGTCCATCCATAGCTGCATTATCATGGGCATTGAGAGCTATTATTATTCTACATATAATGGCTCGTTTGAAATGAGAAATCCCAAGCAGTTCTCAACCATGCTGACCTTCTCTTCCAGGGAGCAGAAGCATTTGTGATAGATTACTCCCCGTTACCGTGGCTACCCCTGGCCTCCATCACAGTAATGCGTTCGAAATAAAATTTCAGGTGCATAAACCGTGCAGTTACAATGCTGTTAACAGATAACACTTGTTGGATGCACATGAAATATGAATTGCTTGATGCTTGGATGCACATGACTAATTTGAATGAACAGACAATATATTGCAACTGATTGATTCCTTGTAAAAATCAAACACCATTTGCGGCTCAGGTGAAGACTATCCAGTGTATTTTGCCATTTCATTGCTACCAATCTGCTTATGTTTGAAAACATATTTTTATTGTAAAACAAAAACACATTGGGATTGACTTACTAAAACTTAAGAGAGCAAAATCTGGTGCAGCTCTGAATAGAAACCATTCAGCTTCCAGCTTTTTTTTTGTCAAAGCTTAATTGAACAAGCTGAAGTTAGAAGCTGATTGGCTACCATGTACAGCTGTACCAGATTTTGCACTCTACAGTTTTAGTAAATTAACAACTCTTTTTCTTTCCAAAAAAATGTTCTTTCTACAATGAACAAAAATGTAATTTTTTCAAGTTTCTCTTCTGTCCACTTGAGAACATTCAATTGTATGTAAAGTTACAAATGTCATTTTTACTTTTGGATTTAATAAGAAAGGTTAAGACCCTTTGTCAAGTTTGTCTGTGGTCCTGTTGGATCCCCCCCACCTTCATTTGTTGTGGTGGCAATTGTCACCCAGACAGATAGTGAGGGGAAATCCAAACATTTTGAGTTGTCATCAGCGCAAGAGGGAAAATCTTTCAATAAGGCAAGACATCTGTAACTGCGACTCTCTGGAATGAAAATTATATTAAGTTTTGAGATTATCTTCATTTCCTGTTGCATCTCCAAGACAGAAAAAAAGAAGTCTCTCCAATGGTCCACAGAGAGAAAAACATAACCTGATAGAGATTTTAACCCATCCCTGCTCTTTTCAATACTAAGAAAGTTAAAAATGCTACATCAACATTTTGACTTCACATCATATTTTGGAACTGTTCTATAAAATGTACAAAATAAATAATGTTTTTTTCATACAAATTATTGTCTAAAATATGATAAGAAAGTACACTGCCTGTTTTTGAAGTTTTCTTCTGAACCAGTGGCACAACTATAGCCACAGCAGCCCACATGGGGTCTGGGGGTGTCAGGGCTGGCTCAGCCCTTCCTTCTCTGAGCTGGCCGCTCAGCTGTTGGCTAATTGCCAGCTCTCATCTCTCTCCACAGTTACCTAGTTCCTGATCCTGCTCGTCTGGCCTGCCTACTTAAAGCTGTCCAGCTCACTTCATCTCTGCCTTCGCCTTTGTCACATCACAAGAAACCATCATATGCGTTCCTGTTTAAAGACTGGCTTTGCTGACATCCCTTCTGGCTCCTTTGCCTGCTTGCTGTTCCACTACTTGGATCCCTGACTTCTGGCCTGGCTGATTACCCGATCTGGTTACTGAACTCTGGCTATGCTTTGACTATGCTTACTCTATTTACCTTTTTATTTGTATTAATAAACAAGTGTGATTTAATTGTACTTCTGTCTCGGTCTGATTCATGGTTTCTGACGGGGGGTAGGAGGAGGGCACCATTAGGTCAGATGTTGAGGCAAATTAGACTGTGAGGTTTGCAGTCTAGGAGAGCTGGCATCAGATGAGTCAGCCCAGAGTTTACAAAACATTGTCATAAGGGTGGTTATTATTGGTGTTACTATAACTCTTTAATAATGACTAATAGACTAATAATAGACTAATAGACTAAGTTCCTGAGATCCTAGCTCCTAATGTGCTCCTCCTATTGGGGACAGAGTTGTTTTCTAGAAAATTAAAGAAGTTAATTTCTTGCACTGATGCCCTCTCCTGACAATTTATATAATCAGTGACCATATTGTCCCAGTTGACATTGTTGGGTGTCACAAAAAGATGTCCATCAAAATGTTACTGTTACATCCCTGTTCTGAACCTATGTGTCCTTCACATTAAAAAGACCCAGTCAAATGTCCAATATAGGAAAAGTCTAAGCCCACTGAGTCAGATTTACCTAGCCAGGTACAGAGAGATCCCGTGCAGAAAGGGAATAGCATGCAATCAGTTGAAACAAATTTACTAGCAGTTTGTATCTTATTTGAGTTGTAAGAATAACCATGAAAAAAATGTTTAGGTTTAAGATTTGATCCATGGCATTGCAAACACCATGACATATTTAATTCAAGTGTCTAAGAACAATGAATCAATTTTTTCAGACATACAGGTGTAGGGGTCACAAACGTCTGACTGCATTTGCATTCCAGAACAGGGGCTTCCGGACAGTGCACTCAAAGAAATCTGACTCTGTGTAGCTGGCTGCCAAGCAGCTTACTAATAATTTCCAGACCTCCACAGGTAGAAAAATATGCCCTGGGGACTGGCAATGTACAGAAAATTTAATATATGAAACTAAACACCCTGTTCTGTTTTTTTAACCTTCTGACATTTGCACAGCTCCAAGACCATTTGCTGTGCCAAGCAACTCTTATTTAGTAACCCAATGAAAGCACTGAAACGTTGTGCACTGCTGAGAGCTGCAGAAGCCTTATGTAAGGTTGTTCCTAGGCAATATGGCTGTTAATGCTACAAAGTTCCACCACAAGAAAGAATATTGCTGAACCACTGGAAAATATGCAAATGCATTAGCAATAGAAAAAAAGTCAAAATATTTAACTTAACCCTAACTCATAAAACATGTTTACCTCACAATACTATTAGCAGATCATAGTATGATGTATAAATGCATAGGTTAAATGTTTAAATGAATGAGCACCATGTAGGAATAGACCCGGGTTCTAAATGGCAATTATATAATAATGCAATCCACTAAAGAGGCTCATAATAAATAATAATCATAGTTACATAGTAACATAGTTACATAGTTAGCCAGGTTGAAAAAAGACACAAGTCTATCCAGTTCAACCATAAAAGTAAATAAATTAAATAATAAATAATATTATACAATCCCATATACATAATCCTATAACCGCATTTGATCCAGAGGAAGGTGAAAAACCCCAGCAAAGCATGATCCAATTTGCTACAGCAGGGGGAAAAAATTCCTTCCTGATCCCCTGAGAGGCAATCAGATTTTTCCTGGATCAACTTTACCTATAAATGTCAGTACCCAGTTATATTATGTACATTTAGGAAAGAATCCAGGCCTTTCTTAAAGCAATCTACTGAGCTGGCCAGAACCACCTCTGGAGGGAGTCTATTCCACATTTTCACAGATCTTACTGTGAAGAAACCTTTCTATATTTGATGTGATTGTAGCCATATTAGTGCAATTGTGACAGAGAAAATTGAGTACCAACGTGATACTTTTTTTATTTGCACTAACATACAATTTTTCAGGACAAGCTTTCGGGGTATGTCCCCCTCTTCAAGGTCCAAGCAGTACCGATTCACACATTTTTAAGCAGAATGTTAAAAAAAAAAAAAAAAAGAGACCTTTAATATCATGGGATCTTACAACTGTACTTCTAGTAATGTTGTGTACCTCATCCAATGCAAAAGGTGCAGCAAAGGATCTTATGTTGCTGAAACAGGACAGAAGTTGCAAGCGAGGATGAATTTGCACATCAAGGAACATAAAGAAGACAGTTTATGCACACACATCACTTCTCACAACCGGACCACACTATAGAATACCTCAATGTTTTAGTTCTTAAAGGGAATTTCAGAACTATCCAGGATAGGAAAACGTTTGAACTAAGAATGATAATTCTTTTTGACACAAAAAATAATGGCCTGAATTTAGATATTGGTTTCCTTACACATTATACTAAAGTTTTACGACCCCCTCCGTGACTATAATTCCCCCCCACCCCCCTCCTTTCTACAGCTGTCTTATCTCACTAACTCTGCTGTTATCTTTATTACCATTGATTTGTATGTGTTTGTTTTTCTCTTTTTCTTCTCTCTCCTTTCCCTCAGAGATGTGATTTTTTTTAACATTCTGCTTAAAAATTTGTAAATCAGTACTGCTTGGACCTTGAAGCAGGGGACATACTCCGAAAGCTTGTCTTGAAAAATGGTATGTTAGTTCAAATTAAAAAAGTATCACGGACAGTACTCAATTTTCTCTGTATTTGGAAATAAATCTTTTTTCTTCAACCCGTAAAGAGTGCCCCCTCGTCCTCTGTGTTGACCGTAAAGTTGACCGTAAAGTTCAGTATTTCTTTTTCAATAAATCTGCAAAAATGTCAACATTTCTGTGTTTTTCTGTCAATATGGGGTGCTGTGTGTACATTAATGAGGAAAAAAATGAACTTAAATGATTTTAGCAAATGGCTGCAATATAACAAAGAGTGAAAAATTTAAGGGGGTCTGAATACTTTCCGTCCCCACTGTAGTTGAGCTCCTCAATGCCTCTTATCAGTTTGGTTGCCCTTCTCTGCACTTTCTCCAGTTCCCCTTTTTGTGAACTGGTGCCCAAAACTGAACTGCATATTCCAGATGAGGTCTTACTAATGATTTGTACAGGGGCAAAATGATATCTCTCTCTCTAGAGTCCATACCTCTCTTAATACAAGAAAGGACTTTGTTCGCTTTGGAAACCGCAGCTTGGCATTGCATGCTATTATTGAGCTTATGACCTACCAAAACCCCCAAATCCTTCTCCACTTA
This sequence comes from Lithobates clamitans, assembly GCA_037952925.1. Lineage (NCBI taxonomy): Eukaryota > Metazoa > Chordata > Amphibia > Anura > Ranidae > Lithobates > Lithobates clamitans. The sequence goes on from JBBGZY010000438.1 coordinate 25,866,064, forward strand.
TCATTCCCCCAGTTGCACTCCCCTGAAATGAAATGGTACTTTTAATCCCAGACCCTATATCATTTATAAAGGTATTAAAAAGTAAGGGTCCCAACAATGAACCTTGGGGTACACCACTGATAACCTTAGACCATTCATAGTAAGAATCGTCAACCACTACTCTCTGAATTCTGTCTTTTAGCCAAATTGATATTTTCAAGCCTGTAGACTTTACCTTACACATTAGCTGTGTATGGGGAACTGTATCGAACGCTTTTGCGAAATCCAAGTATACCATGTCCACAGCCGCCCCTCTGTTCAAGGTTTTACTTACCTCTTCAAAAAAAAAAATCAGACTTGTTTGACAACTTTTGTCTTTCATGAATCCATGCTGACTGTTGCTCAAAATATTTGTTTCCAGCAAAAACTCATCTATGTGGTTGTCACGCATAGTACTTACCGAGGCCGAGGTGCCGAGAGCGGCTCACTCTTGCGACCAAGCGCACCCCGCCCCCCAGAGGTGATACAGGGAACAGGTGGCACGCGGAGGCATGGACCACCAGCAGGAGTGAGTTCTTTGGGAAGGCTGAAGAGCTGTACGGAGAATTAGCTGGGGTTCAGGTACTGGCTAAGGGTCTGGTGTTGGATAGATAAATCAGGTACCAAGGGAAGTAAACAAGTCCATGAAACAGACCAGGGGTCAAATCCGGGTATGCAGGTAAGCAAGTCCGTAAGGCAGGCCGAGGGTCAAACACTATAGGCAGGTAAGAAAGTCCGTTAGGCAGGCCAAGGGTCAAACACTAGTAGGTAGATCAGGCAAAGTCCATTAAAGCAAGCCGAGGGTCAGATCAAGGAGAGCAGCAGCGTTGTCTGGAACAGTCTGGAACAGTCCGGGTCACAGCAGGTAATCAGATATAGCAAAACTGGAAACAGGCACAAACGGGAAGCTGATGACAAACCAGCAACCTATCTGGATGCCAGAGCCATCTGAAATAGCCCCACTATAGCGTGCGCCATCACGCACACCGTGCACCCGCGAGCCACTGTGCGCACACACAAGCTGTTGTGAGCACGCGTGTGTCGCACCATCCGGCCGCGCACGTGTGTGTGCTGGAGCGCCAATCCACTGCGCATGCCTGCAGGAGCATGGCGAGCAAGGGTAGAAAAAGTCCTTCTCTGACAGTGGTCATAAATTAAACTCTCCAATATCTTCCCAAGTATAGAAGTTAAACTAACAGGTCCATAGTTACTTTGTAAATACTTTGTTCCCTTTTTAAACATGGGATCACATTGGCCCTGTGCCAATCCAGTGGTACTATTCCAGTCATTAGCGAGTCCCAAAAAATTAGAAACAATGGCTTTGAAATGACAGAGCTCAAATCTTTTAGGATCCGTAGGTGAATGCCATCTGGTCCAGGTGCTTTATCCACCTTTATTCTGTCTAAATATTTCTGGACCATATCACTTTTGAGCCATTGTGGATCATTTTGGGCTGTGGATCATTTGGGGTTGTGCTCCTTTGTATACACAGAGCTGAAGAAAGTATTTAATACATTTGCCTTCATCAGCCAATCTAGATTATTTTGTAAAGGGCCTACATGCTCAGACCTGACCTTTTTACCATTAATATAGTTGAAGAATTTTTGGGGGTTTGTCCTACTATCTTTTGCAATCTGTCGTTTGTTTTTTTGCATCCTTGATTTCCTTTTTACATAATTCTGTTATATTCTTTGTAACATTTAAACGATGATAGTGTTCCGTCATTTTTATATTTTTTAAAAATTATTTTTTTATTATTTATAGCTTTTTTTAACTTTGACTGTGAGCCACATAGGTTTTACTTTTAGCCTTTAAACTTATTGCCCATGGGAATATACTTTGCAGTGAGTTCACATACAGGCTTTTTGAAGAATTCCCATTTCTGTTCTGTGTTCATCAATGTCAATATTCCCTCCCAGTCTAAGTCCTGGAGAGCATCCCTCATCCTTGGAAAATTTGCTCTCCTTCCTTCTCTGAGCTGGCTGCTCAGCTGTCGGCTAATTGCCAGCTCCCATCTCTCTCCACAGTTACCCAGCTGTTGTTGATTCTGCTCGTCAGTCCTGCCTACTTAAAGTCATCCAGCTCACTTGATCTCTGCCTTTGCCTTTGACAACATCAGAGAGACTTTCTCCTGCGTTCCTGTTGAATACTTGCTCGGCTGACGTTTCTTCTGGCTCCTGATCCTACTTGCTGTACTACTACGTTTATCTCTGACTCTCTGACGTTTGCTTGGCTGACTACCCGACCCGGTTACTGAACTCTGGCTTGTTTTGACTACGCTTACTCTGTTTATCTTATTATTATTATTATTAAACAAGTGTGATTTAACTGTACTTCTGTCTCAGTCTGATTCATGGTTCCAGATAGTAGGCGAAGGCAAAGAATTCAGAAGATACAGTCAATACACTTGCTGGTAATATTTTTTCCAGATTGGATGAGCAAGATCTCTGCATGGATCAGTTTGCCATAGCGTTACAAATGCTCCTGAGTCGCATGACTCACCTGTAAACTCCCACTCTGGCTGCTCCGGTACAACCTGAGTTGCAGGCCGTCCCTGCTGCTGCGCCAGTCTCTGTGCAGGCACCCGCCTCGAGTATTACCTCTATAAGAGGTATGTCTGGTTCTGCTCCGCTTCCCCAGCGATTTGGGGGTGATCCAGTTCAATGCAGAGGGTTTCTCAACCAGGTTGAGATTTACTTTGAGATGCTGCCCCAGGCGTTTCCCACGGACAGAAGCAAAGTAGGTTTCATGATATCTTTGCTTTCTGAGAGAGCCTTGGCCTGGGCAAACCCTCTATGGGAGACGCAAAAACCTGTTGTCTTAAGTTACCCTGAATTTCTGGCCTCCTTCAAAAGGGTATTTGACGTTCCCGCACGCTCCGCTTCTGCTGCCAAGTGCCTCATGTCCATCAAATAGAGTACGAGAACTGTTGCCAAATACGCCATTGAATTCCATACTTTGGCAGCAGAGGTTGCTTGGAACAATGAGGCCCTCGTGGTTGCGTTTTCTCATGGTCTCTCGGATTCCATCAAGGATGAGATAGCAGCCCAAGATATACCCACTGAGCTGGGGAGGTTGATCATGTTTGCCATCCTCATTGACGCCAGACTCAGAGAAAGACTCTTTTTTAAGGAGTGCTTGCGGAAGCCTCCTCTACGTTTGCCTCCGAGTTTTGCAGTCCCACCCATGCCTCCCTCACCTCCCATGCCTCCTGGTACCGAGTCGGTCAGTGAAGATGAACCCATGCACTTGGGCTTCACGCGTCTCTCTGCGGATGAGAGAGCCTTTAGGAGGAGGGAGAAATTGTGCCTTTATTGTGGCCAAGCAGGTCACTTTTTGAAGTCTTGTCCTACCTGTCCAGGGAATGCCTGAACTTTGAGGTCCTGTCATGGACAGACCTTAGGTGGCATTGTTTCGTCCCCAGTTATCCAGAAGGATAAGCCCCTGGTTTCGGTCACCCTTTCGTGGGCTGAGTGGTCCATCGAGATACAGGCTCTAATCAACTCTGGGGCTGCAGGCCTGTTCATTGATGCTGCCTTTGTATCGCAGCACTCAATTCCGCTGAAGCTGTGTGACACCCCACTTGCCATTGAGGCTCTTGACGGGAGACCTCTACAGCCTGCCCATGTGACTCATGAGACGGTTCCGTTGTCCATGGCCATAGGGGCTTTTCACCATGAGATAGTCCAATTCCAAGTTATTTCCTCACCTAGGTTTCCGCTGGTTATTGGTTATCCTTGGTTTCCCCTCTTTTGATTGGCTCCGTCCTGAGGTTCTCTCCTGGTCACCACAATGCAGTGAGACATGCTTCAGGAAGGTAGCCAAGGTCCTGTGCACCTCTTTACTCTCCTCCCTGCCAGAGGAGTAATGTGATTTTAGCAATGTCTTTGACAAAGGTCAAGTCGGTATTTTGCCCCCATACCGGCCTTATGATTGTGTAATTGACCTTCAACCTGGTGCCATACCCCTCGTGGCTGGGTTTACCCTTTGTCGGTCTTGGAGGATAAGGCCATGGAGGAGTATGTTGCAGACGCACTTTTTCGAGGTTTTATCCGCAAATCCTCGTCTCCTGCTGGTGCTGGTTTCTTGTTTGTGAAGAAGAGCGGTGAACTGAGATCTTGTATTGATTATAGGGGTCTTAATCATTTCACGATTAAGAATGCCTACCCGATTCCGTTCATTGCAGAGTTATTTGACCGCCTCAAGGGAGCAATGGTTTTCACGAAGCTTGATTTGAGAGGGGCATACAATCTCGTGCGGATTAAGGAGGACGACGAGTGGAAAACTGCGTTTAATACCAGAACAGGCAATTATGAGTACCTTGTAATGCCTTTTGGCCTTTGTAACACCCCGGCAGTTTTCCAGGAATTTATTAACAATGTCCTCCGAGATTTGTTGCAGTTATGTGTGATGGTTTATCTCAATGATATCCTCATATTTTCCAAGTCCTTGGAGAGCCCCCACACAGATGTCTGTCGTGTGCTTCAGAAGCTAAGAGAAAACAATCTCTATTGTAAACTGGAGAAATGCAAGTTCAATCGTGAACAGGTTAAATTCCTGGGCTATGCCATTTCCACTGCTGGTTTTTTGATGGACCTAGAGAAACTTTCGGCAGTCCTACAGTGGCCCAGACCTGTGGGTTTACATCCTCTGCAGCGTTTCCTGGGCTTTGCCAACTATTATCGGAAGTTTATTCGTAATTTCTCGTCTCTGGTCAAGCCCCTGACTGATATGACCAGAAAGGACGGTAACCCACAGAGTTGGTCTCCGGAGTCCATTAAGGCCTTTGAAAGTCTCAAGGCTGCCTTTGTTTCTGCTCCTGTGTTGGCACATCCTGATCCTACGTTGCCTTTTATCCTAGAAGTTGATGCTTCTGAGACTGGAGTTGGCACCCTTCTGTCTCAACGTCCTACCTCTGAGAGCGCTATGCATCCATGTGGCTACTTTTCCAAGAAATTGTCACCTGCAGAGTGCAATTACGAGATTGCTGACAGAGAGCTGTTGGCGATCATTTTAGCCCTGAAAGAATGGAGACATCTCCTTGAAGGTACCACTGTGCCAGTTCTCATTCTTACTGACCATAAAAATCTCACATTCTTGTCTGAGGCTAAGCGTCTCTCTCCCAAAGGGCGCGATGAGCTCTTTTCTTGTCAAGTTTTAATTACATTGTCTCATTCTTACCCGGCACTAAGAATCTAAGGGCTGACGCCTTGTCACGACAATTTTCCTCCACTTCCAAGTTGGAGTCGGTTCCGGTTCCTGTGATTCCTCCTGATCGTGTTCTGGCTACAGTTCGCAGCAGTCTTTTTTCTCCTTTGGGTGAAAAAATTCTTGCTGCTGAGGTCCATGCTCCTCCTGAGAAATCTTGTGACCGCTGCTTTGTCCCAGAGAGTCTCCGTACTGCCATGCTCCAGACTTACCATTTTCCCAAGGCAGCTGGCCACCCTGGGAAGAATCAACTCGTTTGGGCCATTTCCCAACAATTCCGGTAGCCTAGTCTATGGGCTGATATAACTGCCTTCATAGCTGCCTGTTCAATGTGTGCTCAGAGTAAGACTCCACGACACCTTCCAGTGGGCCTCTTACAACCCATACCCAATGGAGAGAGGCCCTGGACCCACCTGTCCATGGATTTTACTGTGGAGTAACCCAACTTCCAAGGTAACACTGTTATCCTTATGGTGGTTGACCGGTTCTCAAAGATGTGTCATTGTATTCCTTTTAAGAAGCTGCCCAGTTCTAAGAAACTGGCTTCCATTTTTGCTCGGGAGATCTTTCGCTTACATGGGCTACCCAAGGTGATTGTCTCGGACAGGGGTAGTCAGTTTGTCTCCCGGTTCTGGCGAGCCTTTTGTGCACAGTTGGGAATTCAGCTTGCTTTCTGCTCTGCGTAATAACCCGCAGTCTAATGGGGCAGCAGAACGAGCCAATCAGTCCTTGGAGCAATTCTTAAATTGCTATATTTCTGACCATAATAACAACTGGTCAGACCTATTACCGTAGGCACAGTTTGCTCACAACAGTGCCTTGAATTCTGCTTCCCGATATTCCCTATTTATGGCAAATTATGGTTTCCAACCCTCCATATTGCCTGACTCGTTTGTTTCGCAGAGTATTCCTGTATTAGAGGAGCATCCCCGTGGTCTTCGTTCCACTTGGGCACAAGTTCAGGAGGCTTTGCAACATGCTAATGATAGGTACAGACTCCATGCTGACCGCAGACGCCTGCCTGCACCTTCCTACCAGGTTGGGGACAGAGTCTGGCTGTCGTCTCGCAACCTCCGACTTCGTGTTCCTTGTTTGAAGTTTGCACCTCGTTTTATTGGGCCTTTCCAAATCCTTTGCAGGATTAACCCAGTGGCTTACGGCTTGGACCTTCCTCCTAGTATGCGCATCTCAAATGTGATTCATGTCTCCTTATTGAAACCTTTGGTCTGCAATCGCTTTACCACCTCAGTGCCACGTCCTCACCCTATACAGGTTGAGAACCATGAGGAGTATGAAGTACAATCCATTGTTGACTCCCGTCGGTTCCGTGGGTGAATACAGTACCTGGTGCATTGAAAGGGGTACGGTCCGGAGGAACGCTCTTGGGTCTCATCCTCGGACATACATGCCCCTGTCCTTCTCTGTGATTTCCATAGATGTTTTCCCCTCAAGCCCGGTGGTCCTCCAAGGGGGAGGGGTCGTTGAGGAGGGGCTACTGTCAGGGGTAGGTTCAGCCCTTCCTTCTCTGAGCTGGCCACTCAGCTGTCAGCTAATTGCCAGCTCCTATCTCTCTCCACAGTTACCCAGCTGTTGTTGATTCTGCTCGTCAGTCCTGCCTACTTAAAGTTGCCCAGCTCACTTGATCTCTGCCTTCGCCTTTGTTAACATCACAGAGACTTTCTCCTGCGTTCCTGTTGAAGACTTGCTCGGCTGATGTTCCTTCTGGCTCCTGATCCTGCTTTCTGTACTACTACGTTTATTTCTGGCTCTCTGACATTTGCTTGACTGACTACCCGACCCGGTTACTGAACTCTGGCTTGTTTTGACTGCGTTTACTCTGTTTACCTTATTATTATTAAACAAGTGTGATTTAGCTATACTTCTGTCTCGGTTTGATTCATGGTTCCTGCTAAAAAGTGAGAAGTTGCATAAGTTGGATGCTAAAAGAAGAGATAAGAAGCATCAGACGTATGTTTATACTGTTGCATTGGTAGGGCCTCCCCATTCATACACTTCAGACCTCAGTGACCATTCTCACTGACCTGTAACCATATCAATCTGGGGACCTCGTATGTAATTATGACCTCTGAGATCTGAGGCCCTAAGGCAACCACCAGTATAAACAAGAATATAATAATAATTTGTGCTTCTGACAAAGTGCCAGGTTATGTGGGTGCTATTAAAATGTGACATATGAGCAAAGTTAGTCACAATCGTTGGGTGAACACAAATCACAGGGTGATTTAGCTTAGGTATATTCAGTGTCTAGATTTTTGGTTTGCCTAAGTATTTTTTTTTAGCCTAGTACAGAGGTCAAACTTTTTTTTTATAAGTTTACCATTGGTACATTGGTACCCATGGAAAGCCAATACTGTGATTAAAAGCACAATGTGGGGCTTTGCACACTGCAGTTTTCAATTAAAATAACAGTAGTAAGCAGACATGCCTCTCTGACATTGCTCTTAATTTCACAGCTGCAGTAAAGTCAGCATGTCTGTGATCTTGCCTCTCTTTTCTGGATAATAAATAAAAGAATATATTTGTATAGGTTCTACTTGTTCAAGCTTATAACCTCCATGATAGTGAGTATAATTGTATTCTCCTACCAAAATAATATATTAATATACTAGTAATATCCGAACAAAGACATCGGATTAGTAATAAATCAAGCTGAAATGAATGCACACAAACCACATAGGTTATGCTGATACAATAGCACCAGATTTTACACTCTCATACCATACCTCCAAATTTAGAACTTGAGAGAGAGGGATACCTTAGGCCTCCTGGAAGGATTCCACCATTTTCTGTACAGGTGATATGTCTCAAAGAACACAAGAAGACAGGGGAAATCTCTCCAGTGTTGACCATGACAGGAGTAAATATGCCATTGAGGTTCTTACCATTTCCTACTCCATCCAAACCCCCCCCCCCCCAAAAAAAAAAAAATTTTTGTCAGAGTTGCCCTCATTTTCCAATTATTACAAAAAATATTGTTAAATATGAACTATTCATCTATACATAATACATGGAATGAATTCAGTATACAAAAACTCTGTTCAGGTCTGTCTCCAGAGAAAAGTAATTCCCCTGTAGAGCACTACCACTTTTTGTGTTTAACTTCTGGCTTTTAAGTTGTAATGGGCATATTAGTAACAGCGATACTTAATCTTTAGGAGTGTAGTTGAAATAACTTATGGAGCAAATCATGAAGGTACCACTGTATTGCAATTTTCCTGAGCGTATAATTTGACGGTATGTCCTTTACTGAGCTCCACTTCTTCAACAATAGCTTATTTCACTGCAGTGTCATACTGTAGTGTCATACTATATGACATGCACCGGCATTGACTGGGAAACCTTGGAGAGATGACTGCAAGTGGGTCATTCTCCTACACGGGGGAAGATGCAGCCCAGATCTCTACAAGGTACTGTTGGATGAGAATTTTTCACACAAAGTTCATCATTACTAACACATAACTAACACATAAAGAAGAAATTATTTTGCAAAGATCGATAACAATGGAACTACATGAGGTTATTCTGGCGGAATATTTTAAACTCCAGATTATTCCAAGGGGTTTACGTGATAGGTTGATACCTACATTGTTTGCACAGGACACTGACTTTAAAACAAATCTGGCCCATATTATTTATAAGTGCTCTTTTGATATTATGACTTTAACTGTACAATTTCTACAAAAGGAAAGTTTATCCCTGGCGGAACAAATAACTGACATTGTAACACAGCTGGATATAGCTATGGGCCAGGAAGAATTAACAAAGACTGAAAAAACTTGCATAGAGAAGTTGGAATCTTTCAGGAAGAATGTGGAAACAAGGAAGAGAACTAAAGTGGAGAGGAATCGGGAGGATTACACACATGAGTGAGTTTATACTTGGAATGATCGATTCCTAACTTCTATTGCTTTAAATCTCGTAAACAAGGACAGCGACATAAACCATTATCCACATCTACATCTTCAATGGCCTCGTCAAGACCTTTGGTACATGGATCTAATTCTAATTTTTTGGAGGCAACCTCTGCAAATCCCTCCGGAGGAGGAGGGGAGGTAAGCGCTATAGGAGAGGCTTCAGGAGGAAGACTGACTACACTCAGAATAAACAAACAGAGACTCAAATAGAAAATGTGGTATATAATATTTCTTCTTTTTCACTTAGACCCCTTTCACACTGGGGCCATCTGAGCGCTGAAATGAGCGGCGCTTAACCGCTGTTTACTGATTTTCAGCCGCTAATGGGGCGTTTTTAACCCCCGCTAGCGGCCGAAGAAGGGGTTAAAAGCGCCTGTGTTGTGACGCTTCCGAATAACTTTTCAGACGCTTTGGAAGCGCTGCCCTTTCATTTCAATGGGCAGGGCGTTTTGGGAGCACTGTATACAGCGCTCTCAAACAGCCCTAAAGATGCTGCTTGCAGGACTTTTCCTAACATCTCGCAAGCGAACCGCTTCAGTGTGAAAAGTCACACTGAAATGAACGGGAGGCGCTTTTCAGGCACTATTTCTAGCGCTAAAACGCTTTAAAACCACCTTAGTGTAAAAGGGGTCTTACTGATGTTGAATTACAATTACTTAACAAGGGTTTGGGATTTTGTCCAAAGGAACACATGAATAACTTTCTGTTAAAACAGGACATGTATAGGTTTTACCGGCAAATTAGATTAAAGGCACTGCCAGCGACTGGGCATCAGCGGTAAAGCGCCACTATTTTTAGTGGCGCTTTACCATCGTTTTAGCTGCGCTATTCAGCTGCTAGCGGGGCACTTTTAACCCCCGCTAGCGGCCAAAAAAGGGTTAAAACCGCTGGCAAAATGCTGCTGCAGCTGCGCTTTGCCGGCAGGTCGGTGGCGCTGCCCATTGATTTCAATGGGCACGGGCGCTTTAGGAGAGATGCATTCACCGCTCCTACAGCGCTACATAGAAGCTGCCTGCAGGACTTTTTGTGATGCCCTGCCAGCGCAGTGACCCAGTGTGAAAGCACTCAGGCTTTCACACTGAGATTGCAGTTGAGGCTTTTTTTAGGCATTTTACAGGCGCTATTTTTAGAGCTAAAGCGCCTGAAAAACTCCTCCAGTGTGAAAGGGGTCTAAAAGCCTTTTTTTCCCATGTGTCTTAATGTGGGTAGCTTCAATACTCTATCTTTATCAATTAAAAATTAAAATTTAGGAAATAAGAGTAGGATTACACCTCCACTTCTGTTGCAGCAGTGGAGCTGTACGTAAAAAAAAATTGGACCAAGAAATAAAGGCTTTTTGCATGACCAATCTATAGTGGACCATACACCTAACAATTTAAATCTTGCTGAAAAACAAGCATTAGCCTCCTTGTCAGCTAGGCAAGATCTAACTATCAAGCCAGCTGACAAGGGAGGATCTATTATTGTAATGGACATGGTTAAGTATGTCAGGGAAATAATGAAACAATTATTTGATGGTCAAACTTATGCCCGACTTGATACCAATCCAATATTTCTCATACAAAATAGAATTAGGAAAATTGTGAAACAAGCAGTGAATGGTCAAATTATAGATAGTGATACACAATCATATCTAATGGCAGAATTCCCTATCACACCAGTCATATATATTTGACCTAAAAGTCATAAAAATGTAAATGACCCTCCATGCCGCCCTATTGTTTCCAGCACTGAATCTGTAACAGCACCTTAGGCTATATATTTGGATCAGTGTATTACATCATTATCCACTTACCCACTGGGCACTTAAACCCCCTTCCTAACCAGACCAATTTTCAGCTTTCAGTGCCCTCACATTTTTAATTTTGCACATTTTGCAGTCATGCAACACTGTACCCATATGAATTTGTTGTCCTTTTTTCACACAAATAGAGCTTTCTTTTGGTGGTATTTGATCACCACTGGGGTTTTTATTTTTTGCGCTATAAATAAAAAAATACAGAAAAAAAGGCATTTTCTTAGTTTATGTTATACAATTTGGTAAATTAGTAATTTTTCTTCATAAATTTTGGCCAAAATTTATACTGCTACATATCTTTGGTTAAAATAACTCAAATAAGTATATATTATTTGGTCTTTGTGACGGTTATAGAGTCTACAAGCAATGGTGCCAATCATTGAAAATTGATCACACCTGATGTACTGACAGCTCATTTCTTGAGGCCCTGAAATGCCAGGAAAGTACAACCCCCCCCCCCCCACACACACACAAATTACCCCTAGTAATTACCCTAATAAGAGACATGGTGAGTTTTTCATGCTGCAATTTTTTCCCACAATTCTTTGCAAAATGAAGATTTTTTTTCATTTCAAAATTGTCATATTAACGGGTTATTTCTCTCACATGGCATATGCGTCCCACAAATTACACCCCAAAACACATTCTGCTACTCCTCCTGAGTATGGCAATACCACATGGTTGAGACTTTTCCACAGTCTGGCCACATACAGAGGCCCAACATGCAGGGAGCACAGACAGGCATTCTAGGGACATAAATTACATATAGTTATATAGTTACATAGTAGGCGAGATTGAAAAAAGACACAGATCCATCAAGTTCTACCTGTGTGTGTGAATTTATGTCAGTATTACTTTGTATATCCCTGCATGTTGTGGTCGATCAGGTGCTTATCTAATAGTTTTTTTAAATTATCAAAGCTCCCCGCTGAAACCACCGCCTTTGGAAGAGAATTCAACATCCTTACCGCTCTTACAGTAAAGAACCCTCTACGCAGTTTAAGGTTAAACCGCTTTTCTTCTAATTTATTGAATGGCCACGTGTCTTATTAAATTCCCTTTTGCGGAAAAGTTTTATCCCTATTGTGGGGTCACCAGTACGGTATTTGTACATGGAAGTCTCAAGTGTCTCTGCTCCAGAGAGAATAAGTTCAGTGCTCGCAACTTTTCCTCATAACTAATGTCCTCCAGTCTCTATTAGTTTTGTTGCCCTTCTCTGACATGGTACTGTAGACCACTGATGGGGCACAGATGTGGCACTGATATGGCATGAATGGGGCACTGCTGGGCACTGATATGGCACAGATGGGGAACTGATATGGCACTGCTGGGCACTGATATGGCACTGCTGGGCACTGATATGGCACTGATTGGGGCACTGCTGGGCACTGATATGGCCCCACTGCGCACTGATATGGCATTGCTGGGCACTGATATGGCATGGATTGGGGCACCACTATGCACTGATATGGCATGGATTGGGGCACTGATATGGCACTGCTGTGCACTGATATGGCACGGATTGGGGCACTGCTATGGCACGGATTGGGGCACTGGTGGGCACTGATATGGCATGGACTGGGGCACTGCTGGACACTGATCTGGCACTGCTGGCACGGACTGGGGTCCTGCTGGGCACTGATCTGGCACACATTGGGGCACTGATATGGCACTGCTGAGCACTGATATGGTACAGACTGGGGCACGGACTGGGGCACTGCTGGCACAGACTGGGACACTAATGGGCACTAATCTGGGACTGATATGGCACTGCTGGGCACTGATCTGGCACTCCTGGCACAGATTGGGGCTCTGCTGGGCACTGATATGGCACTGCTGGGCACTGATCTGGCACTGATATGGTACTGCTGGGCACTGATCTAGCACTGCTGGCATGGACTGGGGCACTGGCACTATGAAAAAAACTACCTGAAGCAGCCTCATGCTGCAGTTTCTCCCTCCTCTGCTCACACGATCGGTGTGAGCAGAGAGAGAACCAGACATGACGCCGGGTTTGTTTACATTGATCACTCCATCAAGGGCTGTCATTGGCCCTTTACCACGATCCATGACCCAACGGGTCCCGTGAACCCGCTGGGCACAGACAGCCCCATGTGTGCGCCCCAGGTGGAACGCGGGAGTGTGATTTTGGGAGGACGTCATAGTACACCCTCCAAGAGTTATCAAGCCGTGCTGCAGCTGTCATTTGGCTATGGCGCGATCTTTAACTGGTTAATTACACAAATTCATTACTACATATGGAAATTGTATGATTTTTTGATGAAAATTTATGATTTGACTGTAGCCACAGATTCATTCCTGGTGACATGGGACATTTCAAGTTTGTATACAGCGATCCCACATGAGTTGGGAATAGTAGCCTGCCGCCGACTCCTGACTCAGTTGGGATTATATAACACAAAACAGATTAATTGTTTGATACAATTATTGGAGATTGTTTTGGAGGAGAATGTTTTCCTTTTTAAGGATACATACTGTATTATCTGCAACTCAGGGATGCGGTGATGGGCTCAAATGTGGCCCCTCCATATGCAAATGCATTCGTGGATATGATTGAAAAAGCTTTCATATACAGTATCTCACAAAAGTGAGTACACCCTTTATATTTCTGTAAATATTTTATTATATCTTTTCATGTGACAACACTGAAGAAATGACACTTTGCTACAATGTAAAGTAGTGAGTGTACAGCTTGTATAACAGTGTCAATTTGCTGTCCCCTCAAAATAACTTAACACACAGCTATTAATGTCTAAACCGCTGGCAACAAAAGTGAGTACATTCCTAAGTGAAAATGTTCAAATTGGGCCCAAAGTGTCAAGATTTTGTGTGGCCACCATTATTTTCCAGCACTGCCTTAACCCTCTTGGGCATGGAGTTCACCAGAGCTTCACAGGTTGCCACTGGAGTCCTCTTCCACTCCTCCATGAAGACATCACGGAGCTGGTGGAAGTTAGAGACCTTGCGCTCCTCCACCTTCCGTTTGAGGATGCCCCACAGATGCTCAATAGAGTTTAGGTCTGGAGACATGCTTGGCCAGTCCATCACCTTTACCCACAGCTTCTTTAGAAAGGCAGTGGTCATCTTGGAGGTGTGTTTGGGGTTGTTATCATGTTTGAAAACTGCCCTGTGGCCCAGTCTCTGAAGGGAGGGGATTAAGCTCTGCTTCAGTATGTCACAGTACATGTAGGCTTTCATGGTTCCCTCAATGAACTGTAGCTCCCCAGTGCCAGCATCACTCATGCATCCCCAGACCATGACACTCCCATCACCATGCTTGACTGTATGCAAGACACACTTGTCTTTGTTCTCCTCATCTGGTTGCCGCCACACACGCTTGACACCATCTGAACCAAATACATTTATTTTCGTCTCATCAGACCACAGGACATGGTTCTAGTAAGCCATGTCCTTAATCTGCTTGTCTTTAGCAAACTGTTTGCGGGTTTTCTTGTGAATCATCTTTATAGGAGGCTTCCTTCTGGGATGACAGCCATGAAGACCAATTTGAAGCAGTTCGCGGTGTATGGTCTGAGCACTGACAGGCTGACCCTCCCCCCCCACTCCTTCAACCTCTGCAGCAATGCAGGCAGGACTATTTCCCAAAGATAACCTCTGGATATCACGCTGAGCAAGTGCACTCAACTCCTTTGGTCGACCATGGCGAGGCCTGTTCTGAGTGGAACCTGTCCTGTTAAACCACTGTATGGTCTTGGCCACATGCTGCAGCTCAGTTTCAGGGTCTCTGCAATCTTCTTATAGCCTAGGCCATCTTTATGTAGAGCAACAATTCTTTTCTTCAGATCTTCAGAGAGCTCTTTGCCTTGAAGTGCCCTGTTGAACTTCCAGTGACCAGTATGAGAGAGTGAGAGTTATAACAACAAATTTAACACACCTGCTTCCCATTCACACCTGAGACCTTGTGACACTAACGAGTCAGAACCAAACGTATTTGGTTCAGATGGTGTAAGAGTGTGTGGCGGCAACCAGGTGAGGAGTACAAAGACAAGTGTGTCTGGCCTAAAGTCACGCATGGTGGTGGGAGTGTCATGGTCTGGGGCTGCATGAGTGCTACCGCACTGGGGAGCTAAAGTTCATTGAGGGAGCTATGAATGCCAACATGTACTGTGACTTACTTAAGCAGAGCATGATTATCCTCTCTTCCGAGACTGGGCCACAGGGCAGTATTCCAACATGATAACGACCCCTAACACACCTCCTAGACGACCACTGCCTTGCTAAAGAAGCTGAGGGTAAAGGTGATGGACACAGACCTAAACTCTATTGAGCATCTGTGGGGCATCCTCAAATGGAAGGTGGAGGAACGCAAGGTCTCTAACATCCACCATCTTTATGATGTCATCATGGAGGAGTGGAAGAGGACTCCAGTGGCACCCTGTGAAGCTCTGGTGAACTCCATGCCCAAGAGGGTTAAGGTAGTGCTGGAAAATAATGGTGGCCACACAAAATATTGACACTTTGGGTCCAATTTGGACATTTTCACTTAGGGGTGTACTCACTTTTGTTGCCAGTGGTTTAGACATTAATGGCTGTGTGTTGAGTTATTTTGAGGGGACAGCAAATTTACATTGTTATACAAGCTGTACATTGTTGTCACATGAAAAGATATAATAAAATATTTACAAAAATGTAAGGGGTGTACTCACTTTTGTGAAATACTGTATATATATATTTATATATATATATACTATATTACCAAAAGTATTGGGACACCTGCCTTTACACGCACATGAATTTTAATAGCATCCTGGTCTTAGTCTGTAGTGTTCAATATTGAGTTGGGCCACCCTTTGCAGCTAGAACAGCTTCAACTATTCTGGGAGAGCTGTCCACAAGGTTTTGGAGTGCGTTAATGGGAATGTCTGACCATTCTTCCGAAAGGGCATTTGTGAGGTCAGGCACTGATACTGGATGAGAAGGCCTGGCTTACAGTCTCCACTCCAGTTTATCCCAAAGGTGTTCTATTGGGTTGATGTCAGGACTCTGTTCAGGCCAGTCAAGTTCCTGTTACTCCACCCCAAACTCGCTCATTCATGTATTTTTGGACTTTGCTTTGTGCACTGCTGCACAGTCATGTTGGAACATGATAGGGGCCATCCCCAAACTGTTCCCACAAAGTTGGGAGGATGAATTTGTCTAAAATGTCTTGGTATGCTGACGCTTAAGAGTTCCTTTCACTGGAACTAAGGGGCTAAGCCCAACTCCTGAAAAGCAACCCCACACCATAATCCCCCCTCCACCAAATGATTTGGACCAGTGCATAAAGCAAGGTCCCTAAAGACATGAATGAGTCCTGACCTCAACCCAATAGATAACCGTTGGGATGAATTAGAGCAGAGACTGCGATCCAGGCCTTTTTTGTCCAAAATCAGTGCCTGACCTCACAAATACACTTCTGGAAGAATGGTCAAACATTCCCATAGACACACTCCTAAACCTTGTGGACAGGCTTCCCAGAAGAGTTGAAGCTTTTACAGCTGCAAAGGGTGGGCCAACTCACCTCACTTGAACCCTATGGACTAAGACTGGGACGCCATTAAAGTTCATGTGCATGTAAAGGCACGTGTCCCAATACTTTTGGTAATATGGTGTGTGTGTGTATATATATATATATACACTGTATTTACCTGTATATACATATATTTTAACAATTACCTGACTGTATTGTGTACAGACATAATGTAACAATGTCCAAAATACTACCTATGTGAACTCAAAGTAACATTTTACTTATAATAGACAGCAAGGGCAATATAAGACTCTAGCTAAAAATGAAAATTGTGCTTAAATTACAGCACAGGCTTTTCATGGGAGATAATGGTGGATATTTGTAAATAAACATATACAATGAGAAGTCCCAAAGTCCTACATATCCAATTTTCTCTTTAGGATAATCTGCTGGTATTTTCCTTTCACAGTTATAGTCACAGAACATTAAGACCTGATGCAAAATTATGGGCTTAGCAAATTCTGGCTGGTGGTGATAATCCTAAATGATTAGCCTTTTACAATGTGCCAGTTTGAGAACTAAGATCATTTTGTGTGTATTTTATACACTTCAAAAATGGCAAGTTAGCTCTGAATTTGCATTATAGATACACCATAGATAACAGTGTATTGTTCTGTTTTAGAATATATTTACAATTTTTAATCATTGCCAATATTGCTGCCTAAGGTGAAGTCAGAGTAAAGTGTGTTTTGACCACAATAATTTTTTGCTAAGTTTATAAGAGAAAATGCATATCCTTATCAGATCACAAAGGGTTGTAGTAAGTCTTGGAGATGACAATATATGTTAATAAACACAATTACGATTAGATACAGTGTCTGGTGGTTATTAGAGTACATCTAGTAGATCAGCAACTGTGATTTGAGAACAGAAGCTCCACAAAATCCAATACCCCAGGGGCAAAAAAATGTAGAGAGGGAATAGATAAAGGGGGTAATTTAACTGTTATTTTCCATAACAAAAAGAAAAAATATGTAAAGTGAGTGTAAAGTAATAATAAAAAAAAAATAGAAGGTGTAATGTGAAAATATTGTAAGGATGAGCAAGTGTAAAGAGGAGAAAAAATAGAAAAAACAATGACAGTTGAAAGGGTAAACAATGTGATAGGGGGAGGGGGTATCTGTGATATCATGGGTATCTTGGAGGATACTAGTCAATTTTTTTATTAAAGAAAGTATCAATGCATCTTCTAATGTCTGTAAATTGCATGAATTGTTTTTTTTTCAAAGCGCGAGCTGTAGTGCAGAATTGGCTAGGTTATATTGAGTTTTTATAAGATTTGGAGGTTGGAAGCGCAAAAGTTCTAGCGATGGATCCTTAGGTATTCAAGCGTCAAACAATCTTTCCAAAAAGATTGAAAATCTTAACCCAAATTCTGCTAAGCATAAGGTAAGTCCACCAGATACTTGGGGAATCTCCAATAGTCTGGAAGCGTCTAAAATAGTGGCCTAAAAGCCATGTATTTAGGTGTGCAAGACTCAAGGATACTAAGTACAACCTAGTCAAGACCTTAAAGGCTGATTCCAGGGCAGTGATGTTGATAGTACATGTAGCATATGCAGACCAGATTTAATATCCAATCTTGCTCTGTCTTACTGTCCTTTAGGCCTCCCTCCCATATGGTATGGAATGTGTGGTGGAAGAAGGCAAGTGGTTGAGAGTAAAGTGTGTTTCTTGTGTGTGGGTTAGTGGTATGATGTGGGGAGTTCCTAACACCTCCTATGGCTTTGTTCACAACATATTCGATTTTTAACTTGTGTCATGTCTCACATATAACATGCAATGCACAGTTACACACTGTAGATGTAATGTTTACTTTAAATTAACTGCACCCCACTGCACTTCTACTGTGTGCTGCAACACACCTGCATAATAGATCACTGCAACAATTATGCTGTCTCTTGCATTGCACTGTACTAAAAAAAAAAAAAAAATTAAATGATATATTTTTTCTTGCATTGAGGTGTAACTGCTTTTTCTGAAACAACACACCTCAATGCACAAAAAAGCAAGCTTTTTAAGTACACAGAGTTATAAACCACAAGCTCCAAAACAAATTAAGTAGAATGTTTCTGAAACACAACACCAAGGGATGGGTATCTGGCCTACAGCACCATAAGACTGCAATGTATTGAGGAGCTTAAGCTTGTGAGCATTTTGAGAATCATTGTAATAGAATTGTGCATTTTTACTGTATGAGGAAGGGTGCTATTTGTTTAATTATAGGTAAAACTGGTTTAAGAAAATACATCAGGTGGTCTGTAATTAATTTGAATGTGGAAAATGCCCATATGACATGGAGTATCATATGTGGAGTAAGTTGGACATGGAGACATGTGACTGGAATGGGACTGCACTGAGCCAAGCTTACTTTTGGAGGAGTACAAAGATTTGGAGAGTGCTGAATTTTAACTTTATAAACAATATAATGGGGGTGTAGAGGTTGATCTAGTGGTGGCAATAATCATCAATTACTGGCAAGCGAGTGTCTTTGTGTGCAACACATTTGATATTAATTGCAAAGGTACAGGCAAGTCCATAAATATTGGGACATTGACACGATTCTAATATTTTCGGCTCTATACACCACCACAATGGATTTGAAATGAAATGAACAAGATGTGCTTTAACTGCAGACTTTCAGCTTTAATTTGAGGGTATTTACATCCAAATCAGGTGAACGGTGTAGGAATTATAACAGTTTCTATATGTGCCTCCCACTTTTTAAGGGACCAAAATTAATGGGACAATTGGCTGCTCAGCTGTTCCATGGCCAGGTGTGTGTTATTCCCTCAATATCCAATTTACAAGGAGCAGATAAATGGTCCAGAGTTCATTTCAAGTGTGCTATTTGCATTTGGAATCTGTTGCTGTCAACTCTCAATATGAGATCCAAAGAGCTGTCATTATCAGTGAAGCAAGCCATCATTAGGCTGAAAAAACAAAACAAACCCATCAGAGAGATAGCAAAAACATTAGGTGTGGCCATATCAACTGTTTGGAACATCCTTAAAAAGAAAGAACACACCAGTGAGTTCAGCAACACCAAAAGACCCGGAAAACCACGGAAAACAACTGTGGTGAATGACCGAAGAATTCTTTCCCTGGTGAAGAAAACACCCTTCACAACAGTTGGCCAGATCAAGAACACTCTCCAGGAGGTAGGTGTATGTGTGTCAAAGTCAACAATCAAGAGAAGACTTCACCAGAATGAATACAGAGGGTTCACCACAAGATGTAAACCATTGGTGAGCCTCAAAAACAGGAAGGCCAGATTAGAGTTTGCCAAACAACATCTAAAAAAGCCTTCACAGTTCTGGAACAACATCCTATGGACAGATGAGACCAAGATCAACTTGTACCAGAGTGATGGGACGATAAGAGTATGGAGAAGGAAAGGAACTGCTCATAATCCAAAGCATACCACCTCATCAGTGAAGCATGGTGGTGGTAGTGTCATGGTGTGGGCATGTATGGCTGCCAATGGAACTGGTTCTCTTGTATTTATTGATGATGTGACTGCTCACAAAAGCAGCAGGATGAATTCTGAAGTGTTTCGGGCAATATTATCTGCTCATATTCAGCAAAATGCTTCAGAACTCATTGGACGGCACTTTACAGTGCAGATGGACAATGACCCGAAGCATACTGCAAAAGCAACCAAAAGTTTTTTAAGGGAAAGAATTGAAATGTTATGAAATGGCCAAGTCAATCACCTGACCTGAATACGATTGAGCATGCATTTCACTTGCTGAAGACAAAACTCAAGGGAAAATGCCCCAAGAACAAGCAGGAACTGAAGACAGTTGAAGTAGAGGCCTGGCAGAGCATCACCAGGGATGAAACCCAGCGTCTGGTGATGTCTATGCGTTCCAGACTTCAGGCTGTAATTGACTGCAAAGGATTTGCAACCAGGTATTAAAAAGTGAAAGTTTGATGGATGATTGTTAATCTGTCCCTTAAAAAGTGGGAGGCACATATACAAACTGTTGTAATTCCTACACTGTTCACCTGATTTGGATGTAAATACCCCCAAATTAAAGCTGAAAGTCTGCAGTTAAAGCACATCTTGCTTGTTTCATTTCAAATCCATTGTGGTGGTGTATAGAGCCAAAAAGATTAGAATTATGTCGATGTCACAATATTAATGGACCTGACTGTATACACTTTACAGGTAACTCACAAGCACACAATATTGAAAAGTGTTAAACATATTTAAGACTAGATAGCAATTATAGCCTCTAGCTCAAGATCAAGACTGAAAATTTTTATCCATGTACCTTAAGAACCATCATCCCTGCAATTAGAAACCATTTACTGGAATGGTAGATAATTTCTATCAACTCTGATCAATTTCGCACTGCAGGCTAGTCTAAACATATGGTGCCTTATGACCTTCATCTAAAATTCGGAGTATATATATTTAATGACCCTTCTTGTCCTTTTTGGGACTAATTTGGATTAGAGGAATTCTTTTCTGAAGAGAAACGAATTTACAACCCAATTTTGCACAATTTTTAAAACAATTTTATGCCAATTTTTCTTGAAGAAAAAGTTTTTGCTAAAAAAATGTACAGATATAATTTTGTAATTTAATTTTGACAAATGGACCATTGCAGCTCAGTCTGTTGTCTGCTCTTTCGTATCTGGGTCTTATGCTTGATTCATCTGTGTAACTGCTTTCTAACGCCTAAGGTTTTTCCAGTCTTTTTTATTTACCCTGCTGGTTCATAATGTGAAGTGCTGCTGGACATGTCCTTTGAGGATAGGTATGGAAAACCTATTTTATTTTGCTCAGTACAATTTGCCTGAGCTGACATCTCCCTGAGGCTCTGCTCTCAGGCTCATTTTCATGTGACCCCTGTTCCTTGCTTTACTTCTGCCGTAAGCTTTTGCCCATTTGATCTCGCCTGACAAATTTGTGCCATACTTTGTTTCTTCCCATTGTCAGCTGTTACTACTCTGAATGTAACCGAGGGCTGCAACTTGCCATCCACAGCATAATCCCTTACAAGGAGGCTGGTGAGTATTAGGTGGTTATTTAGACCCTCTTTAGGACCTACAATTAAACAAAACCACAACATTTTTTAAGGGACATGCAAGGTAACAGGTGTCATTTAACACATGCATTGCAGGGTACTGGGAATCAGATGTATTTGTTTAGACTGTGCATGCATGTTTGGGTGCATTGAAAGTGATAGGCAATGCACTGTGATGTGCACACGAAGGTCACCCTTGTACCTCATGATATGCATGATAAATGCACAGTACAACACACGTACAAAAGTAAAAAGAGGCCCTTACTTTCAGGGAGCACTGTTACGTTTTAGAGTTAAATTCTTTTTTACTTTTTTTACTCAAAAGTCCAACTCCAGGATATTAGTAGCCTCTCCTCCTCTAACAAACTGTTAGTATATAAAAAAAATTTGAAATGCCCATTTTACTGAATCCACTATCACATGACAATCCTCTCCATCTCTTTGGATGTCCACGTCACTGTCTGTGCAATGTGGACATCTCCTATTGGTAGATGTGACACTTCCAGTAGCCAGGTCCTCTCTCATAGGCTCCAGAGGCAGGAGAACTCGCAGGAGGGTGAGGGGACCAGTGCCCTAGGAGATAATGAGCAGGCAAAAATGCCCAGTCCCCAAGGCAGAAATTTAGGTTAACTCATGGAGCAAGCTGTGACTTTGATCCAGTACACTTCAGAATGGTGAAGAGGTATTTGGACTGAAGACTGATAAGTAAGGTAACATACGCACATTGCACTATTTAAATGTAATTTTTGCCTGATTTTCTGATGTGTCTTTCACATATTTTTAAATGCCTGATCTTCCATATTTTTGCTCTCGTCTTATTTAAATGTGTTTGCGAAACTCTAAACTAAGCAAACACTCAATTTGCAATCACTTTCTCTCTCTTTACAAGTGTCGAGATGTGATATCAGCTACACAAGGAGTTTATTGTTTTCAACGAGTTGGCTGACTAATTTAGGTTGATATACTAAAGTTGTTGAGAATGTTCTCTAAAAAAATAGAGTAAAGATTCATCTCAAGTATCCAATCATGCTAAGATGAAATAAAAGCCTCGGAATTTGCTTTTTACATTGTTTGATACTTGAAGTAAATCTTTACTTTATAGTAAATATTCTAAATCTATTCAGTACAGCAGGAACAGGACATTTAAATCATGAATAAACATTGATAACCTTATTTACATTAAACAGATCTCTTTTACACAGATATCTAAACATAGAATAATTGAAAAGACTATACAGTCCCCTCAAGGTTATGACTGCATCAGAGCTGTTCATAACTGCTCATGGTTGATCTTAACTTCATAGCCCCTTAGAAGCTGAACCCAAACTAAACAACACTGTAATACACTGTAATCAATTGCCAGGTGCTGTAGTAGTCATTACCACCTTTACTAAAATGACCTTATGGTCTTTTTTAACTATACATTGTAATTATATATTATTTTGAAGTTGACCAAAATAATTAATGACACTATCAAATATTTCTGGGTTTGAAATTTAAAGGAAGGTATGGAAACATCTGAAAAATGGAAAATAAATAATACATTTTAGATTTAAATCTGTAGTTTTGTATTCCTTGAAAAATCTTTTTGCTGCAAGAGGATTTTATTATGACTGTCGCAGCAATGGATTAAATAACACCTTCAGAGCTTTGTGCCAGCTTTCCCCTTCAGACAGAAATGCAAGCGGAATTAAAGCGGCTTCATGAATCTTTTAAGTGACTAATACCAAATATGTTTTTCAAATGAACCTGTGGGTTTAGAGCCACATTTATCTCATCCTTCAAAGCGATTCACCTTCCCAGTGACTATCAGCAGTAGATTCAGTAATGCAAACAGAACAGAATAATGCAGTGATTGGAAAGAGAAGCTAAAGAATGCAGCATAGCTTGTTTCTGTACAATTCCAGATATAATATGCGTTTATTAGATCATACAGAGCTCCCCTTTCCACATAATACCTGGAATATTCATGTTTGTGTACCATATAATGTGGGGTTGTCATGCTAACATTATTCTATCCATTAGTATTTATATGACCTTAAGAGCATGCCATGCCTTCAGTTATGTGTAACAATGTGGGGTTTAGGTTAACATTTAGCTAATTTACTAACATCTGACGTGCAAAGCCTTGTAGGGGTGAAGGCTTGTTTAGTCTTACCCGATCTCTAGTAAATTCTATTTTAGGAAGTGGATTTGTCTATACCAATATCCCTTTTTTCAGTATTCATACTGATTCATAGGGGAGCAGCATCCCTGTACAAATATTTTCCAATTTAACTTCATCTAGCTAGGTTTAAAGTGAATCTGTCAGTCATTTTAAATAAAAGGCTTGCCTAGGAGCAGGCATCACAGCTGCCTGCTACCATATTTATTAGCCAAAAAGTAATTCTGTGTGCTTCCCAGATTTTATTCTCACTCGATAGTTGACTTTCCAAATTTACGGGCAATTAACTACCATTTACCAATCCTTATCTAAAGACAGTGCTCCTACTGGGCATTTCTCATTGAATGGGGGTGGCAGTTGTAAAGACTTAGCTCAGAAGCCAGGGTAGTGAAGCTTCAGTAACAAAGTAAATATAGCTTAAAGTGGGATTCCACCCAAAAAAAAAACTACATGAAAAATTAAAAAAAAAAATACAAAAAAAATTTGGATTTTTTTTTTTTTTTTTACTTACCTCTAAATGCCTGTTGCTAGGTGGTCCCTCGTAGTCTGCCTCTTCTAGTGCCTGGGCTGGTGACATCACTTCCCCCTCGGCACGGGAAGGGCTCAGCTCTGCTCCCTCCCTCCTGTCAATCATCTGGGACCCATTACAGGTCCCAGGTGACTGAGCGGCCAATCACGGCGCACAGCGCCGCTCGTGCATGTGCAGTGGGTGCCAGGCTGTGAAGCCACAGCCCGGCGCCCACAGTTGCAATGCCGGTGCCGCTGAATGGAGGGGGAGACGAGCGGGGCTTCGATCCCCCGCATTGCTGGACCCTGGGACAGGTAAGTGTCCAATTAAAAGTCAGCAGCTGCAGTATTTGTAGCTGCTGACTTTTAATTTTTTGTTTTTTTTCTGGACCTCGGGTGGAACTCCTCTTTAAAGCCCAGTGCCGGGCACCAAATTAATCTATAACCTTTGCAACAGTTAAATCAATAAAGCTTGGGCAAAGGCAATCCCATCTGTGATCGGATAGTGAGAAAGTCTCTCCTTCCACTGCAACTTTTCCACTGATACTCCATACACAAAGATGTTCTTCAAAAACGTATTAGATAAGGCAAATGTAACTTTCCATGTGCTGACAGTCCTAGTTTGAAATGTAAGCTTTCCAATTTGGCAGGAAGATTGTGATGTACTGTCCTAGTTAAATAACTATTTTTTAACGCAGCTGTCTTCCATGGTGGATTTTTTCAGGACTAGTACCATCTTTCTCTAAAAAATGTTATCTTTTTTTTCCTTTGAATATTTAAATGTTAGCTCCAGTCAATTACCCACAGGTATTGCTTTTGCCAAAACAAACTTTTTTAAAAAGGAAGTATTAACTTTAATCTAGCAGCAATAGAAATGTTTTGGTCACCAGTTGAAAGTATTCACAAAGTAGAGTGAGCTGTTCAAATATGGAGAAGCATAATAAAATGAATACGTTAAATAGATAAAAACACTGTATATAACAAAGAGATGTTATGGATTACTTGCAGGTAGAAAGTAGAGAAAAAGACATGTAGCCCGGTCTATTAGTGATTAAACAAAGCTCAGGTCTACGGGCCTGTACTGTAGCTTCGGGACAACAATTAACTGCCATCTGTGAAACAGGCTTGTACTTGTCTAACAATGTGAGAATGCTGATATTGATAACATTAATTAGTCAGTTCATATTTAAATCCCCACAATCTGGGAATGGATCCATTATATATAAAGTGATTAATGTCACCAGGGGAGATGACTTTAATAATATTTTGTCCCTTTTAACTTATTGTGAGAGACTTTGAAGAGTTTCAGAATTGCAGACCCTTGTGAAATATACTTGCTTTAATTAGAGTCTGTCAAAGACTTTGAGGTCCATCTGAATTTTAATTAATGCTTAAGAGACCAAAATTCACACATTATAAATAAAATATAAATAATATTAGTTCTGATGGATGACGTGGCTCACCGCAGCATGGGCTTGTAACAGAGGTCTGGATTGGCAAAAAGCAATCACTTTACATCCTTATGCAGGTAAATATACATGAAAAGGGTTTGTGTGTCTATTTTATAAGTGCATACATTTATTCATAATAATGAAGTTGCCCAGCTGTTAAGGTGGTACAAAAATAAAGCATACAGAGAAGCAGTGCGCCAGATGGAAATGAGCAAGAAATCCAATTAAAACTACCTACAAATCTCCCCCTGACAATTCTGGTACAAAGACTCATCTTCTAAAATGAGAAATAGATTTTTTTTATTAATATTATTATTTAAACACATTTCATTACTGCATTTTTCAGTTCTAAAAAAATAATTACATATATAAAGAAAACATATTATTTTAAGTAACTGCAAATATTAATATTTTAGCTGTGTATGCACCTACATTTTGTCTTTTAAATATGCTAAGGATTATATTCTGTGTATAAATAAATATTTTAAAATTACAGTAATATTTACAAAATATATAATATATATTTTATAAACTAAAATGTAGAGAATAAAATTGTTTAAAAGCTTGGGAACATACTTTCTCTTTACACTTTTTATGACAATTATAAGGGTGTCTCACTCCCAAACCATTTCTCAATGTACGTTATATCAGAGTATGTAAGAGGGGGAGTACAATTCTGAGATTTACAGGAACAGAGCTTTGAACTATCATAAGATATTGCCAGAAGATTCCCTAAGTCATATAGGAAGTCCACCAAACTCCAACATTAACTGAAATATCACATTGAGATGGACTGGCATTATAGTATGAACTTTTCCTTACTGTACTATTTGTGGGGATGCTAGAGTTTAAGACAGATATACTCTATAGCTCTCAGCCATTGATAAATACAATTTTTTAAGTGATTCTCAAGTTAAAAGATTCTCAACGTGAAAAGATTTTCAAGTGAGTGATAACTTGATCCATGAAATAAATGCTCTTATTCCCTCTGGTACATGCTCTTAGTGCCTCTAAATCCTGTCAGCCCCATTTAATAGTAATGGCAAAGGAACTCCTGAAGATGTTCCTTTCTCATGTTGTACAAAACATGAATCGTGGGTATCTCTTGTTTCTAGCTTTTAGACATTGAATGTCAAAAACATGAGCTGAAAGACTTTATAGGATAGGATTTAAACAAGGGTTGACCATGCATGCCAACTTACAGTACAATCTAATGGAGATAAGCAGAAGAGAAGAGGTATACTAAGAAGCATAACTATTCCTGCATTTTCTCATTGGATATGTATAGGATAGGATGGAAAATGCTGGGAGTGACAAGGAAGAGGTGATTGACCCCTGAATGGGTGTGCTGCTGCAGGGAATGATAGAAAATGCTTCTTGCCAACTTGTTCTACTATACGCCAAAGGCATATGGCTTTATCAGGCTGCATTTTACATGACTGCATGGAAACAATCAGATTGAGTGACAGTGAAAGAGGTAATAACATGTTACTGCAAACTTCAGGACAGGTTCTGGAATTTAAACACACTTTAATTTAAAATTGTATTAAATATTTTCCTAATTGCCTTTTATTTTATTTTTGTTTTTTTTTTCTCATGAAAATATTATGCAGCCTAAAAATTTGAACACATTTTTTTGTTGATAGTAACTTCCGTCCTACATGTGTAGCATCATGGCCACTTTCAGGATCCCACATATAAAGGGCTTTTTATTTCTGTAGTTTCCTATCACCACTAGCCTTTCTTTATTTTTATTACTACTTCTCATATTATCATTTTTTTTCTTTAGTGTTCATTGGCGTGCAGTCCTCTGATAATATTCTATTGAAATATGGAATGTAACTAAAGAAAAGCCATGTATTTGCTTCCCTATTAAAATAACATTGAACATTCATAATAATAAATAGGTGCATGCATGCTAAACATTTTGTTTTTGTAACACCTCAAGGTACTAATTATTAGTCTTCTGCTGCCTCTCACCTTGTGAAATATCAGAAAGTGACAATGTTCCTTCAGTCCCAGTAAGTGATCACTGAGGAGAAAAGACAGAGTAAATGCTTTCTTTTTGCCTGCAGGATTATCATGACATCATTCTCCCAAAGATGTCTAAGAGTAGTTACATGACTGGAGCTCAAGGACTACTTTTTAATAATAAAGGTCAGGTTTAAAAAAGCAAAAACCTATGGCTGTTGTATACCATGACATACAGACAACTAAAGTTACTAATAGGCCCATTTTAAGGACACATTGTTGATATGACTACTCTTTATACTATTACTACTGTACTTCTACCTATTACATCATGTTGACAAATGCACAGTATGTTCACATAACAGAGAATAAAAATTAGAACATAGACCTTACTAAGAGAGAGCACTGATGGTGTTAAAATCTAGCAGGTATGCAAACTGTATGCAATCACAAGGGAATAAATCAGAAAGAAGACAACCTAGAGTCAATAGCACTAAACGAAGTGCAAGCAGAACTGTGGTCTACATACCTTGGGGAAAGGATGAATGGAAAAATCCATGAAAGTAATTTGAAATGATTTAAAATCCCATCATACTGTGCCCCGATATGTAGCATTAGTGTGTACTTAGGTTGCACAGCAAGGAAGAACAGATGGGAGTTGATGGGGCATAATACAGTACTGAATGTCTTAGAGGAAAAGAAAAGGCTGAGGAAGGTCTTGGATAATTTGCTTCGTATGCCTGAAGAGGTGTAAGAGGAACATTTATTAATGGTGCCAGAGAACGGATCTGGTAGAGTAAGATATAGATTTCCACACGTGCACTGCAAGGTAAGAATGTGTGAACAGTGCAATAGTAAAGCTATATAGTAATTCTAACAAATTTAAGACAATATCTCATGTCTACATAACTTGCTTAATAGTGCTAAGTCTAGTAGAGCATAAATGTTTTTGTATTAGCATTTTAGCCATCTTAGTACCACAGGAACAGATGTAGAATGTGTATAGGCTACAGTAAATTTCTGATATATTAGTGTAATAAACATTTTTAAATAATTATTCAAAGCAGTCTGTTCGTTTGCAATGTATGTTTTTGTTTTTAAGGAAAATAAACTCTTCTGTGGTGAAAATGTTTGATTTGCTATACAAATTAATGCAAATATTACAGTACAAGTAGGAGACACAGAGAGACTTGCTGCCCTAACAGGGTATGGCACTGACATAGCCCATTAATAAAGGAGGATTAGTAGTTATTATTGTTTTTTTTTTGGCATAGCTTGGTGTAGGCAGAAATTTATTATTAGTTATCCATTATTCTTTTCACATTGCACCTATTGTGCTACAACCTCAGAGAGAAGATGCAAAGGTTGTTCACTCAACAAAGTGAACTTTACAAAGATGTTAATGTACAATGTGAGCTCGGATCAGTTTGAATACACAGTCATGTATAGGGAGGAATTGAAAAATGCTTTTTGTTCTAGTGTATGATTGCTACGGTAACCCTCTGGCTCTATTCTACCCCCTCTAACGTCTTAAATCTCTCCTTCTCTTCTGGCATCTTCCCCAACTCTCTAAAACATGCACTAGTCACCCACATACTTAAAAAGCCCTCACTAGACCCCACCAATCTTAACAACCTATGCCCCATCTCCTTGCTTCCCTTTTTATCCAAACTCCTTGAACGTCTAATCTACAACCAAGTGACCACCTCACAGAGAATAACCTTCCTGATCCACTTCAGTCTGGATTCCGCCCTCAACACTCCACGAAAGCTGCTCTCCTAAAACTCACAAACGATCTCCTAACAGCTAAATCCAATTGACACTATTATGTACTCCTACTCCTGGACCTCTCTGCTGCCTTTGACACAGTGGACCACCCCCTCCTCCTCAAAAAACTCTACGCCTTTGGTCTCCGTGACTGTACTCTTCGCTGGTTCTCATCCTACTTTTTCAACCGCACCTTTAGCAATACTTACAATTCTACTTCCTCCTCTTCTCTCCCTTTCTCTGTCGGGATCCCCCAAGGTTTTGTTCTTGGACCTCTCTTATTCTCTATCGACACCTGCTCCCTAGGTCAGGTAATAGCTACCCATGGCTTTGAATACCATCTCTACGCTGACGACACCCAAATCTATCTCTCTACCCCTCAGCTCACTTCTTCAGTCTCCTCACATATCACCAATTTACAACAAACATATCAGCCTGGATGTCACACCAATTCCTCAAACTCAATCTTTCCAAAACTCAATCTATCCAAGAGCTCATAATTTTTTCCTCCCCCATGTGTCTACCCTGATTTCTCTTTTAAGATCGATAGCACTACCACCAACCCTGTCTCCACATGCCAATGTTCTAGGTGTAAACCTGGACTCTGAACTATTCTTTCAGCCCCACGTCCAATCACTGTCCAAATCTTGCCACCTCAACTTCCGCAACATCTCCAAAATATGCCCCTTCCTAACCAATGACACCACAAAGCTCCTAATTCACTACCTGGTCATTTCCTGTCTCGAATTCTGCAATTCCCTACTCACAGGAGTTCATTTACGTAGGCTATCCCCCTTTCAGTCCATCATGAATGCTGCTGCCAGGCTCATTCGTCTTACCAACCATTCTGTGTCTGCTACTCCTCTCTGTCAATCCCTCTACTGGCTTCCAATGAAATAAATTAAAAATACTAACAACAACTTACAAAGCCATCAACAACACGGCCCCCAGATACATCACGAACCTAGTCTCAAAATACCAACCTACTCGTTCTCTTCATTCCTCCCAAGACCTCCTGCTCTCTAGCTCCCTAGTCACCTCCTCCCATGCCTGCCTCCAGGACTTTTCCCGAGCCTGTCCTATCTTATGGAACTCCCTACCCCAATCTGCCGAATATCTCCTACTCTGGCTGCTTTTAGATGAACCCTGAAAACCTACCTCTTTAGAGAAGCCTATCCTGCCCACACCTAATAATTGTACTTTTATTTTCTCCATCAGATCATCCCCCACAGTTATTACCTTTTGTATCACTTGACCCTCCCTCCTAGATTGTAAACTCTAACAAGCAGGGCCCTCTGATTCCTCCTGTAATAAATTGCATTGTAATTGTACAGTCTGTCCTCGTGTTGTAAAGTGCTGTGCAAACTGTTGGCGCTATATACTGTAAATCCTGTATAATAATAATGATAGTGCATTAAAAGTGTTACATATGATGCTGATTCATAATAGAATTCCTTTGAAAATTCTAATATAGATCATCATCATGTGCCTGCCTAAGATAGCGGTATATGTGTACAGATTGGGGTGTATACCAGGGTTGTGTGTATTTTCAATGTGTAATGTTTTAATTTTGTATCAATAAAGTTGTAATGGAATTTTATTTATATTAATGATGGAAATAAATTTTGGCTGCATTTAAAATTCCGAAGGGGAAAAATTAGGATTTTGTACTAATTGGGTTCTGGTGATGAGCAGCAATCACTCGATGTATTGTTAAGTGTGTATTAAAAGTGAGCATAGCTTCACCTTATTCACAAATATTTACTTTACAAAGTGAATATACACTTTGCAGAATGGACATTCACTTTGCTAAATGAACAGCTGCATTCCTTTATTAAATAAACCCTGGTGTCTTTGTCAGATTACCTTGAGCTTGAAAGTGAAATGAAAAATACAATTTTATAAGGGGGGCACAGTGGTAGCACTCTTGCCTAGCAGTAAAAAGGGTAGCTGGTTCCAATCCCAACCATGACACTACCTGCCCGGAGTTTGCATGTTCTCCCTGTGCCTGCGTGGGTTTCCTCCGGGTACTTCGGTTTCCTACCACACTCCATAGACATGCTGGTAGGTTAATTGGCTTCTGTCTAAATTGGCCCTAGTATATGAATGTGAGTTAGGGACCTTAGATTGTAAGCTCCTTGAGGGTAGGGACTGATGTGAATGTATAATGTATATGTAAAAGTTCTGCATAAATTGACAGCGCTATATAAGTACCATAAATAATAATAATTCTGTTGTCTGTTGTGGTAAGTTAGGTACCCCATTCAAATTAATAGGCTGCCTTGACAGAGTACACATTATTACATAACTTAACATTAGCTTTTGTGTTATATAAACCACAATGGACCTCCCTGGCATGACTGGTCCTTTATATTCTCTACTAATATTTGTTTATGGCTTGTCATCTTTGTATTTGAATAATTGTAATTTATAATGCAGCAAGGAAAGAAATAAAACTAAACCTTAACAGTAAACTCAAGATAAAACACAGTGAGAGTCGACTAGACCAGCTACTCCAGATACTGTTAAACCTGACTGGACATCCTGATACTAAATAATAAGTGAATCAGTACAACAGAGCTAACAAGATATATCTAGAGCAGTGGTCATCAACCCTGTCCTCAGGGCCCACTAACAGGCCAGGTTTGCAAGATAACTGAAATACATCACAGGTGATATCATTTACTGCTCAGTGATTGCAGTATTCTAGTCTGCATCTCCCCAAGGTAATACATAAAACCTGGCCTGTTAGTGGGCCCTGAGGACAGGGTTGATGACCACTGATCTAGAGGTCCCAGAATTTTGGAGTGAATTGTTTCCAACAGAGAAAATGGATTTTCATGCATATAACAGAATTAACAAACAACAAAAGTTCTATGATTATAGTATAAGGAGCCTAGCTGTGTAAACATAATTTAACTTAGCTGGTAGATGTAAGTTTAACATAGGATGCATAATGTCTTCCCAAAAAGTTCCAATGCAATCTCCGTTCATATGATAAAGGCTTGCCAAAGATTCACATTATTTCAGCAAGGCAAGTGAGAAAACCAGTTCTGACTGAACCTAATAGGCAATCTTGCTAAATAAGATGGACTAATGTGTAGGAAGGAGGAATATTGTAATTAGATTTCCCTTTTCAAGCAATATAAAGTACAGTCAGTGGATATAAAATATAAACTTAGGCTCAAAACCAAATATGGTCAGAACTGCTCATAGAAACCTACATTTACCAGTAATAACACTTTTTTATAATGATAGAAATCATAACTCTTGAATTGCTACTGCGCTAGGGTATTGAATATTAAAAATTTCAGATTGGCATCAGCACCTGTCATAAAGCCCATTTTACTTGGATAAATGTGTTTATTCAGGACTTTATTCATTTGCTAGTAATTGAGCAAAAAATCTTTATACCTGAATACATGAGCAAAATGTGTACATAAACTGGACAGTAGTGTATCTTTATCTTTTTCTTTAATAAGATAGGAGGGAGAGTCCTGGATGGCCAAGGCGCTCGTACAACATCACCGCATAGAGATGGGGCTCAGGTAAGTATTAGGGGGGCTGAGGGGGGCTGCTGCACACAGAAGGTTTTTTATCTTAATGCATAGCCTTTACAACCACTTTAAATGTTTCAATTATCAAAGATCAGTAAATGCAAATTAATTTGGTCTATCTCTTAATAAAGTTTTGTCATGAGAAATAGTTTTCAACCTCTCCAAAAGTAATGACTGCCATACATGGCTTGAATTTCAGCTAGTTCCTGCTGAATCACCCAACATTTGAATCATAGGTGCCCCTGTCAGCAAAATGCGACTGGACAAAAGTCAGATGGAAATGTGTTAGTTGAACAGCACTTGCATCCAAGAAGATGCAGTCACTGTTTGGGTATTCTGACAGCCGCAGGTGCCAGCTGCCAGAATACTTGAACAGTGACTGCATTTGCCTGGATGCAGGCGCTGTTTGGCCATTATTTTCCCATCCAGCCTTTGACAATAGCAAGCCTGGGATGGAGGAATCTATTCTATTTCTTTTGTTCTGCCTGTGGGCTTAACAAAAGAAATCTATAGGTGTATTGCCAGATGAAATCATTACTAAAATACAAGAAAAACGAAATTATAAGGCTAGAAATTGTTGAGTTGCTGTTTAGCAGCCATATGGGGGCATATGCTACTAGATGAAGTGGAGCAGGGGATTGAAGGAGGTTTTCAATGGCACAGGACACTGGGAATGAAGCTGATCCACTGTCTAGTAGACATGATGGTAGGGATGATGATGGGGATGGCAATAAAGGATTCCAGCTTGGAATGGAAAGAACCACATCTGTGGCATCATACTATGCCACGTTTTTATTGAGCTATGCTCTGAACCCAACTTTCAACAGTTTTCATTAAGCAGATCGTTCAGAGTCCTTGTTAAAACCATAAGGGCCCACTCTGCAGCCCACTTTACCACCTTTGCTACCTACATCTGAGTGAAAGCTTTAGAACTAGTGGCTGAAGTAGTAGCAGAAGACCTGGTTTACACCTATGCAATTTGCTTTCAATCCATTTCTGCAGTGCTTTTTGTGGTACGTTTTTTTCGCATGTGGTTTTCATGTTTTTTTTAATGCGTTTTGCATTTTTTATGCATTTAATTTTTTTAAAGGGGAGATGTTTTTCTTGTTTGGCAGATTAAAAATGCAAAATACAAAACGCATCAAAAAAGCATAAAAAAATGCATCAAAAACGCACAAAATCCGTTTCCACAGTGTGTCCATTGAAGTCTATTGGACCAAAAATGCACCATGTTGCGTGTAAAAAAAAAGTCCCTGGCCCTTTCCAAAAACACAGCGGCTGAGAAACACATAGATGTGAACGTGTCCCATAGGAAACCATGTTTAATGGACCGTAGTGCGTTTCTGCAAATCGCAAAAAAATGCATAGGTGTGAACCAGGCCTTACAGCTTACTGGATGTATTGGAAATTTCTCCCAGCTGTGATATGAATCTAAACCACAGGCATCAAATGAAAGCTACAAGCAACATCTGGAAAAAAGAGTAGACTCCTCCCTCAACCCAAAAGCACACATAATCACATGCTTCATTGCCTGTGCAAAGGCTATAATGGGGACATTTTGAATTTTTGAAAGAAAGTTGTGTACTGCAAATAAAACCTTTCTTTGCACCCACAGTTCCTTTTTTAGAACAATCTTTCAGAAGAGCTCTCAAAAGCTTTTCATGAAAAATGAACAGTTAGTGCAAAAAATAAAAAAAGGTATCAGGTACACATAAATGACAAAGAAATATTATGTAAAAATAGACTGCAGGGTGAATTTCGTAGAGGAATTTATCTCATTTCTGAATAAGATGGTGTGGACGAGCATTTAAACAAATAAAACAAACATATTTACCAACCATCTAAAATAACAGTTGGATATCTAGCCGAGCCCAGGGCACAGCAATACACTTGACAAGGTCCTTTGTCACTGTATCTGGCCAGTATCCCAGACTGAGATGTCAAACTTCAAAAGCACAATAAACTTAAAGGTGAGATTGCCAACTATCAGTACATTTACTAATAGTAAGTCGAAAATAAGGCTTTCACCTACAAGGGCAAAGTAGAGGTCGCTAGGTAGTTGTAATGTGGATGTTGTGGATTTCAATGCCCTCTGCAAAGAATTTAAGATTCTGAAATCCTATTATCTCTTTGATCAAGCAGTTCCCTTCCTTCAAGAACGATAAAAAGCTTGGAATAGCATCACGTTTCATCAGTAAAATGGTAGTCACAACCAATAAAAAACGAAACAGTTACAAACTAAGGAGAAGTGAGCAGTTAGTTGGGAATGCTGATTAAAACAAAGAGATTACTGTAATGTTCCTTTTGCAATAGAATGTATACAAAATATGCCTGTTTCTATTTAAACTACATTATAAAGCATATGTCCCCACATTGGGACAAAATATTCACACTGGTGAAAAAGGAATCTTTAAAGTGTTACTAAACCCACAACAGTAAAATCAGTGTGTATATGCAGTAAAGCATGCTTGTTATATTTACTCTGGAAGCTAAGGGGTTACCCCTCTGCATTTTGTAAAAAGGCTGTTTGATCCTGTCTTCTTTGATCCTCCACTTCTTTTACTGTCCCAATCCATCTCCTGATAGTACAGAGCCCTGTGGACACTCTGTGCATGCTCAGTTTGGTGTGTATTGTTAAAGAGTCTTTTTTTTTTTTGGGAGGGTGCATCAGCACAGGGCCAATCAGCACTGTCCAGACAGAGGGTCAGGGGTCCTGCAGCTTCATAGGACAGTCAGAGAAGAATGAAAACTCCTCCTACAAGCTTTAACCAGACACTGATAGAAGTCGTAAGACTGCTCTATACTGCAGATGAGAAAAGGTATTTAACAGTTTATATTTACTAAAATAATTGCATTTCCATGTTCTGTGTACTGTGGTAGACCAGATATAGTGAATGCAGGGTCCTGGGTTTAGTAACAATTTAATGTGTTAAAGCAAAGTTTTAGGGCTCAATAGGGCCTTAGGAAATAGAAAGGTTTTGGGCACCCCACTTCTATTAACATACCCTACACAGAGAGTATTGGCAACGTTTACTATGTAAAGAATATTTGATTCCTTTCAGCCTTAAAGATACTGACACTGACAATATTGATGGGGCATTATTCCTCCCACTGATACCAATCATAGGGTTGCTATTTCTGTCACTGACAAAAACAACAGGGTAGTATTCCTCCTCCCATTAACTTAAAGGTGCTTTCATTTTTTGTAATTTTTTAAAAATCCTCCTGACCTCTAACCCTGACCTTTTTATTCATTCCAATGAACTCTGATAGTGGGGCATTTTCATTTTCCCACTTACCACAGTCTGGCCTTCAAAAACTGAAAGAAAGTGAGCTGGTCCTTTGTTTAAAATACTTGGGGACCCCTAATATCAGGGTCTAACTGCTTTGTAACCTTATATACTGTAACAGTTACTACTTTCCAAGAATTTGTAAGGACAATTAAAGTGGATGTAAACCCTCACATATACCCAGTGAAGTGAATAGCCTCAGATGATACACAGAGATAAAACAAATCCTCCTAGATAAGTTTTACTTGTTTATCTGCAGTCTTCCCCTCTCTACACCCGGATGATTGTGGCTTATTGGAGGAAGGAACATGCAGAGCTGTGTTCTGAATAGACAAGCTGTGTGCTTATCTCCCTCCCTGACACAAATTTAAGCTTATGTTATCTCATGTGTAAGGAAGGCTTCTCAGAAGTGACTCTGCTGATAACAGAGGAATGAAGCTACAAAGAGAAACAGCACTTAGAGTTTTGGAGAGAGATAGGTAAACACTACAGATATAAGTGAGAAAAAAGGAGAGCGGAGCCTCTGAGAATATATCAAAAACACTTTATTGTAAAGAACAATATCCACTCACATGGAAGTAAATGACATTGGGTGTATCACTGGGATGGGCAGGAGGAACTACAGGTAGCAGAGAGTTCTTTTTGCTGGCAGGAAGCAGCACATCAAATCCCAGGGATGTTGAGGGCAGTGAGTCATCAGATCCTTGCAGGGTAACACCACTGTAGCTTCAGACCTCTCGTCTGGTCACTGCAAAGATGGAGGATGGACATGCAGTGTGGGAGCCAAAACAAGGCTTGGATGATGACGTCACTATAGAGCGACGTGTTTCCAAGCGTTTGTGCTACGAGTTATACGGTAGACACGCCCCTTTGTCAAGCAAGAGTATAACAGCTGCTTGCGATCCAAGCCTCGTTTTGGCTGCCACACTGCACGGCCGTCCTCCATCTTTGCGGTGACCAGACGAGAGGTCTGAAGCCACAGTTGTGTTACTCTGCAAGGATCTGATGACTCACTGCCCTCAACGTCGCTGGGATTTGATGTGCTGCTTCCTGCCAGCAAAAAGAACTCTCTGCTACCTGTAGTTCCTCCTGCTCATCCCAGTGATGCACCCAACGTCATTTACTTCCATGTGAGTGGATATTGTTCTTTACAATAAAGTGTTTTTGATATATTCTCAGAGGCACCCCTCTCCTTGTTTCTCTCCTAGCTTTACTGGAATTTGCTTCTGGTCTCCTCTGGTTCCAGCCCTGACAGACTCACCTAATCTCTTTTCCTCGATACCTGCCTTTTGGACTATAATGGACCTACATGAGTATTATTGAGGTATCTGAGCATTGCACCTTTTAACTTTTTAAGTAAACAAATATATGTGCTTAGTTCAAATTTCATGACTGGGGTTTACAACCAAGTTATTTTCTTCCCAAAACCTAAACTATGCACTTTGCAAAATAAGAGAGGTATTCAAGGTGTTTTGAAGCATTCAACAAGAAGCACACATGCTTTGTAAAATGTGTGCTATGTCAGAGCAGTAGCATTGAAAAAATAGCTAAAAGTACGGTAACCAATATCTCCTGATACATATACACTATTAACTGTATCACAATTAGCCAGGAGCTAAGATGTGAATACAGCCATGGGCATCCTAAATACTCAGTGTACAGACACAAGTTTAAAACCCAATTTCAGGCTCAAATCCCAAGCCTCCCAATTGCTACCTCCCCAAAATCCCCACATATAATGTTTTGCGTCTTTTTTTGTTATATATTTTTTTCCCAATGTCTTTCGGTGGGTCATCTGGTCCTCTTCACCTTTTCTCCAGCCTGAGGCTCAGCTCTTGGCTTCAATACAAATACATATAAAAGACAACATGGCGATGCCTCCTTGGAAGGTGAGGCCATTGCCCTTTAGCATAGTAAATTCTCAGTCAGTCTTCTGGATGAATGACACACATCATTCGAAACTGAGGATGTCTTTTAGTGGAAATGTGCTGTGATGGACAGGTCCAGATGGGTATTCCAGCCTGAGCTGCTTTTTGCTAGAGATGGCCTCTAAGGGTTGACATATTATGAAATGTTAAGTTAGTAATATTTCTGCAGTCCATGTTACTGTTATATATACATAATTAACATTGAAGATATCTTTTCATAAAGAACAGAAGGTATTGTAGTGCTTCTTCATTAGCATTGTGTTAAACTATAAGCAGCAAAATGTGTTACATTTCGGTATTGTTTGTACAGAGTGTGGATTAATTAGACTCTTGCCGTGGAATAATGCACCCTATATATGTCTTAGAGGATAAGTTCCCCTTTGAAAAAAATAAAACATAAATGCACAGGCAGGCAGTTTTACATTGACAGGAAGGATTAATGAACTACCACAGCCCTCAAGAGCGCTGTAGTACTTTATTGAGAACTACAAGCCGACAGCCGCAAAGGATGTCGGTATTTGTAGTTTTTACATTCACAGAACTCTGTGAATAAATGGTGTGGTCCTGTGGGAGGAGCCCCACATGGCCACAGTCTTTTCAAAATGAGACAGCTTGTACAGGGAACTTCTCCCCGTACTGCTGTCAGATCGCCGAGCCACTGCAGGAGCAGAAACCACTTCAATACAGGGCACTTTCCCCCCTTCCTGCCCAAGCCAATTTTCAGCTTTCAGTGCTGTCGCTGTTTAAATGACAATTGCGCGGTCATGCTACACTGTACCCAAACAACATTTTTATCATTTTCCTCCCACAAATAGAGCTTTCTTTTGGTGATATTTTATCACCTCTGCGGTTTTTATTTGTTGCTAAACAAATTAAAAAAACGAAATTTTTTTTTGTTTCTGTTGTACAATTTTGTAAATAAGTATGTTTTCTCCTTCACTGATGGGCACTGATGAGGCTGCACTGCCAGGCACTGATAAGGTGGCACTGATGAGCATGGATGAGGTGACACCAATGAGGTGGCACTGATGATGGGCACTGATATGCGACACTGATGGGCACTGATATGCGACACAGATGGGCACTCATAGGTGGCACAGATGGGCACTCATAGGCTGCACAGATGGGCACTAAAAGGCGCCACTGATGGGTACTTATGGGTGGCATTGATGGGCACTGATAGGCGGCACTGATAGGCACTGATGGGCATGGATGGGCACTGATAGGTGGTACTGATGTACACCGATGAGTGTCACTGATTGACACTGATAGATGGCACGGATTGGCATCACTGATTGGGAGGCACTGTCAGGTATTGCTGGTGGCACTGATTGGCATCATGTGTGGGCACACATTGCCACCCATGGCCACCAGAGATGCCATACCTGGTGGTCATCGGTGGTGGCCATCCCTTATGGTCCTGGATGGACATCCCAGGGGGGCTACACTGATAAACAATCAGCGCAGACTCCCTCTGTCAGAGGAGCAGCCGATCAGTTCTCCTCTACTCGCGTCTGTCAGACACGAGTGAGGAAAAGCCGATAAACGGCTCTTCCTGTTAACATCGTGATCAGCCATGATTGAACGCGGCTGATCACTTGGTAAAAAGTCTCTGTCAGAGACTCTTTACCTAAATCAGAGTTGTGGTGTGTCAGACACTGACACATCACAACAACCATCGCTACAATGTGCGCCCCTAGCGGCGCGCAACGGTTTGTTATCCTGATCGCATCATATGATGTCCAGTCAGGATATTGCAACCACTTTGCCGACGTTATTTTGCTAAATGGTGGGTGGAAAGTGGTTAAATATTTGTGTCATACACTATTTGACCCTTTTCACACTGGGGCGGTGTGGGCATTAGCGGTAAAGTTTGTTCTAGCGGTGGTTTTCAGCCGCTAGTGGGGTACTTTTAACCCCCGCTAGTGGCAGAAGAAAGGGATAATAGCGCCTGTCTTGCAGTGCTGCCGAAGCACTTTGCAGGCTCTTTGGCAGTGCTGCCCATTCATTTTAATGGGCAGGGGCGGTGCATGAGCGCTGTATACACTGCTCCCACACCGCCCCAAAGATGCTGCTTGCAGGACTTTTTTTCCCATCCTGCAAGCGCACCGCCTCAGTGTGAAAGCACTCAGGCTTTTACACTGGG
The DNA here is from genome assembly GCA_037952925.1 of Lithobates clamitans. Lineage (NCBI taxonomy): Eukaryota > Metazoa > Chordata > Amphibia > Anura > Ranidae > Lithobates > Lithobates clamitans. The sequence goes on from JBBGZY010000438.1 coordinate 25,906,394, forward strand.
GTGGCTTGAGAGGGGCTTTTCAGGCGCTTTACAGGTGCTATTTTTAGTGCTAAAATGCCTGAAAAGCGACCCAGTGTGAAAGGGGTCTTATGGAGGAGCAGCAGATTTTGCAGAAACTTGATTTTGCACCACAATAGGGTTGACTTACTAAAGACAAATAGATAGTGCACTTTGCAATTGCAGTTGCTCCAGAGCTTAGGAAATGAGATGAAGCTTTACTTTGCAAAAAATACCCAATCCCATGCGAGGAAAAAAAAAAAAAAAAAAGAAACGGTATTTTTGCTTGCACATGATTGGTTGATGGAAGACTGAGGAACTTCCCCTTATTTACTAAGCTCTGGAGCAACTACCTTTATACAATCTACCTCAATTACTGATTCACCAAAAACTGAGCTCTAATTTTGTAGCACTGCAGGTTAAATTTGTTTAAAAAATTGTTTTTAAAAGTTAAGAAAGCCTTAATCTTTATATGAAGCCATATATTGCTTCACCGATAAACAAAATTTTATGATCATGATTGGGTCACATGGTTTTGTTTACAACATAGACATTTTATCATGCACAATTACAATTGCATGAATTTTTTTCATCAATCAGCATACACAGGTATGCTGTGTGATCGTGGGATCGATGAGGAGCGCCGTGCAGGTGTCCCGTACTGGAGCTGGTAAGGTTTGCCAATATCCTGAATCTGCAGTGTCAGTGTAAGGCTGAGAGGCCACGGGAAGAGCGGAGCTCCTTCTCTATGCTGCCATCCACGCTGCGTGCCAAGCCACGCCCCCCTCATTGAAAGATTTCCCCTCTATTACTTTTCTGGGGACAACCCAAAATTTGGTATTTTCTTTTTCATTAATTTTCAATGATAATTGTAAAAAAAACAAACAGAGAGGGTGAATCTCCCTAATGGGGGCACAGAGAGCAATACATACATAATTGGTGCTCTAATTCTAATCTCCACTCTGTCCACAAACTAGCCTTTACTTTAATTTCACCTTCCCTATGGACGCCAATGCATTTTGCTGAAATGGCAACATTTTTGTCAGAAAATTTTGAGACATTTCAGCAAAATGAAAACTGTAAATAATTCTCATGCCTGTACACTACACCCTTGTTATGTGTAAAGTGGTAGCACGGCTTTATGGCACAGCCCCTTACACCTGTTCAGTGCCCTAGGGTTTTACCAACGTTAGCATAATGCCCCATACACACGGTCAGACTTTCCGACAACGAGCTCACATCCAACATTTGTTGTCGGAAAATCCGATCATGTGTGCAGGGCATAAGGGTGATCCAGCTCTAATTGGCAAATCAGTTGTTTTTATGGTTAGTTGCTGGTTAGTAACTGTTAGTTAAAAGTGTTTTGCAGTGTATTTGACAGTGAAAATATCAACTGTTGCAGTCAAACTGCACTTTTTCCATGTCCACATATGATGTATACATCAGCTATCAACTGTCAGGGTCGGTTCACACTGGGGCAACACGACTTCAGCGCGACTTTGTACCGCGACTTCAACGCGGCTTCAGCGCGACTTCAACGCGACTTCAGCAAATTACAAGGCGACTTGAAGTTGCCTCCATGACAGGCGACTTCGCCTGTGGCCAATCAGCTCTCTGGGAGGGAGGGGGGGAGGGAGGGGTTTTCCCTGCAAAGTCGCTTGACTTTACAGAGAGATCCAACTTGGAGGCGACTTCCATTGATTTCTATGGTACAGGTCGCCTACCAAGTCGGATCAAAGTAGTACAGGGAGTACGCTCTGAAGTCGGAGCGACTTCAGTAGCGTCTATTAAGACGCTAGCGTTCACTCCCATTGAAACTATTTCTGGGGCGACTTGGGGCGACTTGAGGGCGTACAAGTCGGATCCCAAGTCGCCCCAGTGTGAACCGAGCCTCAAGCTGTGGCAGCCAGAGGAGGAAATTAGGTAAGGAAATGAAAAGTTTGTGTTAGCACGTACTTGTCAAGTGATCTTCCCACAACTGCTACTTAGTCACAGAATTGCTATCACCACCTTTTAATAATTTTCGATCATTTTCCGATACTAATTTTTTTTACCTTAAAAAAAAAATGCTCAACACAAATAAACTGGCAAATGTTATTAAATGTGAACAACCATTTCTTTCTTAGGAGCATGGCCTACATTCCCAAGGGACAGCAATTAAAACAAACAAAATGTGTAAAGTCAAACTAATGGTTTAGAACACTTAAATTTTTGCCTTTGTACATTTTTAATTGCTATGCCCTGAAGCAGTGTGCAATGATGCTCTCATAAATGGCTTGGACTCTAGAAAAATATGACTTTTCTATTATATCCATGAATGACCATGGTGATGGGTGATGTTCCAATGTGGGGCTGACTTGCTAACTGAATGCTTCATCATTCATACTGTACTATCTGTTCATTGTAATACAAACATTTATCCTATAGATGTAGTGTGGGTGGATTCCCCTTGGGGTAAAGCAGGGGTAATTGATACCATTAATATATATCACATCAAATGCAGTTGTTCACTTGAGCACAATACTTTTTACTCCAGGAATCGACCCTAGGTCCTAACTTCAGGCCTCATGCACACAGGACATTTAAAAAATGTCAAAGCTGTTGCCAGGAAAAAGCAGTGTTAAAACGTGCTGTTAGCCACGTTTTTGAATAGCGTTTATGGGCGTTTTTCCGCATTTTTTGGCATTAGCGGTTTTTGTCATTTGTTCAGTAAAAACACTCCCTATAATGTAAAAACGTCTAAAAACAGCAAACACGGCTAAACGTTTGTTACAGCAATTAGCAGCATTTAGTAGCAATTTTTTGCAGTTTTTTGTTTTTACAGCTCAACAGCCTCTGCTCCTGGACGCACAGGCTGTTGCTTTTTTATACTGCCCCTAAATGCGTATGCCTCCAAATGCCTCTGAAATTTTATACGTGCATGGACACATAGGCTAACATGGAGAGAAATTTAGAGGCACTTAGAAAAAACCTCAGACACCCCTAAGGCCACGTACACACGGGCAGACTTTTCGGCCGGACTTGTCCGACAGACTTTCCAGCAGATTTTTGAGGGACTTTTGACGGACTTCAGATGGACTTTTTAACAAACGGACTTGCCTACACACGATTACACCAAAGTCCGACGGATTCGTACGTGATGATGTATACCGGACTAAAATAAGGAAGTTGATATCCAGTAGCGTCGGTTTTTGTCTGTCGGACTAGCATACAGACGAGCGGATTTCTGGGTCCGGCGGAGTTACAACGTAAAGATTTAAAGCATGTTCCAAATCTAAAGTCTATCAGATTTGCGACTGGAAAAGTCCGCTGAAAGTCCGGTGAAGCCCACACACGATCGGATTGTTCGCCGGATTTGGTCTGTCGGCGTCCGTCAGACAAGTCCGGTCGAAAAGTCTGACCGTGTGTACGCTGCAAAAAGAGCAGCTGTAAAAACATCCTGTATGCATGAGCCCTCAGGAACAATGGCCAGTGTACAGTAAATGTCTATAGTGGGGTAACTTATCTAAGGCAGGTAATCCTCACACATAGTCAAGCTTATTGCTTTGCAGCCTATGGCCCCTCTGTTTTCAGCGCTCCCTCATCTTCCCTGCACCAGCCACTCATTGACACAGGGGAGCTGGGGCTGTGGGATCACGTGAATGGACTGGAATAACAAATTAAAATAGGTAAGTACACACATCTGTTTTATACAGGTTAGGAAGGATAGGTTAAAGTAAGGGAAGGGAACATTTTTAAGACTAGTTATAGATATAGTTAGGCTATTCTTCCACTTTAAAGTGGCTGTAAAGGCTCAAGGTTTTTTACCTTCATGCATTTCATGTATGAAGATAAAAAAACATCTCTGTGCAGCATCCCCTTAGCCCCTCTAATAATTACCTGAGCCCCATCTTGAACCAGCGATACGAGTTCCTCGGCTCTCCATGGACTCTGCCTCCTCATTGGCTGAGACAGCAGCAGAAGCCATTGGCTGTCAAACACAGCCACTGAACCAATCAGGATAGAAAGGGGTAGGGTTGAGCCGTGGCTCTGTGTGTGAATGGACATGTAGAGCTGAAGCGAGCCTGGTCGGGTGCCCCCATTGGAAGTTGCTTGCTTTGGGGGCACTCGGCAAGAGGGAAGCTCCAGAAGTGTCGGCAAGGGACTCGTAAATATAACATATTTGTTATTTTTTGAAAAAAAAAAAAAAGAGACTTTAATATCACCTTAAGGCTTCAAAGATTATGTTTTCCTCCATAAAGAGATTTAAAATACACAGCTAATTCCCTTAATGGAATCCATCACTAACTGCTCAAAGGGTCGAATTTATACTAGCAGCTAGACTCCTGGCCCCAGCGCACTCTCTCCAGTCTGGAGAAAATCTTACCAATCTGAGAGAGGAGATGAAGTAAGAGGCAGCAACAGTCAATATGGACTAAAAACTGGGTATTAACTTAATTAAAGAGAGGGCTTGCATGGTGCAGTACACTAGCACGTGGACTTATACAGGTGCTCTGAAATCATTTGTTATCCTTTTTTTCCTATGGTGTGTGTCTGCAGAAACTGACAGAACAAACTACTATGATTTACTATGAACAGAAACAGAAATTGGAGGAAGGAGTTAGCAGCACTATGAGAGTTCATAAATAACAAAATATATTGACTAGATGTAAATGGCCCCAGCCCACCTTTTTTCTAAATCTACAGCTTTGTATGCTGTAAGCAGCAGAGCTATCTGCTACTTCCAGTCTCCCAGAAGGCCCCAGGGATCCATCACATTTCTTTCTTTGGAACCTGCTGGCACTTTGATAACAGCACAAATCAGCACACTTGCACAAGTCTAACAATCTTCCCTGTAACAGTTTGCCTTTGAAGTATATAACAAGCATTTAGGAGATTCTGGAAGTGCCAAAAACACTGCTGTAACTTAATCCTTAAGAAAATAATTTAAAATCTTAAAATGCTAATTTTCCCAGGAGCAAACAGATTTTTTACAAGCTGATCCAGGCCATGAAGTGTTTAGCAATGAAAAAATGCCAACCGCTATATTCCTTTTCTTTCTTACAACTAATAATTTCTGGACTCTTTGATAAATGCAAAGAACTATGGTGTTCAGTAACCAATCAGATGGCAGCTTTATATAACTATGATTATGTTGAACAATGAAAGATAGTCTGTAATACTTTTTAGGTTGTTGTTTATTAAGAATTTAGAATTTACCCCTTTCCTGACCAGAGCACTTTTTGCGATTCGGCACTGTGTCGCTTTAACTGACAATTGCGCGGCCATGCGACGTGGCTCCCAAACAAAGATGACGTCCTTTTTTTCCCACAAATAGAGCTTTCTTTTGGTGGTATTTGATCACCTCTGTGGTTTTTATTTTTTGCGCTATAAACAAAAAAATAGCGACAATTTTGAAAAAAACGCATTATTTTTTTCTTTTTGCTATAATAAATATCCCCCAAAAATATATAAAAAAACATTGTTTTTCCTCAGTTTAGGCCGATATGTATTCTTCAACATATTTTTGGTAAAAAAAAATCACAATAAGCATTTATTGATTGGTTTGCGCAAAAGTTATAGCGTCTACAAATAGGGGATAGTTTTATGGTATTTTTATTATAAATTTTTTTTTTTACTAGTAATGGCGGCGATCAGTGATTTTTATCGTGACTGCAACATTATTGCGGACGCATCGGACAATTTTTGGGACCATTGGCATTAATACAGCGATCAATGCTATAAAATTGCATTGATTACTGTAAAAATGTCACTGGCAGTGAAGGGGTTAACCACTAGGGGGCAGGGAGGGGTTAAGTGTGTCCTGGGCAGCGATTCTAACTATCTGGGGGATGGGCTAGCAGTGACACGACACTGATCGCTGCTCCCGATGACAGGGAGCAGACGATCGGTGTCCTGTAACTAGGCAGAACGGGGAGATGCTGTTTACATCAGCATCTCCCCGTTCTTTAGCTCCGTGGCACGATCGCGGGTATCCCATCGGCGATCGAGTCTGCAGGTCCTGCGGGCACGGTCACGGAGCTCGCGGCAGGCTCGCGCGTGGTGGGAAATTCAAAGTATTGTACAGGTACGTTACTTTGCCCAGCCGTGCCATTCTGCCAAAGTATATGTGCTGACAGCGGTCGGCAAGTGGTTAATAAAAAAAGAATGTCCTGTCACGCCCACCCTAGCACTATTAAGTGTAGGTTTGGAGGCCTATTCTCCATAGTTTTGAACAGTAGTTGCCCATATGCTACGTGCGGCACAACCTACACTTACCCAAAGCTGGCGAGTGGTAGCAGCTCCGAGCCTCTTGTTCTTGACCTTCAGACTTAATGCCCACTGTCAATATGAAAAGCTGATAGCCTATAAAGAACGCAGGGTGCATACATTTCACCATGATTGAATCCCCTGGCTAGGTCACCCTCAGATACAAGGAAGAAATGGATGGCTGCACACCAAGTACCGGAAAGTCCCTTTATTCTTTAATCAATCCTTTCACTGTGTAGACTTTCTATTCTGGATAAGGGCTATCCTTGACTGATGGCTGTTGTTCTTTATGTTTGAGTTCTTTAATGTTTTCCTGTCTGGGATTGCCTATAGTGGAGCTGGCCTGTTCACAGTTAAATCCTTTTTGGGGGGACGGGCTAAGACCCCATTGAAAGTTTCCTATATTTGTTTCTTTTGTTACATTGTAGACCGATTACCTGATTACTTGCTTTGTACACAATGTGGAAATACTGTTTCCTATATGCTTTGTAATTATTGAATGCTTTTTTTTCAAAAAAAATTGATGGTTATAAAAAAAGAATGTCCTCAATGACCAACACATAGGATGACAATTTTTCTAAGAAAAAAATGTGCTATAATTATTAACTCAATGTTCTTCTACCACACTTGCCAATTGGTCCTTGATTTGCTTGGGCAGTGCTGCTTTTTAACTAAATATCCCACCTCTGCTGCGTCCTGTGGTGTGTCCCAGGAACATAATATGAGCCGCACACCTTCCTGCACATCAGAAAGTCAGCACACCGTGCTGTCCATGTTCCCCAGGACCATCCCTCTCCATTAGCACACATTCTACAGCAGAGGAATGCGTATGGCATTTTCTGGGCTACTGGCTTCTGTAGAGAAACAGAGGAGTGCCTGCATAACTTGGCCACGTGACATTGTGAGTGGGCTAGAACCCTCAAGTCCCTCACCATCAGAAAGATGGAGAGGTAAGGTAACCGCACAGAATATTGGGGGGGGGGGGGTGTCTGTAGAGGTGTGCTTGAAACAGGCATTGAAATCGTGCTTTGGAAGCAGAGGTGTGGGGGAAAGAAGGCTCACTGAAGGCAGAGGTGTGCTGGGGGCAAACAGCGGGCAAGGGTGTGCTGGGGGGGATTGCAAGCAGAGGTGGGCTAGGGAGGTGGGCATAGGAAGCAGAGGTGTGTTGGGGTGCATTGCAGGCAGAGGTCTTCTGGTGCGCCATTGGAAGCAGATGTGTGAAGGGAAATTATTGGTGGCAAAGGTGTACTGGGGGCATTTAAGGGAGCGTTATGCTGGGGGGAGCATTGGAGGCAAAGGTGTGCTTGGGGGAGGGGGCATTAGAGTCAAATGTGTGCTGAGGGTACAGATGTGGTAGAAGTTTTCTGGGGTTTATGGAGTGTGTGCTGCTGGGATACAAAAGTATGCTTGGGTACAGAAGGGCGCAGAGATATTTGGGGGATTGGGTACAGACATGGCAAAGGTGTGCTGAGGGAGTGGGGTACAAAAGGGGTGCAGAAGTGTGCTGGGGGCACTGGAGGTAGAAGTGTGCTGTGGGGGCATTGGAGGCAGAGGCGTACTAGGGGGGCATTGAAGGAAGTGCTTTAATTGGAGGGGGGATTGAAGACAGAGGTGTGCTGGGGGGTACATAAGTGTGCTGGGAATATAGAGTTTTGCTGGGGGGGTTAAAAAGTGTGCTGGGGTAAAGACCTTTGTTGGAAGGGCATAGAGATATTTTGGGGGTTACAGACCTGGCAAAAGTGTGTTGGGGGGTCATTGATGGCAAAGGGTTTTTGAGGGGCACCCACTTGAGTGGGGGGCAATAAAAATATAGTAAAGGTGTACAGTTTACATTTTTACTGAGCACCAATTATTGCTATACTTCCAGAGCTGCAATGATGAACCTTTGGGTCTCAGCTCTTGCACTTGCAGAGCCATCAGCCACTCTTCCTGCCCCTACCTCCTCTTGACCAATCACAGAATACAAAATAAAAAGCCTTCTGTGAATGGATAGCAACGGAGAGTGGCAGGCAGAGCAGCTGTTGTGTGAAAAAACATAGTGATAGCTGTACTCCCAGCACTGCAAGGTGGCATGCACCTCATTGGACTCAACCCATAGTAAGCCAGCACGTTTTAGAAAGTGGCTGAATTAATGGAGTTCGGCATTAAGTATAACATTAGGTTAACAATATACCTGTATTAGATCCACACCCTTTTAAATGAATGCTCTACGCCAAAAAAGGTTATAATCCACATTCAGTGTCTGTCAGGATGCAAAAGAAAAAAAAAAGTGTCCCTGGATATTAAAAATTTCAAAATTAAAAAAAAAAAAATGTTAGCACCTATGAGACACTCTACTGCAGTGCTGCCCCACTGCACTGTACCACCTTTCAGCATAAGCCTTATTGATATTATCAACACATACATTTTTTTAGAAACTATTTCATGTAAAGCTCATTGAAGATAGGTACACTAACTTTTGCATTACAAGGGTTAACACTGAAAGTTAAGAGTTTTATAGAAAAGTAATTAAGAACATTTTGCTCCATCAAGTAACTGTGGAGATCTGTCTATTAAAGGGACTAGAGGGAGTAGCAACCCAGTACTCTAGTGGAGTGTGGAATGTTAGGCACAGGTCATTAATCTTAGATATCTCACTGTGCAATGCATCTGTCTGTGTGTCAATAACATCAGCAGCTTTATTCCTCTATGCATTGTATTGATAAGTAAAAAGTAATGGTTGTAATGCAACATAGCTACAGAAATGTCAGTTACTACAAATGTAGCTTATGTCGGGAGAGACATGCATTATCATAGGTTGCAGTTAGCAGACCAAAAGATAGTTACATACTAATAATCATAAGAAACCTTATCTGCGTCTTCTTAGAAAAAATAAATATTAAACATCGAAATAATTGTTAAAAACATTGCAAGCCATGGCTTTAGGCTACAATCATACATTTGGCATTTTCAAGCATTGTGGTTACCAATTGTGGTTCACAATTCTGATATGCATTTTATATGCAGGACCAGTATCCCTATAAAAAGATGCATTTTTCTGGAAGCAAACATGCAGCAAGCTGAATTTTGTACCTTGCTAGATTGTATCTATGCTGCATCCTCTACTGTGGAAAATGCATTATAAATAGCAATCACTTTCATGCCCACATTCATCTGATGTAACACTGTAAAGTACCTTTCAAAGGACAGCTCCCTCTCCACTGTGGGGACTCTCCAGCATTCATGTAGATCCCTCGTGCCCAATATTCTTTAGACTAGCTTCTAGTAGTTAAATGACTTAGTATAATTATTTCACACTATCTTACTCTTTTCTGTGCTTTCCACCCCTTTTCTCCTTTTATCTTATATAATGGATCTTGCAAAGAGAAAAATCAAACGGGGCACAAGTATTTTTTAAGGGGGCTATATTAAGAACAAAAGATGTTTAGTGTCCATGGGTTACCCAAAGGCATGTGCTATAATAAGTCAATTTACTTGATGACAGTTTAGCAACATAACTACAGAAATTATTGGCAATAAAAATGTGTTTGCACATTTACTACTTATAAAAAAATATATGAACCTAATGTATGAAGGATAGAATGCAAACACACAAAACAATCAGATAGGAGCTTTTCTACTAAAAGTAGATTTAAATACAAAACATTTTTTTATTTGGATTGAATAAAAAATAGAGGGGGCTATAGTAAGAACAAAAGTGGAAGAACTGTATTGCAATACTATTTAAATAGTAGAGATCTCTAACAGTCTTATGTAATGCGTCTCTGGTCTATAACTGTCTTCTAAAACATGTCTCCAGTCATTCGCTGTCTTCTAAAGCAGTGTCTCTCAACCCTGTCCTCAAGTACCCCCAACAGGCCATGTTTTGGGATTTTGGTGTCATTGGGAGGAAAAGGCCCCCCAAGAGCTGGGTAAAGGCAAGCAAAGGCATCCAACCTCTGGGCCACACTTTGGAGACCACTGTCCTACAGCATGTTTGCAGTCTCTGACCATCTCCTTTAGAATCTCTGCAGTCTCTTACCATCTCTTGTAGCATATCTGTATTCTCTATCTGTTTTTTTTCTACAGTCTCTGAAAGCTTTCTTTAGTTTAACATTCAATGAATATTATGATTGGCTATTCTGTGGTATCAGGGGCCACACTTGAGACACCCTTTATACTCAGGAGGTGACCACTACTGATGTAGTAAGTGCAAACTGCAGACTCTGTAACATCTCCCCCTGCAGACTGTGAAATGGCAGATTGGAAGATAGGTGACCAGCTAGAAAGTATATTTTGAACTCTGTATCTAGCTATTTTTTCCCCACTTGCTAGCTTAGGATGGCCTTTAACCACTAGCCGACCAGCTCACACAAATATATTGCTATAGGTCGGCTCTCCTGCGTGAACCACCGTACCTGTACGTCGGTCCATGCAAGGAGGATAGTGGGCGCTCGCGGCACGCAACGGGAGCATTCGCGTGGGTCCTGCGGACTCGATGTCCGACAGCGACATGCGATCGCAGTGAGGAGAGGCAGAACGAGAAACTGCCTATAAAAACAAGGTGGTTCCCGTTCTGCCAGATGACATGACAGAGATCTGCTGTTCCCAGTGATCGGGAACAGTGATCTCTGTCATGTTCCAGTAAGCCCATCCCCCCTACAGTTAGAACATACCTAGAGAACACACTTAACCCCCAGATTGCCCCCTAGTGTTAACCCTTCCCTGCCAGTGTCATTTTTACATTGATCAGTGCATTTTTATAGCACTGATCAATGTAATAATGTCGCTGGTCCCCCAAAAGTGTCATTTGGGGTCAGATTTGTCCGCCGCAATGTCACAGTCTCACTAAAAGTCGCAGATTACCACCATTACCAGTAAAAACAATTAAAAAAATTAAAAGTCCCTAAATCTATCCCATAGTTTGTAGACTCGAGACAACTTTTGTGCAAACTAATCAATATACGTCTATTGCGATTTTTTTTACCAAAAATATGTAGAAGAATATATATCAGCCTAAACTGATGAATACATTTGTTTTTTTTATATCTTTTCTTGGATATATATTATAGCAGAAAGTAAAAAAAAATGTTTTTTTTTTTAATTGTCTGTATTTTTTTGTTTATAGTGCAAAAAATAAAAACCGCAGATTTATGAAGAAAAATTACTAATTTACCAAATTGTATAACATAAACTAAGAAAATGCATTTTTTTCGGTCTTTTTTTATTTATAGCGCAAAAAATAAAAACCCCAGTGGTGATCAAATACCACCAAAAGAAAGCTCTATTTGTGGGTAAAAAAGGACATCAATTCTGTTTGGGTACAGCGTCACCCGACCGCGCAATTGTCAGTTAAAGCGACGCAGTGCCGTTTCGCAAAAAATGGCCTGGTCATTAAGGGGCAAATCCTTCTGGGCTGAAGTGGTTAAATATAGGCAAAGTTCCAACTGTAACAACAAATATGACAATTATATACATTCCCAAAAGCTTGTACCCTAAAGCAACCGATCTCTAAAAAAAAAAAAAGGCTGTTAATGTGATAACTACACCACATCTGGTAGCCCCAGGTATTCATTTGATGATTATGTTTTTGTGCTCCCCTCATCCTCTCTATTAGGGCACAGTGTGCGGTAATGCTGCCTTCCTGCCTTTTGACCATGCTGATGTCTTTCCTCCATATGTTGTTTACACCCAGATAATATCTGCAAGCAGCAACTTTAAAGAAACTCATTTGGGACTTTCCAATGAGAAAGAAATGGCTGATTATAAACAGACAGATGGACTGACATCTGCCAGAGCTTCAAACTCACCAGAGTCACCACCATTTTGAAAAGTTTCGACATGAAAAATGTGTATACTCAGTCTCCTGCTCATCATGAAACACTAGCATAAGGCAGGAAGAATATAGGGAAAGAAAATAAGAGAAAAAAAAAGAATTTAACTGGGTCTTTTTGAGAAGAAATGGACAATGTTAATGCAATATGTCTACACATGGCGAATGGATGACACATAGTAGGAGTTAAGCTTACAATAAAAATTCTGTTCTTATAAAGAACACATAATGTGTTATTGTGCTCTTGAATTTACATTCATGTAAGTATGCTAAGAACTGCATATATATACAAGGTTTGTGCTTGTGAAGCTTGACACCGGGCAAATCACTTTCTTTTGCTTCATTGCAAGTAAGGAATTGAGCTGGAACTCTTTGTCACTGAATTCCATTAAGCATTACATTAATGTATAAAATAGGGTCTTGTACGAAACAGTATTCAGTTGTTCACACGGAATGGATCAAACATAATGCATATAGGCTATTACTGAGTAAATAGAAAATTCATTGACACAATACTTGCAGAGTAAGCTTTGTTTAGCAGAGAAGATGTACCAGAGTGGATAAAAGGTAGGGGGGTCACAGAAAAACATAGTAACATAGTACGTATAGCAGAGATATATAATCAGAGTGCACCAAGATAATACAGCATTTTTATCCTTTGGTGTGTGAATTAAATTCTTTCTATGTTCAGATGTTTAGTGTCCATGGGTTACTCAAAGGCATGTGCTATAATAAGTCAATTTACTTAATGACAGTTTAGCAACATAACTACAGAATCTATTGGCAATAATAACACGTTTGCTCATTTAATACTAATAAAAAAATATATGGGGCTAATGTATAAAGGATAGAATGCAAACACACAAAACAATTGGATATAAGCTATTATTTTTATACTTAACCACTTGCCGACCGCCGAACGCCGATATACGTCCTCACTTTGAGGATGGAAATCGTTGTTATGGCAGCATCTAGCTGCCATAACCCCGGTATCCTCTTGTTCGGCTGGCTATAAGATAAAAGTGGTCTCTGCGGCGGAAGGGGGCCACCCCCTCCCGCCGCGCTCTGGTGCCCTCCGCCGCTTACTGGAGCCGTTGGCAGCAGCAGAGACGATCCGCTCCTCTCACTGGCTGTGCATGGAGATGGTTGAGGGGGAGATGGCCCCCACCCGTCTCCATGACACTGCAGGGCAGACGCGACGTCAAAACGTCACTTCCACCCATAGCTCTTAAAGGGCCATTTTTTAAATTTTTTTAAATGACAAATTTTTATTAATTTATTTATTTTTATTGCACTTTAGTGTAAATATGAGATCTGAAGTCTTTTTGACCCCAGATCTCATATTTAAGAGGTCCTGTCATGCTTTTTTTCTATTACAAGGGATACAAGGTTTACATTCCTTGTAATAGGAATAAAAGTGACACAATTTTTTTTTTTAAAACAGTGTAAAAATAAAAAATAAAAGGTAAAATAAATAAGAAAAATTTTTTTAAACACGCCCCGTCCCACCGAGCTCGTGTGCAGAAGCAAACGCATAGGTGAGTAGCGTCCGCATATGAAAATGGTTTTCAAACCACACATGTGAGGTATCTATGCGATCGGTAGAGCGAGAGCAATAATTCTAGCCCTAGACCTTCTCTTTAACTCAAAACATGCAACCTGCAGAATTTTTTAAAGGTCACCTATGGATATTTTTAAGGGTTAATGTTTGTCGCCATTCCACGAGCGGGCGCAATTTTTAAGCGTGACATGTTGGGTATCAATTTACTCGGCGTAACATTATCTTTCACAATATATAAAAAAAATGGGCTAACCCTACTGTTGTCTTATTCTTTAATTCAAAAAAGTGTATTTTTTCCAAAAAAAGTGCGCTTGTAAGACCGCTGTACAAATACGGCGTGACAGAAAGTATTGCAACGACCGCCAATTTATTCTCTATGGTGTTAGAAAAAAATTGTATAATGTTTGGGGATTCTAAGTAATTTTCTAGCAAAAAAAAACTGTTTCTAACTTGTAAACAACACATCTAAAATAGAGGCCTGGTCCAGTGGTTAAAGTAGATTTAAATCGAAAAATGGTTAAAACCTCTATTTTTTTTTTTTTGGTTGCTGTCTATGTCCTATTGGAATGTCCCCCTGCTGACAATACAGGAAGTAAGAGACAATCTCTCCAAAGTGAGGAGAAATCTCCTGGTAGACATTTTTCAACTGAATAGGTATCCCTTTTTGACGACTTCCACAAGGTTTTTATTTTGGTGACAAGTGTAACATTTTTCATTATTTCTGTCCCACAGACAATTGTTATCAGGGAAAAAAGAAAGTGTGAATTTTCCTAGCTGGGACACAGACAGCAATAGAAACTTGACAGTGGTTTTGACACTGCCACACACTATCCGCAAAAAACTGTTTTGCCTTAAGATGCAATTTAACCCTTTCATGACTAAGCCTATTTTTGACATTTGGTGTTTACAAGTTAAAATCCATATTTTTTGCTAGAAAATTACTTAGAGCCCCCAAACATTATATATATATTTTTAGCAGAGAATCCAGAGAATAAAATGGTGATTGTTGCAATATTTTTATCACACGGTATTTGTGCGGCGGTGTTTTAAACCCAACTTTTTGGGGAAAGGGACACTTGCATGAATTTTAAAAAAACCAAATAGAAAAGTTAGCCCATTTTTTTTGTATAATGTGAAAGATGATGTTACGCCGAGTAAATAGATACCAAACATGTCATGCTTTATAATTGCACGCACTCGTGGAATGGCGACAAACTACAGTACCTAAAAATCTCCATCCGCGACGCTTAAAATTTTTTTTACGGTTACCATGTTAGAGTTACAGAGGAGGTCTAGTGCTAGAATTATTGCACTCGTTCTGACGATCGCGGCGATACCTCACATGTGTGATTTGAACACCGTTTACATATGCGGGCGCGACTTCCATATGCATTTTCTTTGCTGTACGAGCTCGGGGACAGGGGCGCTTTAAAAAAACAATTTTTCTTACTTATTTTATTTATTTTTATATTTCTAAATTGTGTTTAAAAAAAAAAAACTTTGATCACTTTTATTGCTGTCACAAGGAATGTAAACATCCCTTGTGACAGTAATAGGTGGTGACAGGTACTCTTTATGGAGGGATCGGGGGTCTAAAAGTATTCCGATGGCCTTTTTTAGCGATTCTGAATACTGTATATTTTTTAAAAACCGGCACCATTGGCAGCCGAGTAAACGGGAAGTAACGTCATGTTGCTTCCGCGTTTACAATTAGGAGGCTGGAACGAAGACGCTCACGGCTTCGTTCCAGACTGTCAGCAGCCACCAGAGGCGGCGGATTGGTGATCGGGTGGCCCGGTAAGAACGGCGTGAGGGGGGTCGCCCCTCCCGCTCCTCCGGTATAACAGCCGAGCGGCTTTTAGCCGCATTGGTTGTTATATTTGGATAGCTGATCGCCCGCTCTACAAAACGGTACCGGGATGATGCCTGCAGCTGCGGGCAACATCCCGGTATAACCCCCGAAAGCCGAGTACGCACATCTGCATACGCTCGGCGGGAAGGGGTTAACCACTTGCCATCCTTAGGCCATTTAAATTGCCCTGGACTAGTAGTGGATTAGGTGTTCAGTAAGAGCGATCCTGGTGGCTCTACAGCCACCTGATCACTCTTATGGTAGTGAGAAGGGCTTGTTAGCCACCTTGTGTTAAAAAAAGTGTAAGAAAAGTAAAATAAAAATAAATAAGTAAAAAAAAAACATTTTAGCGCACTACCCCACCCCATGCATGAACACAAATGCAAACGCATGCATGGAACCTGCACATGTATGTAATAAGCAATTGCACATGTGAGGTATTGCTGTAGACATTGAACTGAGAGCAATAATTAGGTGCATAATTCATGGTTAACACTAAACTGATAAAGATTTTAAAAGCATCCATTATGAAAAGTTAGGTATGCTAGTTTAGTCATGTACTAAAGGTACTATTGTTTAGTTTTAGTTTTATGTGCATGCACAATTTTGAGTTTTGATATGTTTGGTACCTATTTACTCAACACAACGCCATCATTTTAATTTTACCATAAAAATTTATTATATATTGTTTGTGTGTACTAGAATTCATTTTAGTGTATTTTTCCCTAAAATAATGCATTTCATAAGCAGTGCCAATATCATGCAACATAAAAAAACTGCAACTGTGGTCATTTTATTCTATGGGACCTCTGCTTTTAGAAAATATATAATTGTTTGGGGGTTCTAAATCATTTTGGACAAAAAACATGATTGATTTTACCATGTGTGTTAAAGAACTAACATGAGACCTTCCTAGTTGTGGCAACAGTAAGGTGGTACCAATGGGACTAAGACTGCCATCTCCTGCACCACTGCAAGATTTGTGCCTTACCGGCTCAGATTTGAGTTACCTCGTTTCTTGTAGTTGTCATTCACTACTATAGCCTAATGACCTGTACACACGGTCGGACATTGATCGGACATTCCGACAACAAAATCCATGGATTTTTTCTGACGGATGTTGGCTCAAACTTGTCTTGCATACACACGGTCACACAAAGTTGTCGGAAAATCCAATCGTTCTGAACACGGTGACGTAAAACACGTACGTCGGGACTATAAACGGGGCAGTAGCCAATAGCTTTAGTCTCTTAATTTATTCATGCGTGGCACTTTTGTGCGTCGGATTTGTATACACACGATCGGAATTTCAGACAACAGATTTTGTTGTCGGAAAATTTTATAGCCTGCTCTCAAACTTTGTGTGTCGGAAATTCTGATGGAAAATGTGTGATGGAGCCTACACACGGTCGGAATTTCCGACAACAAGGTCCTATCACACATTTTCCATTGGAAAATCCTATCATGTGTACAGGGCATAAGAGTCTGTGGTTAAAGCGTTACACAAAAAATTATTTTAATGCTGCTTCAAAATTCTTGCATGTGGTGGCTACATTGTTTTCTTCATCTGTTGATCTGTTACTTTTAACAGACCAGGTTGTCCAACAAAAGAGGCAGTTAGAAGGTTAAGACAAACCATTTAACACTGACAGGCTGCTTTTGTTCATTATATAAAACATTTATCTCAAAAAGGAAAACAAGAAAGAAAAATAAAGGCCATCTAAACCTGCCAGTAACACTACCCTCCCCATAGATTGACTATGTTGCTGTCCAAGGGTGTCTCTATTGCACCTCCATCCAGAATGCAGACACACCAAGACAGGAAGTGTGCTACTGGCGTGATCACCAAGTAAAAAAAAAGGCAAAAAATAAATAAATAAAATAGGAAACCAAACTACTACATTTATTGGTAAGCTAATATATTAAATAAAGAATAAAGGTAAGCATTTTGACCTGTGGTTCAGTGCAGTTCTTAAAGCGTAACTCCACTTTCATCCTTTGATGAAGTCACGTGACGTGACGATACGCGTGAGGTTTGGAGCACGGGAACTGTCACAGACTGATGATAGGATATGAGCTCAGCGCTCGTGGATGTTTTTTACTATAGCCTTCTGCTAAATGTAAGTGTACCATGTTGTTTTTAACCTAATAAACTCATTTATATACGGGATCACGCTATGTGCACTCTCTTCCAATACTCTACATATATGCATCCCATTGGGACGAGCATTGAGGAAATGGGGACGGTTTAAAGACACCCTTTTTTGAGGTATACGAACTCGGCGTTCGTTGGATTGACGCCCACACTCATTTTACAAAAGTGAGTGCATCCCCCTTCTGTGTCCTGTCCCTTTTTCCACTGTGGCCGCCACGGAGTTATACTATATACTGTCTGCTTATGTTTTTTTTATATACCATCCTGCACACCCACCACCCGAATCACCTGAACTACTGGATGGGACCCTTGCTTGCTGGTGATTTGTTACTGGATTACAAGCTGTTGTCTTGCAGCAGTAAGGTGAGCTGCTTGCGAGCACAGAGGTGTCCCCACTGAAGACTTTGTTTCCCTTTCCTGTGGCTTGTGGACTTGCCTTTTTGGAACTGATGACTCATTGTTTGAGCACTTTGTACTACAAGGTGGTGGGACTGTTCACCATTTATTTATTTTTCTTGGAGTCACTAATAAGTATTTGCTGAGTTACCACATATGTGCTAGTATGATACTAGCCCTTTTGCACTGAGATTTTTTCTTTTCTTTTGTGTCAGTATTTACATTATTTTTATGTGCTAGTATGATACTAGCCCTCATGCACATGGACTTTGTTTGATTTATATATTTTATTTTGTTCAATTTTTTTGTACCCACACTGTATCTGTCACTCATTTCATAGCTTGTTATACGTTTTAGGCTATTTTGTTTCTTCAGTTTATTCAGATTTAGTGCTCATTAGACTGCACTTTATTACATTTCATCACACTTTTATATTTTGTATAATTTTTCCATTTTGCCTTTTGGAACTGATGACTCATTGTTTGAGCACTTTGTACTACAAGGCGGTGAGACTTTTCACCATTTAGTTATTTACTTGGAGTGACCATTTAGTATTTGCTGAGTTACTACATATGTGCTAGTATGATACTAGCCCTTTTGCACTGAGATTTTTCTTTTGATAAGTATTTGCTGAGTTACCACATATGTGCTAGTATGGTACTAGCCCTTTTGCACTGAGATTTTTCTTTTGATAAGTATTTGCTGAGTTACCACATATGTGCTAGTATGGTACTAGCCCTTTTGCACTGAGATTTTTCTTTTCTTCTGTTTCAGTATTTACATTATATTTTTTATGTGCTAGTATGATACTAGCCCTCATGCTCATTATACCTTTATATTTTGTATAATTTTTTCATTTTTCATTCACCTCTCTATACATTTGAGCTAGCCCCTTCCCCTGCCTCCTCCTTCCTTCCCCACTTATCACAGCGCAATCACCACTTACTTTATTCACACCACTTTTGTCTGTTTGGATCAGCCATTTATGTGTTGCAGCAGTGCCCCTTAGCATAGGTATTTCTGACAGCGCAGGAGTTTCTTCATTATCTATCCATTTTTTTGTTTATAGCGAAAAAAAAAAAAAAAAATCCGCAGAGGTGATCAAATACTACCAAAAGAAAGCTCTATTTGTAGGTTAAAAATGTCATCAATTTTGTTTGGGAGCCACGTCGCTTGACCGTGCAATTGTCAGTTAAAGCGACACAGTGCCGAATCGCAAAAAGTGCTCTGGTCTTTGGTCAGCCAAATGGTCTGGGGCTTAAATGGTTAAGGAAGCTTAGCGTAGCCTGTAAAGGCTGTGTCGAGGGGTGGCAGCTTTTCTCTTCTTAGGTAATGGGCAGTACCAGAATCCTCAGGGCCCCGGTGCAAGAAACCATGAAGGGCCCCCCTGATGCGTCTTGGGTAGGGTTGCCACCTTTTCTTTAAGCCAAACCTGAACACGGCAAATTGTTTTTTAAAGTATACACTATACATATATTTTGTGAATAATACCATTTCTAATCATATTGATTTATTCACAAGAGCCCCTCTTTACATCTAAATCCACAGAGTTTCCCTTTACACCTGAATCTGCAGAGTTACCCTTTGCATCCCAATACACAGCATTTTCCCTTACATCTGAATCTGAAGAGTTACCCTTTACACCTGAATCCACAGAGTTCCCCTTTACATCTAAATCCGCAACCTTCCCCTTACATCTGAACTTGTTTCCTTACACTGTACGGGGGGACTCTGCAGACTCTGATGTAGGGGAGAACTCTATGGACTCTAATAAAGGGGGAACACTGAGAACTCTGATGTACGGAGGGGAATCTAATGTAAAGGGGAATGCTGCAGCCTCTGATGTAAAGGAGAACTCTGATATCAGAGTCTGCAGAGCCCCCCTTACATCAAAGTCCGCAGAGCCCCCCTTAAATCAAAGTCCGCAAAGCCCACCCCTGACATCAGAGTCCACAAAGCCCCTCTTACATCAGGGTTTACAGATTTCTCCCTTACATCAGAGTCAGCAGAGCCCCCTTACATCAGACTCCACAGAGCCCCCCTTACATTAGTGTACTCACTGGGAGGTAGGAAAGAGAAGGGAGGGGGGGAGACTTCACTCACAGACAGGGGATGGAGGCTCAGGCATCGACTGTCAGCATGTTTCATATGTCCCAGGGCAGACACAGGAACTGTCAATGCTGTCCCTGGGCTGTGTGAGAGAGGCGACCTCAGCTCAGAGAACTGCAGCCAGGAACGCCACTGGGGAGCCACAGTTCTGGCTCTTGGAGCCCCCACACATTGGCGGAATGCAAGTGTGACCTTTGCTACCCTGTTAGTTCCACCACTCATCATGGTTTTGTATTTTATGTTCATGGCTAAGGTGAAGAATAACATATGTATTACCATCATTGAAAATGTACTCTCTAAGACCAAACGCTCAACTGGTTTTTATTTTCCTTGTTTAATTTGCTAGTTTTTATAAATAGGCTTTCCACAGCCCCACTTACACCTAATTATAGAGAGCGCCCAATTAACTTATAATATATGAATTCTGAAATCTTTTCTCGTTTAAGTTTAGCTATGAAATGTAGCTGAATGACAACTTCCCTGGAGGAGTAATGATAATAATTTCTCACAGGACTAATGCTAGCTGTGAGGCAAAACTACTGTACTGCAAAATATTTACCTTAAATACATATATAGTACACATATATCATAGTGGAAGATTGAATATGTTCTCATTGGAAAGGGAAATGGTAGTATGTCATTTAATATAGCAAAAACATATACAATTCCTCTAAACAATAACAACTTCTAGCTCAACATATATATTATTTCTCTCTCCGATCTCATTATATAACTTTATTGCACTTCTCTAGCTAGATATGTTAGTTTTATTATCTTCAGTGCAATGTCTGTGTAACTGAGCTGCTCTCCTTTCAGAGGGTGACATATCCTATGTCCTTGTGCCTTCTCTGATTTATGCTTGGTCACTGCACAGTACAAGCTAAGTAGAGTGAGGGGAGCACCTTGCCACCTCCCCTCCAGCATCCTTGAGGAAGATCCTCAGACTGCTTCTTGGCAACCCTTCTCAACCTGAACTCACAGTTTAAATCAGATAAATACATTCCAGGTGCATCAAAATAAAACGCTGTGCAAAGTCTTACATTAGAAAAGCCTGTCCTCTGATAGAGAAGGACCCTTGCCATGCCCCTTTCTAAGTCACACCTATAGCTCTGCGCTTAGCAAAGTGCATGCTCTCTGCTGATTGGAGAGCTTTGACTTAGCAGACATGTCTGTCCATTGCAAAGTACTGCTTCCCCACAGAAAACAAGATTCCCACTCTGCAGGATGCTGGCCGAGGTCAGGCTCAGGGTGTGGCTTCTTTGGAAATAGAATGAACACGATCGGACATTGATCAGACATTCCGACAACAAAATCCATGGATTTTTTCCGACGGATGTTGGCTCAAACTTGTCTTGTATACACACGGTCACACAAAGTTGTCGGAAAATCCGATCGTTCTGAACGCGGTGACGTAAAACACGTACGTCGGGACTATAAAACGGGGCAGTAGCCAATAGCTTTTGTCTTTTAATTTATTCTGAGCATGCGTGGCACTTTGTGCGTCGGATTTGTGTACACACGATCGGAATTTTATAGCAAGCTCTCAAACTTTGTGTGTCAGAAATTCCTATGGAAAATGTGTGATGGAGCCTACACACGGTCGGAATTTCCGACAACAAGGTCCTATCACACATTTTCCATCGGAAAATCCTATCGTGTGTACAGGGCATAAGTCATTGAGGGAAAAGGGAAAAAGACTGTGCACTTTGCAAAGGGCAGCTGCACTCTGCAAGTAAATGATCAGAAACTCTGCTGACTTCCATCATCCAATCATATGCAAGCAAAGATGCATTTTTTTTTTCCCTTGCACGAGATTGGGTACTATTTGCAAACTGAAGCCTTACATCATTTACTAAACTCTGGAGTAACTGCACTTGCAGAGTGCAACTGCACTTTGCAAAGTGCGCAGTCTATTTGCCTTTAGTAAATCAACCCCATCGAACATATTTTGTTTTGAGACACCTGGAATGTATTTAGTGGATTTAAACTTGAGGTTCCAATTGGATTTTAAACTGTATGTGAACCCTAACAATAAATGTCTCTTATTTGCTCCCTTCTGGTTTGGTAAATAAAGCTTTGAAATAGTTTTGTTTTATCTGTTCAATAAGTGCTAAATAATATTTATTGATAAATTGCCAAAAGTCAAGTGAACTGGTAGCATTGCACTCTGCTGGTGCTGCAATCTTATCAGTTTCACATTATTTTCACCTATCTCCGTGAGCTACAAAACACCCCCCCTTATCTCCTGGAAAATTGGTATGTTCCTGTAGTCTTTTCCTAGAATTTCAATGCTGTATTTTCATAGATACAGTACAGTGAGTGAACATTGTTGTCCTTGGACAGTAAATGTGATACTGTCAGAATTGCCAGGTGAATCTAAAGAAATTCACCACCTCATCTAAGGACTGGTAAGATGCTACATTGTTCATTTATGTTGTTGGAATTAACTATGGTGTATGCTAGTAAAAAGACAGCACTTGATCACAGCCTCATGCACAGACTGCTTTTGTGTTATGTTTTGAATGCAGTAGTTGAATCATTAACAGAAGTCCAAATGAGTCTTCAGTAAGGCCATATGTCACATCTCTGGGGGCTGCATGTAACCTTCTGGCCCGACAATAGTCTGAACTTTCCAAGGGCTTTCTGACCCATTCTGCTCTGTGATAGAAATGTAAATGTCATCTTACAATATGGTAATTTAATATGACAAGACAATGTTTAAAACACGTTTTAGCCTACTTTGAGCAGAGTTTCTGGTGTTATTATATTCACTGCTCTGACTAGCAGGGTGGCACAGCTGAGCCCAGCACCTCTCTCCATTATCTTTAAATCTTATCTTCAGCTATCTCTTAGCACAAAAATGTAGCAATTAATAAGCCAGAATATATTGCACACGTGTAACAAGAGGGAATTGGGGTAAGGTCATTTAGTTTTATGATTCTGTTTAATTTGGATTTGCCAATCCCCAGCTTATTCTCCGACAGGCCGGACTTAATAATCAAGATCCATTCTCCGTGCTTTGTGCTCTAATTAAGGCCACTGTTTAATTAGAAAGCCCAGCTAGTGCCAAACAAAGAACAAAATCAATAAAGAATCCAATGGAGGGAAAAGAGGAGAGTGATAACTTGTGTTTTTTTTATATAGAAAATAGCTACAAACAATGTTCAATACAACCTTTGTGAAGAGTACTTTTACAATGAGTGAGACACAAGTTAACTGTCCTTATGATTCAGCTGAAATCAGGCTTAGGCTACAGCAGTGACAAGGTTATGAAAATGTCCCTGCTAATTTAAGAGCTGGAGCTGCAAACTGCAGGGATTTCTTTTAAAGCTACATCAGCACTTGGCTTTTTATAACTTTGCATATTTGTCCGGGTCAAATAAAAGCAAGAACATGCAGGGCAAGGGCTTACAAAGGAAGCTGGGGAATCTGTGAAGGCAACATAAGGCTTGTGCTGTTCTGGCACTTTTTAACAGTTGAGAGCAGCAGTTTGCTAAATAAGGTAGACTCCTCCAAGGATACCTTTCAGCCTATAAACAAAGAACTGGTGTAAGGGTTTTGTGATAGCACCCCAAGCAGCACACACTGCAGCCACAAAGATGACAAGAAATATCATTAGTAAATAGCTATTCAGTTTTAAGAGTCATATAAATCTTTCAAATAGGGATGGGTGAATTTGTCCAGGTTTGATGTGTGTGTGTATGTCTGTCTAAAATTAGCAAAACCCAAAATTAGCAGCAAAACCCAATGAAGTCTATGGAGGGCAAATATTGCTATTACACGCAACTCTGTTTATCAGAGTAATAGGCAAACTTTTGTCAAATATTGGCATCGGGAGCTGGGCACTACCATGGGGCACTTTTAA
Organism: Lithobates clamitans; assembly: GCA_037952925.1. Lineage (NCBI taxonomy): Eukaryota > Metazoa > Chordata > Amphibia > Anura > Ranidae > Lithobates > Lithobates clamitans. The sequence goes on from JBBGZY010000438.1 coordinate 25,930,390, forward strand.
TAAAGCAAAAAAAATGTATTATTTAAAAAAAAAAAAACATACAATGGGGAGCATGTCCTTTTAATGCAAAATGAGGATGACATGGAAAAAAACACCAATACTTTAACAAGCTGTGGCCACTGGTTATGTTACGCTTTACAAATACTACATCAAAAGACACAGGACATGTGTTGTGTGTCCTGTCCTTGTGCCCCACTGCTGTTCCCCTCCCTGTAATTGCTGTTTGCAGAAATAATAGCAGGGAGTTTCTGTGTAAATACAGCCGCTGTAGAAGATGCTGCTGTCAAAATATGAACTATGTCGGGGAAGGAAAGGCAGCTAAACGGCTCCAGGTGAGCGCAATTGTTCGCTCCAACCTTTAGGTACGACTCCAGTCCGCAATCTGGATGAAGAGCCTGACGCAGGAAACAGGTGTGAAGAAAATAAAAATCCATCAAACGATACGTAATGACATCCACATCAACAGCAAATTGGCAGAGATAACATGTTTCACGAATCCAAATTCACTTAGTCATAAGATTAGACTAAGCGAATATGGATTCGCGAACACCGTTAATCTTTGCCAATCTGCTGTTGATGTGTTTTTGGATGTCATTATGTATCGTTGGATGGATTTTTATCTTCAATAATGTTTTTTATTTTCTTCACACCTGTGAGTGCGGTCAACCTTTTCCTCTGTCAAAATATAAACTATCCCTAGACAGAGAGATACAAAGTAACATTGGTACTTTTTTTACTACTCAGTTCCTTTCATCTGAAGATCAAAGGGATGAGCTTCGATCTGCAGATTATCGTATGTCAGTTAAAGACACCTGACAAGTAAAAAAAATAAACATTTTTTTAAAGTGAAATTTGTTCTTAACCCTTAGTTTACGCTAATCAGCCCTAATAACTCTTTGTTCCCTCTTCCCCTTAGCTATTTGTTTCCTGTTGATCTTTTTTTTGTTTTGTTTTTTATTTTCTAATCATTAGTATTTAAATGTTTTTCATTTTTATTCATTACTTTTCATTATGTTTTGCATAAAAAAAACTCAAAATAGGAAAAAAAAAACACATTTACTTCATTTGTAGCTATCTTTGCAATGCTTTGTACCAGAATTATATATTTAGTGTCTTTTTTAAAGGGCAAACTGTATAATATAGTTTATTGTTTGTATCTACACTATGTTTTAATCAACACGGATCAAAGTATGGATTGCAGAAAAATACAATCATTTTTGCAATATCACCAAAAGAAAGGCAGTATGTATTACTTTGTTTTATTAACTAATGACAGAGTTGTTGCAGAATAAACAGGTCCATAGTATGAGGTCAGGAAAATAGGTGACAGCAAAACAGTTCAGGAGTGCTACAATGCAGACAGTTCAACAATAAATAACACATTAGCGCAGACTCAGAAACGCGTCGCAACTCCTTCATCTTACAAAAACTGTCAGCTCTCCATAAACTACTCCAAAATGCACTAACAAATGGCTGCTGGGAACCCACTCTTTTATTGTGAGGGGGCTGGCACATAACAAAACCCTAATTATCGGCCCTTACAGCCAGCTGAAAAAGGGGCCAAGCAGTGCATTATGGTTATGAGGAATTCAGCCCCTTGAACACAGGGTTTGCCTTGAATCCATGGTAGTGAACACAACACAAACAAACCTCATCACTACTTATAAAGTAATCTGTAAACATGATGCCATAGAGTTAATTGTTTGGGCCATTCGGCTTCAATCTTAGCCAGTTTATTGTAAGATAAGCTAGTAAATATTAAAGGAGATGATTTTATACCACCTCATACACAAGCACATCTTTGAAAGGGTTAACAATTAGATATGTGCTCCTGTATATCATTCGTGGCAGAAGTGATTTTAACTTTGGTGCATGAGATGAAATACAGTAGGTGTAGACGAACTCACAAGCCATATGGTTTCATGTACTATTTCTGTAACCCTATTTGTCTGAACAGAAGTATTATGTTGACTTGTAAACATATTCAGGCATATGCCGACACACATTAACACTCAAACACATTCACTCTCATGAACAAACTCAAAATGTATTTATTATGTTGTACACATTTTGAAGGTCTGAAAAAAAAATGTATCCCTTTTATAACATACTGATCAATGTTCTAAAGAAATAGCAATAGCTAACACAAGTATATACACTGTTAAAGCTCAAATCCAGTCCAACTTTTTATTTTGCTTTAGAGTGGGAGAAGGGGGTAAGAAACTAGCATTTTACTAGGATTTTATTGCCATTTGACAAGAAGTGAGGGTAGATCTTCTCTTACATCTTGTCAGGACAAAACACGATGAAAAATCTTTCCATAAACAAAACATAAATAAAGACCCATTTTTAATAGTGCATGAAAGGGTTTGAATATCTTATATTGCTATCCTGCACCTCCCATTTACTAAATGGCTGAAAGCAATAAAAACTGGAAGCATAATAAACTGCTGCATGTTGCACTGTGTCCTTTCCAGACCGATTCTTGAATGGGAGGGCCTGTGTTCATTATAGCCACCTAATGCACTTTCACTATTCAAATGAGGAAAGTTGCAGTGTCTGCATCTCTTTAGTAGACAAGCCTTAGAAAGAATCTCACCAAAAATGAAATGCTTATTGTAGGAGATACCTAAAATTTTATTTGTATCTTAGTGCAGACATCTTAGAAATTAAGTCAGCCATTCACAGAAGCAGAAAATGACTAGTCTGGGGGCAAAGTTGTACAGAATGCCTTCCCCCATAGCAATGTCTCCCGCTGCTGTCTCTGAGCCTATCAGGAGGGAGAGAGCCAAAAGAGCCTCTGTTCTCATGCACAGTGCTGGATCAAGATTGTCTCAGGTAACTAAAAGGGGGAATTCTGGGGGATGCATACTGAAGTTTTTTTTTACCATTAAGCCTGGTACACGCTATAAGGTTTTCTTTTATTCATCCCAGTGGGCTGATGGAAAAAAAAACTGACAGATAGCCGTACTAACACAAGCAATGTTAGTGCGGTGATCTCCCTCACTGTGCACTTGTATTCTGACTGCCTCCCTTTCAGAACACACTGATCAGCGCTTGCAGACATTGCCTGTGAGCACTGATTGGATGCTGGTTTTCCAGCATGTTCCTTCGACAAAAGCCGGTCGTCAGAACTTGTCTGAAATCAGCCTGTGTGTACCCAGAGAATATATTGAGGTAAAAAACCTTCAGACAATACTCAGGTTTAGTTATTAACTGGACCAAGTCCTCTCTGCTGCTTCTGGACCGAGACCCGCCCACAACCCAACAAAATATGCAGGACATACCAGTCTCGACATCCTTCAAATATCTGGGTATACAGATTACAGCCCATATATTAGACTATGTGAATCTTAATCTAACCCCATTGATCAATAGATGTCGGGATCGGGTCAAAGTGTGGAGTAAATTAAAGCTGTCCCAAGTAGGCAGAATAAACTTAATAAAGATGATTCTTATGCCACAACTACTATATGTGCTCCACAATTCTCCAATGGTTATTACTCTGAAAAAGTTTAGAATCATCAACTCCCTCTTCCGTTCATTTATATGGCTTTCAAAGCCTCCTAGAATTAAACTAGAACAGCTACAACGTCCTAAAGACAATGGAGGTTTAGCATTGCCTAACCCCTGGGTGTATTATTTGGCCTCCCAGCTACAGCACATTGCTAGAGCCATAGGCCCCGGGGAGGACCTGGAGATGAACCTGAGAGACCCTTCGGCCCACATACTCCGGTTCACTTCCAGGAGAGAGGTTGCGGATGGATTAGAGGCCTTACAATATAACAAATCTAATAAACTTTTCCCAACTTATGCACTTATGCAGAAAATCTGGAACAAGGTCAGGATGCTACAAGGGGTGGAGGGCTTCACCAGGTATAGCCCCATCTGGGAAAACAATCACTATTCAGAAATAGCTAAAATACCCTACGGACCCAAATGGCAACAATACGGGGTGTCCCACATGGTACACATAATTAGAGACGGTAAATTGAGACCCTTCTCGGAGCTCAGGGAGGCCTTTCAATTGCCGGGCTCTATGCTCTTCTATTACAGACAACTTAAACATGCAATAGATGCACAAAGGGGCCCCGATATTTGGAACCTGCAACCCACTCCTATTTTCAACCACCTACTTGCCATAACCACTTATAGAGGTTTTATATCTGACTGCTATACCATGCTTCTGAACCTTTTCCTAGGGGACGCGCCTCTGAGGGTCGTGTCCCACTGGGAACAGGATGTTGGCTCCTTTGAGGAGGAACAGTGGGAGGAAGCCCTGCTGGCGGTTTCCACGTGTTCATTAAATGCTGCTCAAAAGCTCTCACAGCTCTATATTATTTCCAGAGTGCACTACACACCGGCTAGACTGGCCCGTATGGGTTTGGGCACTGATCCCACCTGCACCAGATGCTCCAGAGACCATGGAGATCTCATACACCTCCTGTGGAGATGCCCAAAATTGCACCTCTATTGGAACGAGGTCATTAACACCATTAATAGAGTTTTCCAAATAGTGATACCTTTGGATCCAAAGCCATGTCTGCTGGGGATTGTGGATGATCTACTGACCGAGGATATCCTTAGACAGGCTATCAGAAGAGCTTTGTTTCAGGCCCGCCTACTTATCCTCAGGCACTGGAGGTCCACGTGTCCTCCCACGGTACAAGAATGGATTACACAAATAGGGGCCACAATCCGTATGGAAAAAATTATTTACCAGCATAGGGGAGCGACACAAAAATATGAGAAACTATGGGCTCCATGGTTGGATACACCAGGTCTAGCGCCAATAGATTTGATATATGATCGCTTATTCTAAAAGCGGCCCTCATTAACCTCAATTCCTATGGGATTTATGTTATGCACTATATAATTAGCCAGTATGCTAAGAGGTAATAAGCAAATGATCCATTGGAGGTGTATGGATAGCTCACGGAAGGATTTTTCTGATGAGAGGTTATGTTTTCTCCTTTCTCCTCTTTGTTTTCTCTTTATCCGATGCAATGGAGTATGTACCCCCTTTTTTCTGTACTTATTTTTATATATTGTTTTTGCTCCTTATCCTAATACATATGTAAGATGTGACTTCTGCCATGTAAACTGCTGTATGTGCTCTGGAACTGTATACACTTATTCAATCTTAATAAAACTTTTTGTTTGAGAAAAAAAAAAAAAAAACCTTCAGACATTAGAAACAATATTTCCTAATATTGTGGGAGCACTACCAGACTACAAACCTCAGAGCTGAACCTATTTTTGCAACTTTTGACTTCCTTAATTGTATCTATACATAGTCTATTTTTTTTCGACACATTTTTGCCGGTTTAATAAAATCTTCCAATAAACAATAGTTGTAAATGTAAATAAAACAGCTGTTTAAAGCGGGGGTCCACCTATCTATCGTTTTTTTTTTTTTTTTGAGTTCATTCACAAACTTTTCTTCTCAGCATTACATACTCACATATTGTGTGTAATATGTCCGCCTGTGTCAGATTTCGTCGGAAAGAATAACTTATATTATTCATTATAATTACCCTCCTACTGGTTCTGCCATAAGAACTCTTTTACTGTGCCAGCAGGGAGATCAGTGTGCCAGGGCCATATATATTGACACACACACGCATGTTGTTTGAGCTTTGGGGTGCACACCCTAATGCAATGGGCTGAGCACACCTATGGCTCCAAACTTGGACTAATGCTTATTCACAGAATCAGCTAAGTGTTTCCTGAGAAACACATTAATATACTGTATAACAGACAGAAGATTTGGTTTGGATTCAATGTTCACTCTTTGTTAATAAAGTCAAAAACAAGAATTATGGAATCTTCTTTTATTATTACAAAAGTTTCTTCTTTTCACTACAGACCTGCAGAATACTTTAGTGTAGTTCATATGAGGCTTTCAACTGGTCAGAGACCCTGTCACTAAGCCATATGTCATATTTATATTTATAAATATAATTTTTATTTGTACATCCTATTACTCCCTCCTGGCAGATATTTATGTATTATTAACAAATACATTATTAACGTATTGCAGAGTTATAAGCAGTAGAAAAAAGAGAATAATTAGACACTACTGGGTGCCCTCCATTGTGTTTCCCCCAGCCATTAGGAGACTTGTAATTAATAATAGGATGTAATAGTAATAGGATGTACAAATAAAAATTATTATTGACCACAGAGGCTGTGCACAGAACTGCTCACAAACACAGCCTCAGCAAATTAAAACAAAAAAGCTGAGACTGTGATCATGAGCCGCTCTCAAAACACAGCCTCAGCTGTCATTTCACTTTGCCTGAGGCTGTGTGTAGGAGAAATGCTCCTGATCACTGTCTCAGCTTTTTTTTGTTTACATATGCTGAGGCTGTGTTCAGGAGCAGTTTGTCTGCATACAGCCCCAGCTGCCTTTTCTAGCTGGCTGGGGTAGGAACAATATCAGACACAGAAAGCAGCAGAAATCATACACACCCAGAAATGTTGAACGTGTCTCATATTTATCCTTGTTCTAAATCTTAAATATTTCAATAGTAGTACTAATAAGCAAATGGTAGCCTACCTACTACATGCTTAGGGGACACTAATGTACATGTACTTGCATATTAAACCTACCCAGGTGTGGGAATGGAGAAGTTTGCATTTTAGCACTTTTGCTGAATCACATTTTGTGGGTACATTTAACCCCCCTATAATCAACAGTTTGAGCAAACCTTGGAATGCAGGAATAAACATCCTACAGGATGCTTTATGGTCCAGTCATTTCAAGCAATGGGGGGAAAGCGAACTTAGGACTTTAATTGGGACGCAAGGGAAAGTTTGCGCCCCCATCCTTAATATCATGAAAAAGAGGGGGGGGGGGGGGGTTGGGACTTTAAATGAGGTGCGCATGATGCAGCCCAATCATATTTACCGAGGTGCAAACATATGTATGTTTATTAAGGACTAATGATCAACATGGCATAAAAACGCATTGCAAACATTAGCATTGCATCCCCTAGGGGGGATTAAGATGCATAATTGTAACCACCCATGTCCCATGGTTGTATATACATAGATTTATTGTTTATATGCAATTATTTTATGTCTAATGTTTGCAACGTTTTTATGCCATGTTGATCATTGGTCCTTAATAAACATACATATGTTTGCACCTCTGTGAGTGTGATTGGGCTGCATCATGCGCACCTCATTTCAAGTCCCAATCTTCCCCCCTATGGTCCAGTCATTTTGGCATATAAATTTAATCACTTGCTTACTGGGCACCTAAACCCCCCTCCTGCCCACACCAATTTTCAGCTGTTAGCACTGCCACTCTTTTAATGACAATTGTACGGTCATACATGGATTTTTTATTTTTTGTTAAACAAATTAAAGAAGACCGAATTGTTTTAAAAAAAAATACAAAAACGTTTTAAATTTTGTTAATACATTTTGAAAACAGGTAATTTTTCTTCTTTATTGATGAACGTTGATGAGGCTACACTGATGGGCACTGACAGGCTGCACTGATGGGCACTAATAGGCTGCGGTGATGGGCACTGATAAGGCAACACTGATGGGCACTGATAAGGTGGCACTGATGGGCACTAATAGGCGGCACTGGTGGGCACTGATGAGGTGGCACTGGTGGGAACTGATAGGTGGCATTGGTGGGCACTGAGAGGTGACACTGATGGGTGGCACTGATGGGTGGCACTGATGGGCAGCACTGAAGGGCATTGATAGGTGGCACTGAAGGGCACTAATAAGTGGCACTGATAGCTGGCAGTGATGGGTACTGATCAACACTGGTAGGTGACACTGATAGGCAGCACTGCTAGGTGGCACTGATGAGGCACTGATTGCCACCACTGGTGGGTATTGATAGGTGGCACTCGTGGGCATTGATAGGTGGCACTGATTGCTGGCACTTATGTACTGGTGGGCACTGATTGGTTAGCACTGTGGGCACTGATTGGTGGGCACTGATTTGTGGCACTGGCAGGCAGTACTGGGGGGCACATATGAGGCGGCTTCGCCTCTTCCTCTTCGGGACCGATGTCCCTTCAACAGAAGCTGGTGATCGGCTTTTTTTTCTCGCTGTCATCGGAAAAAAAACGATTACCGATCTTCTATTTTCATCACGTGATCAGCTGTGATTGGCTGACAGCTAATCACGTGGTAAGGAGTCGGGATCGATCCCTCACTCCTATCTGTGATCACCCGAGTCTCATTGACTCAGGTAATCACAGGGCGTGCTGCGTGCGTGCCCTTCAGAGGGGCATGGCCAGCGTGCAAAGGGGAGGATGTCTATTGATGGCCTCCCGTCATTCGGCTATAGCGCGGATCTGAACAAGTTAAAGGAAGCATTTTTAGTAATAGTCCCTGGTGGAGAATAAAAATTTGATCCAAATCCATAAATTTAATCTTTGGCGGGGAGAGGAAGGATTAACAGTGTAGCAGTTTATTTTTCACTGATCTTTAGTGAGCATGTCTATGAACACGTATGAAGTATTAAGGCCCACACAGGACAGCCTCATTTAATGTTGGGGGTAAGATTGATCTGGCATATTGGATAATTTCAGCTGAACATTCTTGTTTTCTCTGAGGTGAGACAAATCCACAATTGTCTGGAATACCAGTACTTGCAGTACATGGTTGGCAGCTATTTTTTTATGTGCTTGGCACTTGTAAAATGCTGATCACCACAAAAATGTTCTAATTCTGGCAATTTTCATTTGTATTCCAAGTGTTATACAACATTGTGTATTGTTCCTTTCATAATTTTTTAACAACATATTAATATGTCCACAACAGTATTTTAGTAAGAATCCAGTTTGAAAAACACAATGAACAGTTTAAACTTTAGAGGACAAAAATAAGAATAATAGTCCTCCTTGTGAATAACATTACAGTTTTATACGACTTACTTTTTGGGTCTGTAATCAGGAATTGATCTGTCCAGAGAGATTCGATCACTGAGCTGGGCATTATAACCATATTCCTCATATTTTGTTTCTGTTTCATGGCTGTCATCTCTCAGTGTGGCAGCCATACCACCTTGTCCAAGGCCGCCAGGTCCTTCTACAAGCCCCATGGGTTTAGCTAATCCTAAACAGATAAAACAGATTACAGCATGTTTAATACCCTTTATACTGAAATAAGAACCATGTCCAATAGGAGTCTAAATAAGATACAAATAAGCAGTCAGACTTATTTGTGCTTAAAATACAGTATATACTATATATATATTCAGCCCTTTTTATTATTGGATAGAGAAGGAAATTCTAAAATTCTGTCTGTTGTTTATTTTATTCTTTGCTGTTTGTGTTCCACTGGGATGATTTCCTATCACTTTCTTTCCTGCAAAAGTGATCCCAAAAAAGACAGCTGTCACTGGAATTGGTAATCCCATTTGAGGGGTTTCATCTATTTCCATTCTAGTGACACCTGTAAATGTTGGAAATGTTTATAACTTTCTGGCCAGGTGGACAATTTTAAACAGAACCCTGAGGACTGGGGACACAGACAAAAGTACAAACCTGGCAGGGGTTGTAATAAAGGGTTGGGCTAAAAATATTCTTTAACAAGGCAAGAAAACAACTTGCCAAGTGTAGTGACCCATAGTACTTATACAGTAATCCTTTACTTTATTTTAAGGTGTCTAAACTCATAGATGCAATGGGATTGATTTACTGAAGGCAAATAGACTGTGCTTTGCAAGTGCCGTTGCACTTATTTTTCCCAGAGCTCAGTGAATGTGGTCAAGCTTTACTTTGTAATAGACAATTGTGATTAGTTTCATACAAATTTCCGGAAATTCGTACATTCGTGAGGATCCGAAATACGAATTTTTATGCATATGAATTTTGTACGAAATACGAAATTTCATTTACGAACTTCGGATAAATTTATCATAACGAACTTCTGTTGTTACGAAAAGTTAACGAACCTAAACGTTAAAAACCCCAGGAAGTCAACACAGCACAGGGATGGCGGGAGCCCCTCATAATGATAAATTTATCATAACAAGCTTTCATTATTGTTACGAAAAGTTAACGAACCTAACGAAAATTCGTATTTCGTACGAATCCAAATTTAATTTCGGTCACAAATTACGAAATAATTTTAATACGAAACAAAATGAAATGAAACAAATTTATTGACGGCGCCCATGTCTACTTTGTAACAAATACCCAATCAGATGCAAGGAAAATAAAAAAACAACATTTTCACTTCACCGTGATTGGATGATGAAAATCAGCTGAGCTTCACCACATTCACTAAACTCTGGGGAAAATGCGTGGAACAGCACTTGTACAGTGCACAGTCTATTTGCCCTTAGTAAATCAACCCCCAAGTGTCTGCCATTTTGATGGGTCTGATACAATAGATACATACAGTATAATTAGAAATATGTATGCTCAAATATGTATGTTTCAACATCACAAATAAAACCCATATTCCAAAGTCAACTTAGGCCACACGGGTATGCCTGTCAATCAGCAACGATAGATAATCATTTGAAAATTCAACCTTTTGTATCTTAATGCAGATTTAGGTCTGCTGTGCTCATTATATATAACAGTTTACCTCCCATTAACATAAGGTTGTAGTAGCATGATTTTGTCATAGCTGATTGATCATGCACCAATATAATCTGATGCAGTGTCACCTTAGTCCTCAGTGTGTGCATGATGAAGAAAACCTTTGAAATAATGAAGAGTACAAAACAAAATGTCAGCATTACCACCAAGTTCTTTGTACAAATAGCCTTAATTTCATATTGCATGTCCATTTGTCCAACGCTGCCACACAGATTTTGATTTTTGCAGTTGCGATTAGTCCAACCAATAGAATTTACCAATAACTTTGTTCTGTGAGGGTAACCCCTAGCTGGTTATTTATGCAATGGGATATTTAGTTGAGTCTTTATTTATATAATTTCTTCAATCATTTGTTGATCTCACAAATAAGATCTAAAGCAAAAGCTTGTGGTGACATTGTTTGTCGTAAATATTTTTGAAGATGAACACTGCAGTGAAAATTGATCAGCAGATTTGCCTTTTTTTGCCTTATTTTATTAGATGACTGATATTTTCATATGGGGCTTTTTTACTGGTATGTTTATCTCCAATTTTTTTACCAAGGACTAGCTTGTTTCTTTATGGGAAACCTAGAATGGGCATAGCTGCTTGATTGATTGGCAACCCCAGGTAAACCTAGTTGTAGGATAATATTTATATGCAGTGTATTTATATGTGGTGTATGTCTCCACTGTTTTCCTTTGTGTCCCCCGAAATGCTGGTCTCTGGAGTTTCAGTAAATTTGGAGTGCTGGATTTTTGCTATTCTTGGATTTCATGGTACAACTGTTGGCTGCACACCTGTTTAATGACAATGGCATTTAGAAGTTACAATTGCACAGACTACTGATATTTTCAGATGTCTATTCATGAACTTCAAAGTTATCATATGATTCTATACAGTACCATGAAAGAGATTATATGGCTCACTAATGATGTATCAGCAGAGAAAATTGATAGTGTTTATGATAAATTATTTTGTACAAAAAAAATATTCATAGGTCTGCCAGTCTCTGTCTAATATATGCACTCTTAATCACACATTACAGAAATGCTTTGTTGCACAATATCCAAACTATTTATCAAGCTAGCTGAATAAAAGGCCTGGACAGACAATACTATTATTGGTTGAACAAAGCAATTCCACACTCACAAAATAGAAAAAGAAAAAGAGTAGCTGTATTGCTTTTTTTAGACATCTATAATACATAATAATTACAGAATCTTTTATTTAAAGAACAAGCAATCTGCTAATAACATTCAGAGTTCTTTCTGTAACAATATTGTTGAAACCCTATAATACCAAGTTAAATACAAAGAGCCACAATGGACCAGAATGATAACAAGGCACAAAATGGAGAAGCCCCAGTTGTACTGCATAATGTGATTAAAAACCTGCAACTGAGAGTTTTTTGTACATATTAACTTTTGTGTTACGTTAAATAATCTGTCAAAGTGCATAATGCCATGGACCTTAAAAGGTAAAATAAAAGAGAAAAACAGAATATGTCATATTAAGGAATTCACATACTATGTCAGTGTGCCATTTAAGTTATCAGAGCTGTACTCTTCCGATTTGCTGGTGTATGCCTTTATAAAGGCAGGCTTCTGGGGATCTGTGGTTTGGCTCTCCTTGGGGAGAATAGCAAGAAAAAAACTGAATTTTGTGGTCATGAAATATTGCTTTTCCTATCAAGAGATTCATAGGGGTTAATTAAGATAATGGGACTACAAAGAATGTCTTAGAAGAACTGCTGGCACCAGTTTAAAAGAAATACAAAACACGTTGTTCATAAAATAATCATTTTTTGTAAATTTAAAAAAACATTTTACATGTTTCATTAAAATTCTTAAAGAGTTTGCCATGATTCCATAACTATTAGCTTCTGTAAAAGCTTGCTTTACAGAATGTTGATTGACAGCTCCAAAATACATAAAGGAGAATTTACTAAGACTAGAGCAGAAAGAATCTAGGGTAGCTGTGCAAGGAAGCTAATCGGTGTTTAACTTTCATTTTAGAGCTTAACTAAACAAGCTTGTTGCCAGATGTTAGTGTCCCCTTAAGTTTTGCCCCTCCTGTACTGATGGTGGATGGGCAGTACTACTACTGGGACAGTTGTACAATATGTAAGGAGCAAATGGGGACACCTTGCCACCCCTGAACTTCAACTGCAGGTCTGTGGCCTTGAGGACCAGGACTGAGAAAACCTCTATGGTGAGCTGAATGGTGGGCCTATTAGGAAAGAGTGGGAAGATGGCTGAAACAAGTTTATGGTTTGGATGGGAAGATGGCTGAAACTAGTGTTGCTGCACTAACTTGGAACTACTGTCAGAATGTTGCTTTCATTCTATTAGTTTTCTGCAAGACTCTGTCAGTTACCTGGATATGATGTTATGCTGTGACGGGGGTGCGCAAGAGAAGAGTTGAACAGATGCAGTATTAAAACACTATTGGAGTGGACATTCTTTTTTTTCCACCCTCTGGGTGGGAGAATGTGACACAAGATGGTGCAGTCATCCCTAAAAGCCAGATATGTGGTTGCCATATCCAAGAAAGCAGTGGGGTGGGACTTAGGACAGCTTGCTGCCAACTGCTCTTCAACCTACATCCCTTACACTTGGTATAGTCGGCAGGATATGGCACGAGACTGCCTGTGAAGTTGTGTCAGTTGTGTCAGCCCTGTTGGTTTGAACAATACCAGGTGGCAGAGAAAAATAGGAGTGTGTTATTGGACTTGATTTCATGTGCATCATGTTGTGGTGTAGTAAACATATATGCTCTTCACAATGCAGTATAGGGTGGCTCAGCCACACTTTACATCTTCCCACTACAAGGAGGCAACAGTGGATACAGGGCTGCAGGTCATTACAAAGAAGTGCTTTGAGGTATTCTGGACTGGAGCCATTGGCACATTGGTGGCTGTGTGTACTGAGCATGTCAAACTGACTCACAAGATGACACCTTCAGCCCCCTGATAACTCTGCAAAGCCTTTCTCTTTGAGGTACTCCCTGGGAGAGTACCACCATATGAGCGCAGAGTGCCCTGAGAGGAGGATGCAGCAGCAGTGACTGTTGGCAGCTCTAGAGATCCACTAATACAGCCAAAAGTACACCCAGACTCTCTGGACTTGGTGCAGCACAGAAAGGAGAGTCTGCACCAGAGTTCGCCTGAGTATGAATGGTTTACAAGTATCCCCATGACCTTCCCTACCACAAGCTATTCCAAAATTTTTAAGTGCAACCTTTCTAGTTTTTGGTAAAGTGGGGAGGATTTAGAATATATGTCATGTTTTTAATGCTGTCTGTGTCCCCTTTTGAGGAATTTAAACTCGCTACCCTGCATGAAAAGTGATTTGTTTATGAGAGCATGAAGTTAGGAAGATTTCTCACTATGGGGCTGCTATTCTGGTGACAGCTGTCAAATGTATAATTTCCCTTCACTTTGGTGAGATTTCTTATCAATTTCTCTTGTGTCTTTGAGACAGGAACAGCAAAAAAAGACTGCTGAGGTTCTAACTATGGAAGAGAGAAGCTGATTGTTTTCACTTTGCTGAGAGTTATAGCATTTTAGAAAATGTTGGCCAGGGCATTAAAGTCAATGGGGAAGATGAAATTAAGGTGGTTTATTTATTTATTTATATTTTTAATTTTTGAAAATTCTGGGGTTATTAAGGGATTGAAGATGTTTCAGTAATGTCACTTTAACTTTTTTTATTTTACTTATTTTGCTTTTTTCTCTTTTCAAAATAAGTAAAAAAAAACAATAAAAAAAATACAGGAAAAAAAAAACGTATTCACCAAAAATTCACATTAATCATTTTGCATTGAACTAAGTTTTGCTGAAATCACACCATTCACCTCAAGATTTACCCCTTTCACACTTTGACTTTAAACAGTCATACTATGAATGCAAGTTCTATTTGTGGTATTTAATTACCACTGGGTTTTTTGTTTTTTTTGCTATATAAAAAAAAAATTCCAAAAGTTTAAAAAAACACCATTTCTTCATTTCTGTTATATGAATTTTCAAGTAGACAATCTTTCTTCATACATTTAGGCCAAATGTGTTTTGCTACATTTCTTTGGTAAAAAAAAAAAATCCCAAACTAGTGTATATTGTTTAGTCTATGTGAAATTTACAAAGTCTACAAATTATTATATATATACACATATATTTATATACAGTATATATATATATATATATATACATATATTTAAAAATGTATCACTCTTGCTGTCCTGACGGCCTATCTCATTTCTTGAGTCCCTTAAATGCCAGGGTAGTACAAATACCCCACCATATTAACCCTTTTTGTAAGTAGACAGTCCAAAGTATTTAGTAAGAGGCATTGAGTTTTTTGAAGTTGTAATTTTTTGTCACAACATTTTGGAAAGTAAAGAAATTAATTAAAATTTGTTTGTTTTTTACATTTTTTAAAAAATATTGTAACCAGAGCAGTACAGCGTTATCATATGACTGGCGTGGCTGTGATCTGGGACATTTTTTTTTTCTTAAATACTGTGACCAGAGCAGTACAGTGTCACCATAGTGACACTGTACTACTTTGGGGAGGTGATCATGATTTTATTTTTTCACAATGATTGCTTATTGCAGTGATGATCTAATCACTATCATAAGCAATTACTTTTGTGAATGGCATCCATTCATGTGCTATTGTGTACTGTTGTGATCTATGATTAGCCTCTGTACCATGTGATCACTGTAACCAATCACAGAGATCACAATAATACACAATAAATCGCTATGAATGAAAGCCATTGTGTAATACTGACATGTGACCGCTGTGATTGGTTACAGAGATCACTTAATACTGGGGCCAGCTCAGTACAACGACTGGTCCAGCACGGTGTCCTGTGTTGGACACAGAGGGAGAAAGATTGCGCCACTGAGAGCTTCCTGGGGCGCGCACCCGGAGGACATCATATGATGTTTACCCAGGAGGATAGTGCTCCCGCCCAGCCGTCATTTTACCATAGGCCAGGTGGGAAGTGGTAAAAGTAGAAAAAAGCATTTTACTATTTATCAATATATACTGTGTAACAAAGTTCAATTAAAAAAGCTAAAAAGAACACCAATCATTGGGAAGGATGTCCTTGAACTGAAGAGAGTTCAGAGAAGAGCAACAAGGACTGGAGGACCTAGGTTATAAGGAATGGCTATGAAAATTAAACTTATTATTTCTGGAGAAAAGGTGCTTATGGTAAGAAGGGATTTGATCGCAATATACTGTACATACAGCATCTATCAGTGATGACTGTAGTATCTGGAAAAACTGTTTAATCTAAGGTCTCTGAAGAAGACACTTGGCCACACAATGAAACTGGACAAGAAGCAAGTTCAATCCTAAACTGCATAAAAGGTACTTTACTGTTGGAGTGGTAAAGATGTGGTACCTCCTTCCACAGTTAGTAGTATCAGCAGAGAGCATCGATATATAATTGTAGACAAAGACAGGATATCGTTTGCTACTTAAAGTGTTACTAAACCCACAACTGTAAAATCAGTCTGTATATGCAGTAAAGCATGCTTGTTATACTCACTGTGGAATCTAAAGGGTTAATCCTCCGCATTGTATAAAAAGGCTCTTTTATCCTGTTTTCTCTGATCCTCCCCTTCTTCCACTAACCACAATCCATCTCCTAAAAGACAGAGCATTAAGTACACATGCTCAGTTTGGTGTGTATTGCTAGAGAGTTTTTGTTTCCTGGTAAGGTGCATGTGATCAGCACAAGGCCAATCAGCACTGTCCAGACAGAGGGTCAGGGGTCCTGCAGCCTCATAGGACAATCAGAGTAGAATAAAAACTCCTCCTACAAGCTTTAACCAGACACGGATATACAGCATCTCACAAAAGTGAGTACACTCCTCACATTTGTGTAAATATTTTATTATATCTTTTCATGTGACAACACTGAAGAAATGACACTTTGCTACAATGTAAAGTAGTGAGTACACAACTTGTATAACGGTGTAAATTTGCTGTCCCCTCAAAAGCACTCAACACACACCCACTAATGTCTAAACCGCTGGCAACAAAAGTGAGAACACCCCTAAGTGAAAATGTCCTAATTAGGCCCAATTAGCCATTTTCCCTCCCCCGGTGTCATGTGACTCGTTACTGTTACAAGGGAGCAGGTGTGTTAAATTTGGTGTTATCGCTCTCACTCTCTCATACTGGTCACTGGAGGTTTAACATGGCACCTCATGGCAAAAAACTCCCTGAGGATCTGAAAAAAAAAATTGTTGCTCTACATAAAGATGGCCTAGGTTATAAGAAGATTGCCAAGACCCTGAAACTGAGCTGCAGCACAGTGGCCAAAACCATACAGTGGTTTAACAGGAGAGGTCCCACTCAGAACAGGCCTCGCCATGGTCGACTAAAGAAGTTAAGTGCATGTGCTCAGCGTCATATCCAGAGGTTGTCTTTGGAAAATAGGCGTATGAGTGCTGCCAGCATTGCTGCAGAGGTTGAAGGGGTGGGGTAGTCAGCCTGTCAGTGCTCAGACCATACGCCGCACACTGTATCAAAGTGGTCTGCATGGCTGTCATCCCAGAAGGAAGCCGCTTCAAAGATGATGCACAAGAAAGCCCAAAAACAGTTTGCTAAAGACAAGCAGACTAAGGACATGAATTACTGGAACCATGTCCTGTAGTCTGATGAGACCAAGATAAACCTATTTGGTTCAGATGGTGTCAAGCGTGTGTGGCAGCAACCAGGTGTATAAAGACAAATGTGTCTTGCCTACGGTCAAGCATGGTGGTGGGAGTGTCATGCTCTGGGGCTGCATGAGTGCTGCCAGCACTGGGGAGCTACAGTTCATTGAGGGAACCACGAATGCCAACATGTACTGTGACATACTGAAGCAGAGCATGATCATCTCCCTTCGGAGACTGGGCAGTATTCCAACATGATAACAACCCCAAACACACCTCCAAGACAGCCACTGCCTTGCTAAAGAATCTGAGGGTAAAGGTGATGGACTGACCAAGCATGTCTCCAGACCTAAACCCTATTGAGCATCTGTGGGGCAGTCTCAAATGGAAGGTGGAGGAGCGCAAGGCCTCTAACATCCACCAGCTCCGTGATGTCATCGTGGAGAAGTGGAAGAGGACTCCAGTGGAAACCTGTGAAGCTCTGGTGAACTCCGTGCCAAAGAGGGTAAAGGCAGTGCTGGAAAACAATGGTGGCCACACCAAATTTTTACACTTTGGGCCCAATTTGGAAATTTTCACTTAGGGGTGTACATACTTTTGTTGCTAGGGGTTTAGACATTAATGGCTGTGTGTTGAGTTATTTTGAGGGGACAGCAAATTTACACTGTTATACAAGCTGTACACTCATTTCTTTACATTGTAGCAAAGTGTCATTTCTTCAGTGTTGTCACATGAAGAGATAGAATAAAATATTTACAAAAATGTGAGGGGTGTACTCACTTTTGTGAGATACCGTAAGTAATAAGACTGCTATATACTGCTGATGAGAAAAGGTATTTAGCCGTTTATATTTACTAAAATAATCTCCATGTTCTGTGTACTGTGGGAGACCAGATATAGTGAATGCAGGGTCCGGGGTTTAGTGACACTTTAACAAAGTTGTCAACATGGAACAAACTGAGTTAGTATGTTAGACCCCCTTATCTGTCAGCAGTGGTGCTCTTTTTAAGAGCCAGTTGCATTGTTAGCATTGCTAAGAGATTTGTCGTCCTTTTCCTGCATGTCTCCCCTAAAACTACTGTTTACACCGTCAATCTTATAAGAGACTCATATTAGTCTGACTTTGATTAAAACAAAAGGTATTCATTACTGTATGTCTGTTCACCTTTTTTTAAACTCTTTCCAAACTTTTTATAGTGGCTGCAAGGCGTAAGAGCAAACTGACTTACTGCTACTACGCGGAATGTTCACTTAGGACTTAGCTGTATTTCACCACTAATTGCTGCATTTCTCCTGGGTCATTATTATTATCCCATTATTATTTCTGCCTTCTATTTGGATTGGAGGGCAGCACTAAGTGCTTATTAATACATATAGTTTGTATAACTGCATTCAAGGCTGCCCACATCTCAAAAGCTTTTCTAACAGTGAGTGCAGATGAATTATAGCAGGCATCTTAACTTTTTTTGTACCTTTTTACCTTTTCTAAGCTTTTACTGAAAGTACACATTCCATGGCTTCTTAAGAGTACCTTGACTACTACATTAGTCTCTCAGACTCCTGTGCATTGCAAATCACTTAGCAATTAGCTTACCTTGAAATGTTTTTTTTTCCAAACTGATCTGGTACATGCCAGTCTCCTAAAATAAAAATTTTATATTCTGAGAATACTAGTTGCTTCACTGTTATCCTGATCCAGTAACTTCAATGCCTCCTGAGTCCCCAACCTGAAACAAATGTACAGCTCAGAAATTCTGACTTTGCAAACTGTTCACAGTCAGTGACTAAAGCTGGGTATACAAGTTTAGTTTTTTTTGTTTTTTGTTCATCCGGCAGGCTGAATGAAAAAAAAAATCATTTATTCCCTCATTTACACAAGCAAGGTGAATGGAAGAACACCCCCCCCCCCCCCACTGTGCTATTATATTCTGACAGTGGAGACTCTGACAGTGGGGACTAACTTCTGTTAAACAGGGAGAGCCGGACACTGCTGAACCAGCCTATTTTGACCTGTGTGTAAGCCTCATACACACGATCGGATTGTTGGCCAACAAAACCGTGGCCTTTTGTCCGAAGGGCGTTGACCCAAACTTGTGTTGCATACACATGGCACGCAATTGTAGGCCAACAATCATGAACATAGTGATGTACTACATGTTTTTTCAGGTCTTTAGCGCCACCCTTTGGGGTCCTTCTGCTAATTTCGTGTTAGTAGAAGTTTGGTGAGTGATGATTCGTGCTTTTCATTTCGTGCTTTTCATTTCGCGCTTTTCATTTCGCTCTTTTCATTTCCTGCTTTTCAGTTAGTTTCTGAACTGCTGTTCCTCAAACAGACATGTTGCGGAATCGGCTTAGATAATGTGTTATTTATTATTGGCCTTGGAGTTATTGCTTTGACATAATTTTTTTGGTTGAATAACGATTTGATTTGGTATATTTTCTATATTTTTGTATGCATAGAATGCACTTTTTGGTTAAGTTCTATTGGCAGATAGCATGTCTAATTTAATTTGTTTTCTTTTTTTAATGGACAATAAAAAATTGTGGAGAATAATACTTGGCTATGTGTTTTACTTCAAATGACAGTTTGGGAGTAGGCAGTTACATTTAAAAAAATACAATGGAAAACTGACAAGGGACAGTTGTATATTTGATCTTAAAAACTACGAGTTAATGGTGTTGTGGTAACTTGCCCCAAAAAAATAAATGATAATAATATTATTCTTGATATCACTAGAAAAAAAAGCCTTTGAAAATTTGTTTGCAATAACTCCATCAGTATCACCAGCAAAGCAGCTTCATTATTATTCCATTAAAGAAGAAGAGAATGTGCGCTGAATTTCGAGATTTCATAATTTGCCACGTCATGAATTTTAATTCTCCATTACGAATGCTAGTTTACAAGACCAACCAATTCTGGCTCGTCCTTGCTTCCCAGCATGCATGTTTGTACTTTGGACTTTTGTCCGACGGACTTGTGTACACACGATGATTGGAAAATCCGACAACAAACATTTGTCCGCGGAAAATTTTAAAAAGTGCTATCCAACATTTGTCCGCAGAAAATCCGACAACAATTGTCTAATGGAGCATACACACGGTCGGATTTTCCGCAAACTGCCTATCATCACACATTTCCCATCAGAAAATCTGATCGTGCGTACAAGGCTTAAGAGGTTTAGAAGAAGATCGGCTATAGCAAATAACAGATTTATTTTAGGTGTGTGTCTAGGGTATAGGTCTGCATGTAGGATTAAAAAATTAAATAAGGAAAATAATAATAATAACTACAATAATAGTGTCTCAAGGCTTACAGGATTGTAATACTAAACACTTAGCAATATAATTTTATACTCAAAGGCACAAATGCTTGGAGTTGTCCCACTTAAGAGCTCAGTATGGCATTCAGATTTTTCATACAGCTGAAATTATTATCTTCTATGACTTTGTTGAGCTGTCACTAAGATATACACATTTGCTTCTGACTGTGTGCACAGCTGAAAGTTGAAAAAGATGATTTATTGAAAAGGAGGCTACAGCTCCATCTAGTGACTGAATAACAGACTCAATTTAAAAAAAGAAATATTACATTTTAACCTGACTCAACATTTTTATGGCAATAAGTAATAACAAAATAAATATGAACATGACTTTAGGACTTAATGTGGATGTAAACCCACTGCTTACCCAGTATAAACTAATGGCACAATATTAATCTGTACACATATACAAGACTCCCGCATGTATCCTTACCTTTCCTTTGTAACACCCTTCAGCTGTAGGAGCCCCTCAAAACTCCAGAAATGGTGGGTGGATCTCTTTGCCAGCATTTGGTGGGCGGAGTCGTGATGTCTCCAGATTACACACCCACCTCTACACTCTCCTACTCTTTCTGCTGGTGCCCTGGGAGCTGACTGCACAATGTAAATCCTCCTCAGTCATGCTGATCTTCTGCTGATCTCATGGATCATGCCCCATTATAAGTAACATCCAGTCAAAACTCAGGAAAGGCACCACATGACTTCAGCATGCCCAATCATGCTGAGGTGTGGAGCAGCCAATCCTGGGAGAGCTTGAGAAGAAAGGAGGAGGAATGTGAAGCTGGAATCATAGACACTCTCTCTGTTCTCATGCCATGCATGAGCTAAAGATGTCAGTCACAGCAGTGGGGGATGTGGCGACACAAACTTATCTGTGTGTCATTTTTTTATCTTAGTAAAAAAAGACAACAGGATTGCTCAGAACTGGATTAACTCTTCGTGGCAAGACTTTGCACAGATGACTTGACATCCTCTACTGTACCAGGTAGAAGTCTTCATTAAAACGTTTTTTTTTCAGGTTTACATCTACTTTAACTATGTGTGATGGGCTCCATTCTCTCTAATTTACATATTAAAGGCAGCTCTTCAAGTCAGAGCCAGAACAAGGGTGGGGGCAAAGGGACGCCTGTCTTAGGAACAGTATTGCTATGTTCAGTTGGTGCTGAGATTCACCTAGCACCCCGCTCTCCAGCTGCCTGAACGACAGAGCTGACACTGCTAATACTCCTGTCATTTAGAATGGAGCACAGTGCAGGGGGCACAACAGCTGCTGTAGGAAGGAATCTAATCTCTCCTCCCTCCAGCAGCAGTTTAATGTGGATGGGAGAGAAGGCAGGGCAGTGACAGTGCTGAGAACACAGACACACAGAGACCTCAGCAGCATGGACATCTGCCAGAGAGTGAGGGCAGTTTGCATTCTTCCCATCTCCCCTTGTCATGTGACATATCATATGACTGGTAGAGAGGAAGCTGCCTTCAGGTGGGGCAGCACTGAGACTGAACTGTAAGTACACAGAGGCTGGAGGAATAAGTTATCCCCAAAGCTCCTCTCTCCCTCTCATAGCCACCCAATATCCTGGGCACATTTGGGTTGAGTCTCGTTTTTACCCCTCTTCTAACTGCTCCCCCTTAAGCCTCAAAAGCAGCATGTGGGGTGTTAACCCCCTGTGGTATTTGGTGGACTGTACTATCTGCTACGCAACCCATTCAACTGAATGATGCTGCGACACAACACCTCCTCACTGCCTGCCTCTGGAAAGCTAGCTACCATGGATTGTTCATTGGAGGGATAAGGCTACTGTAAACTAGCCCTCAGAGGCATACAGAGCTCCTTAGTTAAATGCACCCCACAGATACCCTACCCTACCAACTCCCCTTGCCTCTTTATACCACTGGAAAACTAGCCCGCCTCAGACTGATATCACCTACACAGGAACATTTTTCCTTTCATGAGACACCATAGATGCAAGGAAATTTTTCCTTCCAGTGACGCAATGAACACAAGGACATTTTGCTTTACAGTGACACCATCAATTCAAGTGATACCACACCACTGATGCAGATACTGTACATTTTTCCTTTCAGTGACACCACTGAGGCAAGGCAATCTTTTCCTTCAAGTGACACTATGGACACAGGGACATTTTTCCTTCCAATCACACCACTAATGCAGGGACATTTTTTTTTTTACTTTACCTTTCTCTCTATTCTAGCAGTATTCATTGCATGGCTCTGTGAAAATAATTAGGTCTGACAGAGGAAATGATACTTTGCCTCTTTTTAAAAAAGTTACAATAATGTCAATTCTGTTACATTCCTCTCTGGGCATGCCACTGAGTGATACAGATGTTTTATTTGATGATCAGAATTGCAAAAGCAGATGTTGTGAATATTGTGTTTTCCCATTAAAGAATCTGGTGATAGCTACATTGTGTTTGTAAAGGGTTAACTGCTCAGTTAAACCGCCCCAATGACAGTCAGTTACATCTTATGGTGCAATGTCCCAGAGTAGGATCATTTCTGCACAGGGTAGAAATCACGAGGCCCCGTAACGCTTACCTGACAATGTTTTTTTTCACATTTTTAAAAATGATTTTTTACTGTTTATTTTTTACATTTTTCAAATGATTTTTTTGCATTTTATTTTTTACAATGCTGTTGAGGGAGAGGGGAGGCTTGAATGAAATATCAGACCCCTGACATCTAACTGACAGCTGCACTGAAGATGAATGATCAGGAGACAGAGGCTCTCGTTCATTCATAAACGGAAGCATAGTAAACACAGTTTATCAATGTACACAGGAGTGATCGGTACCAATTGCTCACTGTGTCCAATTCAGAAAAGGAAGGGGCTGGTAAATGACATACTTACAGGCCCCTTCCCCCACTCTCCATACGCCTTTGTACCTGCAGCTGCCGGCACTGTGGGTGGGCCTAGCCACACAGGGGGGAGAATCAGATGTGGGCACCACAGGAAGGGGGATCCATGCAGCGGGACGGGAGGACAATTACAGAATGATGCACTGTGTCTGTGTTTCACCCTCCAGCAGCTGAAAGGCGGCGGAAGAGAGAGGGGGGAAACTAGCTTCCCGCTGCTGGAGGAACAGACACAGACACAGTGCATAGTTTTTTAATTGTCCTCCTGTCCTGCTCCACTGATCCTCCTGCTGTCCAGGCCCCCCCTGTGTGACCAGGCCCCCTACAGGAGGCCCGGTGGTAACCTCTTTTCAGTAAGGCTGAGTGCTAAAAATATGTCACATTCTGGTCTCAGTAGTGTGATCTGAGAGAGTAATTGTTACAGAACCTGTCTAGTGGTTCACAGCCTTTCTCCTGAAAATGTTCCTTCTAGGTCCTCTGCATAGTGTGCATGTGGACACATGTCACTGCCACATTCATCTCTATGGGTAAGCCTTATTCCATAGGATGGCTAGAATACAGCTTATTCATTGGAATAAAAAGTACTACAGCATACTGTAGGTATGCACTAAGAAGAGGAGATTGCCAGACCCTTTATGGGAGAAAGACTGTGCATCCCAAGCAAAGTCACAAAATGAAGATTGCTGAAACAAGAAAAAAAACATAGATATGCAATTATGTAATATGCCAGGATGTGTTTAGCGGGTAGAGGATTTATTAAAGGACAAGTTTACTAACATGAATTTGCCCTTTAAATAGCTCCTGAGGGTTACAGTAGATCTAAATTATCTTGCACCTGTTTTTGTGCCAAAAATAGCTCATGATTGGCCTTATTATTTTATATTTTTTTCACAGAAATAATATCTTACAGTGAAAAAAGTAAATTAAAAATGTAAAGCAACAGTACACAAATAATAATCGTATGCACAAAAGAAAAAAAAAGCAGAAATACAATGAACACTAAATTAAATAAACAAAACAATCCTAAATATACTCCCTAAAAACGATATCCTCTAGAAAAAGAAAAAATAGTAGATTTATTTTTTAGCTGCTTTTGCCTGAGTTTCTGCTTTAGCTGAGTTCAGGGAGCCTATAGGCACAAAAAATCTGGTGCCTCATACATAAACATTACACACAAAAAGCTAAATCTCTTTGGTATCTTAAAACAATTCATCCAGGGTGCAACTAAAAAACGATCATTTGAATGTAATAACTGGTCCCCCTATGGACTAGAGCAATCTATGCATTCTATTAATTCCTGAATAGTTTTGCCATTGCTTAAGATAAATAAAATACATACAAGGTTTTTTTGTGGACAAACAAAATTTCTGTCAACAATAAATGTTGTTCTGTAAAAAATAAATTTTTTAGTTCTAATAGCTTTAAAACAACTATTGCTACTGTAGATAAAATGTGTTAAATTTATTCAATAATTTGTCATGTTTATAAAACAACAACATTTCTTTTTTTGTACATAGTGAATTATTTGCTAATGGAAAAAAAAAGGATTTTTAAATGCTTTTGTCTTAAAAAAGCAAAATAGGCAAACATGAAAAAAATGGAATATCAATCATGAAAAAGATGACACATTAAAATAAAAGAAAACTGCAGAAACAATAATAGCTAAGGGAAGAAGGGAGGAAAAAAAAATTAAAAGTATTCTAACAGAATAAATACGTTCAATTAATAGGTACCATATTTATTTGTAAAATAGAACATTTTTCTCATTTTGAGCACTGTTTTAATTGAGGTTTTGTGAAGATCAAAGGAAATTCCATTGATCGGCACATAAAAGAATAATCAATATTATTGGTGCAATGGGTTTACAAAGGAAGCCTGTAAACCATGTTTGTTTGCAGAGTTTCTTAATACAGGGGTCGCTTTCACTGCAGCTGCAACAAAGACTGGGACCTGAATGTCATTTTGACAGCCAGTTCTCAGTCTCTGTTGTAGGAGTTCTGACAGTAGCTTCTGTATAAAAAATGACTAGCAAACACTATTTTTAAGCTACACTTATACATAATTGTAACATTATTACAACCTACAGTATTTATAATTGCAGCCTTATTACATATTACATATTTCCTTATTATTAGTTGTCTAGTTGCCTCACACATATCTAATAAAGCTTCTAATATCTTGGTTATTCTGGTTACCTTAAATTACTCATACTAAAGTTATGTGATTGTAAACTGACTAAATGGACAAGCCAGCCCACTTTCCGTTCAGGAATGTGCCATTTTCTTTAGAAGGTCATTTGTGTCCTGTGGTGACCATTTTGTAACATTCAAGTCCTATATTACCACAGCCAAAACAGATAAGACCTCCGTCTCAAATCAGAGCTTGCAAGTGTGCATGCGTCTGTGGTCACCTGTGTGCCACATCATCATAGGGGGGCTCCGTGGCGAAACAGCAAGTATTATTGTTATATTTTTTTTCATCTGTATCTGTCATTACTTTTTATAAATGTTGTACTTATAAGTATTTGTGTGATCATTCTTTGCACATATCGAATACAACCCAAAAATTTGACAAAACACTGCTTGACCTTGATCCAGCTGTCAAAATCACTGCCGGTTCTGGCTGGAGCAATCTCATGCTAGCCTCCCAAAGTGGCCCTTATATATTGTACCTAAATAAAAATTTGACTCTTACTGAAGGTAATCCCTATTTATGAATATTTTATCATTTTATGTTTTTATTTATGTTCAGTTTGAGATTGTGCAGGTTTGTGACAAGTTCACTTTATGGGGTCTAATATTTTAAGAAAATGTACCAATTAAACCTACGTCAAATCTTTACTCCACCATTATCCTCACCATTCTAGACCGTTTATGCCACGTACACACGACCGGACTTTACGGCATACTTGGTCCGGCGAACCGGAGTCCGTCTGACAATTCGATCGTGTGTGGGCTCCAGCGGACTTTTTTTCCCCAAAAGTTTGACCGGCCTAGAAATGAAACAGGTTTCAAATCTTTTTGACAGACTCGAGTCCGGTCGAAAAGCCCGCTCGTCTGTATGCTAGTCTGACGGACAAAAAACGACGCTAGGGCAGCTATTGGATACTGGCTATGAACTTCCTTGTTTTAGTCTGGTCGTACGTCATCACGTACGAATCCGTCAGACTTTGGTTGATCGTGTGTAGGCAAGTCCATTCATTCGGAAAGTCCGTCGTAAAGTCCGTCGAAAGGTCCGCAGGACAAAATATGCTGTAAAGTCCGGTTGTGTGTACGCGGCATTATATGAGATAGTATAGATTGGCAGATTTATGTTATGTATGCTAATTTCTGACCTTATCTGCAAGTCAGCAGAATATCAAGAATTATGTAACACCTACCTTGAAACGTAACATTTAATATCACTTCTAAAATGCACCCTTGACAATAAACCCGCAAACCTACCAATAAAGTATACATCACCCTAGCCTAACCACTAAACTAGCCTGAGTGTGAATTCCTTTCCTGCTGCATGCTTACCGTGCCCTGTGATGTCTCTGCACCAACAGCAAGTATACTTGCACTGAATTAATGCTGATTCTGTCTGATCATGCCAAGAGTCTAGCATCAAAATCAATCATTCCTGCTTAGTAGCATTTGATTTTTTTAACTGCAGCTTATGTTAAATGGTGCAGCTAACTAGCTGCACATTTTTACATTCCTTTCACTCCCTCCTTCTTCATCCATCCACAGAAGTGAAGAGAAGAAGTCCTGTGTGAGCTGTAAGTCACAACTTACAGTCTACGTAGAAGTGAATATTCTCTTCTCACCCCCACGTGACAGTGCTGGGTGCCTGAGTGGCCAACCACCAAGCACCATGCTTTTACGTTGGGGAAAGGGTAGAGAGTCAAAATACTTTTCTTCTCTCCTGGCACTCAATTGGATTAGAGAATGAGTGGCATGGAACTATATTTGCTGCAGCTGCAGTGAGCAGCAGGGAAATTGTATGTTCAGGCATTGGCCAAATTTACAGCCCCACCACAAGCATCTTCTTCCTTTCTAGAGCATATCCTAGCTATAATTATTTGCCTCCAATGGTGGGAAACAGCTTTTAATACTCCATGTGACATCATCAGCAGGCTTCTAAAATTCTTGCAGAGTCAGCTGATGGAAGTTTACTTCCTACTGACATAGGCATGCCCCCAGAACTACGTTTCCCAAGAACACTTTACCTATGGACAGTGCGTGCCTGAGCAGTGAGTTTTATAGTTAAAAAGGCAAAGCTGACAATGCTGGTTGGGATTTCAGTCCAACAAAGGCACTGTGTTGTCAGCTCAAACAGGAAGTTAGTAGCACACTGGATGTCTGGCAGATTACCAGGTATTTTTCTTTGCATGCAGTATTTTAAAGGAATAAACATTGTGGAAATGTGCATATATTGGAGGGACCTACTGAATATGTTTTTTTTTTTTTTTTTTGCATTACATACACTTTAACCTCCCTGGCCGTATGATTATTTCGGATTTTAGGTGCTGAAAGCGGTACAATTATTTTGCATGGAAATTTGGCGTTTTATATTGTAGGTCTGTAATTCTTAACAATAACACACTTAAATCTGTCCAAACAAGAGTCTAGTAGATATCCCGGGTATGATAAAGTTTGAAACACAAAAACATAAATTATAATATAATAAATAAAAATAAATAATTAAAAAAATAAAAATAAAATAATAATAAAATAAATTTCCCCACGATTCACTATCGCTCAATTCTGCAAGTGTTCTAATTTACTATCGCTGTTTTCTAGCTGGTCTAAAACCATTTTTGACGTAAAGGGACACTTTTTGGTTGCTATGGACAATCTCCAGTTTCCAGCCAGAAAGAACAGTATATATAATTTGAGATAGGAGCGTGCATGCCCGTTGCGAGCTTCGCGCATGCTCAGAAACGCGTAGTGGATCCCAGATATTAGAACTGCCCGATTGACGTCACCCACCACGTGATCCTGTTGGAACGCGGAAGTTACACTCGCTCACCGCACAACAGCCGGCGTCTCCGAGCGGAGGTCCGTGGCCATCCGCGCGGCCGTCATCCATTCAAACCTACACCTGGATGTGGCGACAATAGGGAACAGTTCTCCTTGGAAGTCTACATTTTTACATGTAAGTGCTTTGATGTGATTCTTTTATTACAATAAATTCTGATACTTAAGAGGCGCTTTTCCTTTTGGATTTTTTTCATATCTTTCATGGAGAGCTGACTTTGCTCAACAGGAAGCTGCCCTGGGTATTGGATATATAGAGACCCACTTGACTCCTATATCTATCAACTACACCGATGATTTACATCCATAGAATTTACATTGTTTTTTACAGTATTGGATTATCTTTTATTGGACATTGCTCCTATTTATTATTAATTTTTACCGGTCATTGCTTCCACTGGTCTGCTTGTCCTCACCAACTGATTTCTCTTTGATTGATTATACACACACATGTGTGTTTATATGTGTGTATATTATCCTTGAATGGACTAAGCGCTGTTACATTATATTTTATTTTCACAGTATATATAATATAGAACTGCATGCAGGGCATAGGACAAAGCACTGGGGACAAAAGAGATGTGAAATAATTTCATACAGTACTGTAATCTGTAAGATTACAGTACTGTATGTGTTATGCTTTTTACAGTTTTTTGAATTTGCCGCCAGGCTCCGCCCCCGTGCGTCGCGACGCACGCAGGGAACGGAGCCTGGCACAGAGAGGCTTCGGGCAGAGGACGGAGACCACGGACACAGCGGGGGACATCGCAGGATCCCGGGGACAAGGTAAGTAACGCCGCCCCAGGATCCTGCAATGCGATCCCGAGTGTGGCTCGGGGTTACCGCTAATGGGACTGAATTTTAACCCAGAGCCACACTCGGGAAAACCGCCAGGGGGGCTACAGTGTATGCAAACCCTAACAATGTACTTTTGTATTTACTCCTCTTTGGTCTGTTGACTATACCATTTGAAATGATTTTTTATATCTTTTCACTAATAAAAAATATATCGAACCTGCCAGAAATCAAGTGAGCTGATAATTTCCTGCACACTCGGCCCTCTGCACTGCTATCAGTTAGGTTCACCTCTGTGGAGTACCGAACACTTTTCCCCCTGTGTTATTGAGATGAGGAGAGGTGGAGCTGTTATGCTATCTAAATCAGGAGCCAGAAGCCAAGAGTGACAATACTTCTCTTCTTATATATATTAGAGTGAGTTTTGCAACCCTAGAACAGGCAGTGTGGGTTGCAAGCTATCTGAGAGAATTGCCAGGTGAAAAAAAAAGCTTGAAAAAGAAAACGAATGCAGCCATAACATGTAAAAAACTGGTAAGCTGTAATATACCGTATATACTTGAGTATAAGTCGTTTCGAGTATAAGTCGAGGCCCTAATTTACCACAAAAAAATGGGAAAAACGTATTGACCCGAGTATAAGACAAGGGTGAGAAATGCAGCAGCTACTGCAAGTGGAAAAAGAGGGTCAACAATGCCCATTTGCAGCTGTATACCTCCCTGTGTCCTGTGCATATGTGTCATGTGTCCTGTGCATATGTGTCATGTGTCCTGTGTATATGTGCATGGGTCATGTGTATATGTACCTGTGTCCTGTGTATGTGTATATGTACCTTTGTGCATGTGTCTGTGTGTGTGTGTGCATCCTACCTGTGTCCTGTGCATCCTCCGTGCGCCGTTCTGCACCGATCTGCGTGTAGTATTCGACGGCCATTCACTGTTCAAAAGCATCGCCTCCTCCTCGTCCAAAAAACTCCATTTCCCAGCAGTCAGCGGTAAGCCTATCACGGACATTCTCTCATCCTCATACCACGGACGAGGATGAGAGAATGTCTGTGATAGGCTGCACACTGACTGCCTATCACAGACGAGGAGGCACGGCTTTTGAACAGTGAGAGCCGCTGCCGAGTCTATGCAGCACACGCTGGCCGCCGTCTGCCTGCATGACACGCTGATCATGTAGGCAGATGGCGGTGGCTCATGTATAAGTCGAAGGGGGCACTTTCAGCCCCAAAAAAGGGGCTGAAAAATTCGACTTATACACGAGTATATACTGTATTACATTTTTGTTCTTATATTTAGACATACTTTATGTGAACTTGTTCCTTTTCTCTGCTTTGGCTTAACCTTTCAATAGCGAAATAAATGTATAGGGAGTATGCTTCTATAAAAACCCATATACCCACCGTACTTTCCTATTATGGAAACAGTTGGTCTCAGGCTATGCCTAGTCTCAGCACTGTGACCCCACATACCAGACACCATATTTCCATGAGTCGATAACGTTTTTTTTTCACATCAACCAACAGTTTTGTGTCCCGCAGCTATCTTTCCATTCTGTTCACACACCTGAATCTGCATCTGCTTAACAAGTACTGCTGTACACTAAGCAACTCATACTGACTGTAGCCTCACTTCTTAGCAGAATACTGATAGCGAAGAAGAGCAGGGAATCTATGACAGAGGCATTTTTATATATACTTTCTAGTGCTTCTCAGTTTGAATACTGTATATGCAATAATCATGGTGAACTTGTCTAATAATTTTTACCAAACAACTTGGAAGTTGGAAAAGTGGTTGAATTTTGTTTTTACCTTTTTATTTCTTTGCAATCTATTGAGATGTCTAGAGGAGGAATTTTGGGATAAAATAATAATGTGTTACAATGTTGTACCTACTGATTTTCAATACTAGCATGGTATTTACCAACTTACTACTCTCCTTTTAGGAAAGCAGAGGAGCAGAAGCAGTACCCTCAAGTATTTATCTTGCAAGCAGCAATGCATACATACAGTATACTATATTGCCAAAAGCATTGGGACTCCTGCCTTTTAAGGTTTAGGAGTGTGTCTATGGGAATGTTTGACCATTCTTCCAGAAGAGCATATGTGAGGTCAGGCACTGATGTTTGATGAGAAGGCCTGGCTCACAGTCTTCACTCCAATTTTTCCCAAAGGTGTTCTATCGGGTTGAGGTCAAGACTCTGTGCAGGCCAGTCAAGTTTCTCCACTCCAAACTCACTCATCCATGTCTTTATGGACCTTGCTTTGTGCACTGGTGCGCAGTCATGTTGGAACCGAAAGGGGCCATCCCCAAACTGTTCCCACAAATTTGGGAGCATGAAATTGTCCAAAATGTCTTTGTATGCTGATACCTTAAGAGTTCCGTTCACTGGAACGAAGGGGCCAAGCCCAACCCCTGAAAAACAACCCCACACCATAATCCCCCATTCACTAAATGATTTGGACCAGTGCACAAAGCAAGGTCCATAAAGACATGGGTGAGCAAGTTTGGGGTGGAGTAATTCGACTAGCCTGCACAGAGTCCTGACCTCAACCCGATAGAACACCTTTGGGATGAATTAGAGTTGAGACTGCAAGCCAGGCCTTCAGTGCCTGACCTCACAAATGTGTTTCTGGAAGAATGGTCAAACATTCCCATAGACACACTCCTCAACCTTGTGGACAGCCTTCCCAGAAGAGTTGAAGCTGTTATAGCTGAAAAGGGTGGGCCAACTCAATATTAAACCCTACAGACTAAGACTGGGATGTCATTAAAGTTCATGTGCGTGTAAAGGCAGGTGTCCCAATACTTTTGGCAATATAGTGTATGTAGAAGCAAGATTTTGCCTCCTCTCACATAGTTGCTTAACCGCTTAAGCACCACCCCACGTACATATACTGTGGCAGGGCGGCTCTTAGACACAAAATTACGTACCTGTACGTGATATTTTTCCTTTGGCTCTGGGGCACGTAATTGGACACAACGGGAGCCAATTAGTGGGTCCAGTGGATGCAATGTCTGCTGGGACCCACAGATCGTTCTGAGAAGAGTCAGAACGGCGGTCTGCCTATGTAAACAAGGCAGATCGCTGTTCTGCCAGAGGGGAAAATGGAGATCTTGTGTTGCCTCTCTGTTCTCCTTTAGTGAAAGCACATCCCCCCAGTTAGAAAGCACCTGCTAGGGGCACACTTAACCCTTTGGGTGCCCCTGATGTTAACCCCTTCCCCCAGTGTCATTAGTACAGTAAAAAAGGTGTCAAAAGTGGCAGTTAGGTGACCAATTTGTTTGCCGCAATGTCGCAGTCCCGTTAAAAATTGCTGATCGCCGCCATTACTAGTAAAAAAATAAATAAAAATTCCATAAAAATATCCCATAGTTTGTAGACACTATAACTTTTGCACAAATCAATCAATATATGCTTATTAGGATTTTTTTAATCAAAAATATGTAGTAGAATACATATTGACCTAAACTGATGAATAAATTAGATTTTTTTTTCCTTTTTTATTTTTATTAGGTATGTTTTATAACAGAAGGTAGAAAATATAGGTTATTTTTCAAAATTGTCAGTGTTTTTTTATTTATAGCGCAAAAAATAAAAACCACAAAGGCGATCAAATACCACCAAAAAAAAGCTCTATTTGTCGGGAAAACAATACATCAATTTTATTTGGGTACAGTGTTGTACAACGACGCAATTGTCAGTTTAAGCAACGCTGTGCTGTATCACAAAAAATGGCCTGGTCAGGAAGGGGGTAAACCCTTCCGGAGCTGAAGTGGTTAATAATATTGGTTTGTGGACGAAGAATTCTCAGTGTCCCAACTCAGGGACACCATTTGGTAATAAAATTGCTATACGCAAAAAAAGCTTAATAGCACAGACTCCTTTTGTTCATTGGGTTTGTAGTCTACACATTGCAGTTTATGGCAAGCCACAAACTTGGACTGGTAGAAGATACAGTGGATATAAAAAGTCTACACACCCTTCCTAAAATGTCAATTTTCTGAGATGTAAAAAAAATGAGACAAAGATAATTCATTCAGAACTTTTTCCACCTTTAATGTGACCTATAAATGGTACAACGCAGTTGAAAAACAAACTGAAATCTTTTAGGGGGAAAGTAAAATTTAAAAAATAAAATAATGTGGTTGCATAAGTGTGCACACCCTCTTATAACTGGGGATTTAGCTGTGTTCAGAATTAAGCAATCACATTCAAACGCATGTTAAATAGGAGTCAGTACATACCTGACATCATTTAAAGTGCCTCTGATTAACCCCAAATAAAGTTCAGCTGTTCCAGTAGGTCTTTCCTGACATTGGTCCGCAGAGAGCTACCAAAGCATCAGAAGGATCTGTTGCCTTATAAGTTTATGTGAAATATCCATTAATAACTGTAAAATATTGTAATAATGAATATATTTCAAAAAGGGTTTCATTTAAACTTTTGCTGAGAGCATAGAATGTGGGCCAAGGCTTGTATATGCAAACAAGGGAGAGCCAATTCCATTGTTCTACACCTACTCCTTTGAAAGGGTGCCATGCTGGGATATGCAATGGACATAACTTCCTGGGGAAATGCAATTAACACACTTGGCCAACATAGTCACAAGATTTGCATGAAAGGGGGCCGACTTATGGAGTAAGCCCTCCAATCATGATCCAAGCTAGGCCAACCAATGAGACATCAGCTTGGTTTGATATACTCAGAGCCAAGGGGGAGATATTGGTCTCTTTCTGATAGACCAGCGAGCTGAAAGGAGCTTTGGTAAGGATGGGTAATTATGGGAAAGGAATGCCCTTTTACTTGTAACTGAATATGTGTGTAGATTACTGTATTGAGGAATATACTCTATATTCCTTCATGTAAATACTTTATTTCAACCTAATATTTTCTTCCTGGGTGTAAGGCGATAGATAGATGATTGTGTATTAGCTAGACTTTCAACTGCTTCCTAATAAATGTTATTATATTTTAAGCTTTCACTCTTCGTCGAAAAGAACTCTTATTTAACCCACATCATATCTATGAGATATGAAAAATCTTAAATATAGATTTTTCAGGGTAACAGATCTCATTGTTAAAGATATCATTCAGGAGAAGGGTACAAAAGAATTTCCAAGGCATTAGATATACCATGGAACACAGTGAAGACAGTCATCATCGAGTGGAGAAAATATGGCACAACAGTGACATTACCAAGAACTGGACGTCACCCCAAAATTTATGAAAAGACAGGAAGAAAACTGGTCAGGGAGGCTGCCAAGAGGCCTACAGCAACATTAAAGGAGCTGCAGGAATATCTGGCAAATACTGGCTTTGTGGTACATGTGACAACAATCTCCCGTATTCTTCATATGTCTGGGCTATGGGGTAGAGTGGCAAGACATAAGCCTTTTCTTACCAAGAAAAACATCTAAGCCTGGCTAAATTTTGCAAAAACACATCTGAAGTCTCCTAAAAGCAGTCTGATGAAACCAAGGTTGAACTTTTTGGCCATAATTCCAAAAGATATGTTTGGCACAAAAACAACACTGCACATCACCAAAAGAACACCATACCTACATTGAAGCATGGTGGTGGCAGCATCATGCTTTGGGGCTGTTTTTCTTAAGCTGGAACAGGGGCCTTAGTCAAGGTAGAGGGAATTATGAACAGTTCCAAATACCAGTCAATATTGGCACCAAACCTTCAGGCTTCTGCTAGAAAGCTGAACATGAAGAGGAACCCTCATCTGACCCAAAGCATGCATCCAAATTTAACAAAGGAATGGCTTCACCAGAAGAAGATTAGAGTTTTGGAATGGCCCAGTCAGAGCCCAGACCTGAATCAGACTGAAAATCTGTGGGGTGGTCTCAGAAAGGCTATGCACAGGAGATGCCCTCACAATCTGACAGATTTGGCGTGATTTTGCACAGAAGAGTAGCCAAATATTGTCAAATCAAGCTGTGTCATTTTGATAGACCCAAAAAGACTTAGTGCTGTAATAAAATCAAAAGGTGCTTCAACAAAGTATAAGTTTAACCACTTGCTGACTGGCTCATGCCGATATAGGTCGGCAAAGTGGCACGAGTGCGCAAAATGACGTACCCGTACGTCACTCTGTCATCAGCGGCTAGCAGGAGTGCGTGGTCCCCGTGGGAGCGTGCCCGCGGGTCCCGCGGACTCGATGTCCGCTGGTGGCCCCCGATCATGGCACAGAAAGGCAGAATGGGTAAACAAGGCATTTCCCTGTTCTACCTAGCAACATGACATGACTAGAACACACTGAGGGAACACACTTAACCCCTTGATCGCCCCCTAGTGTTTAACCCCTTCCCTGACAGTGACATTTACACAGTAATCAGTGCATTTTTATAGCACTGATCGCTGTATAAATGCAATGGTTCCAAAATAGTGTCAAAAGTGTCCGAACTGTCCACCGCAATGTCGCAGTCACGATAAAAATCGCAGATCGCCGCCATTACTAATAAAAAAAATTCATAATAAAAATGCCATAAATCTATCCCTTATTTTGTAGACGCAATAACTTTTGCTCAAATCAAACAATATACGCTTATTGCAATTTTTTTTTTAACCAAAAATATGTGGAAGAATACATTTGGTCTAAACTGAGGAAGAAATTAGTTTTTTTATATATTTTTGGGGGATATTTAATATAGCAAAAAGTAAAAAATATTGCTTTTTTTTCAAAATTGTCGCTTTTTTTTGTCTATAGCACAAAAAATAAAAACCACAGATGTGATCAAATACCACCAAAAGAAAGCTCTATCTGTGGGAAAAAAAGGATGTCAATTTTGTTTGGGTACAACGTCGCAAGACCGCTCAATTGTCAGTTAAAGCGACGCAGTGCCATATCGCAAAAAAGGGCTTGGTCAGGAAGGGGGTAAATCCGTTCGGGGCTGAAGTGGTTAAGGGTGTGCACACTTATGCAACCATATTATTTAATTTTTTTATTTTTACTTCCCTCCACCTAAAAGATTTTAGTTTGTTGTTCAACTGAGATGTACAGTTTATAGGTCACATTAAAGGTGGAAAACGTTCTAAAATGATTTGCCTCTGTCTCATTTTTTTTACATCACAGAAGCCTGAAATTTTAACAGGGGTGTGTAGACTTTTTAAACCCACTGTATATCTTATAAATAAGTAAAATCTGGTAGATTTTTAAAATACTGATAAAAAATACTCTGTGAGATATATGGAATTACGTCTCTGTAGTATAAAAAGTTAGGGTTAAAGGTAGAAAAAAGTAGGCACATAGAGGTGCATACAAGTGTAGTCTGCAGAGCAACCCAGGAACCTCCAAACACATTTAAGTATATGTAATAGCCACATTCAGCTCCAAAAAAATCAGAACTCTTTCACACCTACCTAAATCCTAAAATGTGGGGGGAAAAAAACTGTCTGGAGTTGGACTTTAACTATGCAATTGCATGTCTGTATAGAGGGATAAATATGACACATATACCCAAATATTGTATAGCACAAAACATACCCAAAATTAAATAGAAACGTACTTGATGGAGTCTTAACTGAACATAAACAGTTTGTTAATGTGCAAGATATTGTGATCAGTAAATGCCACTATAAATAATTAAATCAGTGTTTCTTCAGCTAATGTATATTTATCTATTATATTTTCATCTGGAAAATAAACTGTGCACCTTTCTTTGTTGACTTTTATAGTGAACATTTTCTTCCAAAAACATTTTTAAACTCAACAAATACTAATGAATTCATATGTGACAACTGTTTCCACGCTGTACTCTGTTGTTATTGAAAAATATGTCCTGTTCACCTTATGCTTTATTTGATTTCATTATTACATCATTGTGGCTGTATCACATGAATAAACTGTGATGTATGGACAACATGCAGATACAGTACAAAACCTATGTGTGATTCAGATGTATTGCTTATCAGATCCCAGTATACCGTGCAGTTTTCTGCTGTACACAATTTGAAGCAAGCTTCTGTTGATTTGATCATGTTCAGAGCCAAGAAATGGTGGCTACTAGCCCACTGCAGATACTGATGTATTACAAGTGATTTATTGTTTGTGGTGGCATCAAGTGATGTTTATTTCAAGTGGGGATATTGATTACAATGCCAGTCAAATCACTTGCAGCATTTAACCTCGGCACAACAAGAGAGAACAGTTAAGATATTGTTGTGCCTCAAGATGTTATTCTGATGAGCATTCTGTCTCAGATCACAGAGCCATCCTTCTCTAGTAAATAAGGAAATGCAGTGTAATGTCTCTCGACTGTTGGCAGTTTATCATGTGCTGGCATTCAGCCTTCTTCCTTAACCCTAGCCCAGATGTGCCATAATCCTTTGCAAATGCAAAGTGTGCTAAGTCTTATTGCTTCATTATGTTCCTTATTTTTCATCTTGCTGTACCTTCCAAACTCATCCTGGATATGAGCTTTGACTAGACAGTCTTTCTTCCTTTATGTTTATCTTCCCTTTTCCTTTTCCTTTATTTTCCTTTCCTTCTCTATCCCTTTCCTTTTCCTGTTCCTATCCCTTAACCCCCCTTTACTTCCCCCTTCCTTTTGTTTTCCTTTATTTTCTTGTGGTTGCCCACTGACTTTCCTACTCCCATTCCTTTCTTTTCCTTCTATCTCCTGTCAGTACAGTTCTCAATCATTACATTCCAGGCTCCAGTCTAGTTCTGGACGCTACAGCCCTCTGGCTCTCAGAAACATTGCTGTTCCATGGAAATTACCAATTTAGGATATTATTTTTCTGAAAAAGCAAGAAAATTGTGCCTTGCTGGGTGTTACAGGTTTCTCAGTATAATTACCATATCAATTTTTTTGGGTATACTACTCTTCAGAACCAGAATTTTCTTGCTTTTTCAGAAAAATAATATCTTAAATTGGTAAGTTGAAACATAATACATCTTATGCATGTAGCCATTACTCCTTTTGTGTTCTATTGTATATTACCTGTAGCTCAAACATAACACCAGTAACTGATCACTACTCCAATACTAGGTACAACTCTAGTGTACCCCTACAAACAAAACGTTGTTTTGAGGCATATTTTGTTGCATGGTGTGCTGCCAACTCCTGTTATGCTCCAGGAGATATATGTAAGTGACCCCTCTGTTCCATCTTGGGGGATAGGGTATAATTGATATACTGTGTTGCAAGATGTATATTCTGTATATTATATAATTAATTACTGGGAATTTTGTTTCATGGATAGGTCTAGTTTCTTTGTAGTCAAGGAATTGAGGTCCTGAGGAAGCTGTTTGTGAAACGCGTCGACCTCCTGAAACAATATGTGGCATATATATGTACTAGCCTATCCAACAATTATATGATGTTTTTAAGAGAGTGAGCTCTATATTCTCTTTTATATATAATTGTTTTTGTAATAAAATACCTTTTATGTGAACTTAATGTCGTTTAGTCCTTCTCTGGTACTGTTAAGTGCGCAAGCTCTGGCTGTTTGTTTTTTACTATATCTATTTTGGATGAGGTACCAATTTTGGATGCGGTACCAATATTTAAGCCCGTTTTCTATAAAATATTTGACATCTGTCGTATTTTTACTATTTCAATTTTAGCACATTATGGACACTTTCATTAATATGGCTCCTTTAGAAAATACTAGTGTGTTATTTATATGCTAAACATAAGCATTTTGTATTTCTCAATCCCCATTTTTTTACTTTTCGTGGCAAAAAGTGGATTTTTTTACCTTTAGGACACAAGTATTCTCTCTTTTTTAAATGAAGCAAGAAGAGAGAAACATACTGTATGCATTCCTAAGTGACTCACCAACATGACAATAAGTGTTCAGACACATTCAGACACATGCCAGTTAACTTTTAAAGGTAGGAGGGATCTATAGAAACATTGCTATAATATACAGATGCCACTCTCCTGAAAACACTAAATGAAATAACTGCCATAGGCTCCTGTACATGTTATCACTGAATCTTCATGTAGTCAGTGAATGTAGTGCTGACAAGGTCAAAGATGCCTGTCCATAACTATATAGCTTTCATCTTCAAAGAAGCATTATTTAACTTTGTCAGGGTGATGAAACCTGAAGTTGCCTTTAGAAATTTATACTTCTAGAGGATTTTGTAGTGTTTAATTTGCACAGTAATCAGCAGTAGATAAATTATAGTATTTATATAACCATCGGAAATGATTCTAGAACAGATTAACAGACCTGTATATAGCACGAATAATACAAAAAAAGATGTATCAGTTTGTGATAACTTTTCAGTGATTTAATTGTAACATAATAATTAATAGAGGGGCCCCATGACCTCTTAACATGAATTTCAACCATATTTGTAAATTTCTGATCAAATTTGTGGTGGTCAATATTGTTGATGTCCACCTTAATTTAAAAGCGACCCATGGTAAGAGGGTAGGTTTATAACAAAAACCTGTTTTCATGACAAAACCATGCCACAACCTTCTGATTTATTACAAGGCATTTTCATGTAGATAATGCCTTATCTCCTCTCAAAGTTAAGTGACACACATTTTTTAATCACTAATTTTAGAAACACCGCTTGCTATTTCTAACCTGCTTTTTTGCAATTGTTAATTTTTTTTTTTTAATTCGTTGCCTCCACTTTTTTTTATGATGTATAATGTTATTTAAGGTTTTCTTTTAACAGTTTGGAGCTTTCTTTTAACAGATTGGGGTCAAAATACTGTATTTATCTTTACTAACTTTAAGAGGGAAGTTTCAGGAAAAAAACTTTCCACAGACCCCTGAGCCCCCTGCATAACACACAGACCCCCTGCATGGTACACTGAGCCCCCTGCATAACACACTGAGCCCCCTGCATAACACACTAAGCCCCCTGCATGGTAGACTGAGCCCCTTGCATGGTACACTGAGCCCCTTGCATGGTACACTGAGCCCCCTGCATGGTACACTGAGCCCCCTGCATGGTACACTGAGCCCCCTGCATGGTAAACTGAGCCCCCTGCATGGTACACTGAGCCCCCTGCATGGTACACTGAGCCCCCTGCATAACACACTGAGCCCCCTGCATACCACACAGACCCCCTTCATGGTACACTGAGCCCCTTGCATGGTACACTGAGCCTCTTGCATGGTACACTGAGCTCCTTGCATGGTACACTGAGCCCCCTGCATAACACACAGACCCCCTGCATAACACACAGACCCCCTGCATAACACACTAAGCCCCTGCATAACACACAGACCCCCTGCATGGTACACTGAGCCCCCTGCATGGTACACTGAGCCCCCTGAATAACACACAGACTCCCTGCATAACACACAGACCCCCTGCATGGTACACTGAGCCCTCTGCATAACACACTGATCCCCCTGCATAACACACTGAGCCCCCTACATAGCACATTGAGCCCCCTGAATAGCTCACTGAGCCCCCTGCATGGTACACTGAGCCCCCTGCATAGCACACTGAGCCCCCTGCATAGCACACTGAGCCCCCTGCATAACACACTGAGCCCCCACATTGTACACAGACCCCTTTCATTATAAAGCCCCCCTCCTCCTCTGCACTCCCAGGAGACCACTAGTCTCCTGGTGACGACATTGCCAGCATGCTCTGGATCGGATCATGCGACGCTCCTCCTGTGTCACTTGTGGAACCGAACACCTCCATTGGCACCGTGGACCCAGTCATGTGACAGCTCTCCTCTAATCCATTGACGGTCACATGACTGCTCTCCTCCTCCAATCACAAGCTACAATCGAGGAAGTGGGGGGAGCGGGAGGAGGAGAGCGGCATTGGTGGAGGGGTTTGAATTGCCATATAATGGCATGGGGAGCGGTGTGTGGGAGGGGGCTGGCAGTAATGTTATTTGGGGTTGTCCTGGCAGCGCTGTCCCAGAGCCAGGATAGGTGGACGCACTGCCCAATCCCCCCCCCCGTTGGTTAAAAAAAAAACAGATATCGGGGTATAACACGCAGGCACAGTTTACCCTCTGTTTTCAGGGTAAAATACGGTAGTTGGAAACGTGAAAAATTTACCTTTTTTATTTCTCTCTAAAACCGGAGAGTGCAAAATCTGGTGCAGCTGTGCGTTGTAGCCAATCAGCTTCTAACTTCAGCTTGTTCAATTAGGCTTTGACTAAAAAAAAAAAAAAAAAAAAACCTGGAACGGGTTGGTTTCTATACATAGCTGCACGGGATTTTACACTCACCCATTTTAGTAAATCTACCCCATTAAGTAAAAGCAAGCTACACCCAAAAACAAACAAAACAGTACCCAGCAGTGAGCTGCCCATGCCATTTGGATATTAGCTGTATGTAGGAGCCCTTCAAAGGACCAACGTGACCTTCAAAATAGTCTCACTTTGACTTTAAAGCAATTCGAGTTCAAAATTTTAGTTTAATGTTTAACAAAATTCAAGAAATTCTCATTTAATTAAAGATGGGCAGATTTTCTCATTAATAGTAGTGTTCATAACTTGTTCCCAAGATATATCACCTGGTCAATGTAACTGATGTTTTTTATGCAATAGTAAGCTTTCTTCTCATGTAATTTTTTAAAGATAACACATTAATATTTTAGTTGTTAATTGATACCTGCAAGGAAGGTATCAAGTACACCTAGATGCTGTACTAACTATTGGACTTAAATTTGCTAAACTTGACAGCTCATAATCGCTTCACATGTATAAAGTGTATATGTCTATCAGATCAGCTATATTTGTATCTTACTAAAGTAAAGCATACCAGTTGTTTTTTTTCTGCTTCTCTCATTTTCTCTTATCTCAATACAAGTCTATTGGTCAGCTATACTGATGTATACAGAATACAGGGCTCCATTCACAAAACGATATTCTCCTCTTTTAAGATTTGCAGTAAAATATCTCATAATATTAGCATGTGGTATTTCATTGAATGAAAAAAGTATAAAAAAAATCACACGCATATATAAATACTCTTCTTCTACAACCTTGTCTTTTGTATCGGTGGAAGAAGGTTATATATATATATATATATATATATATATATATATATATATATATATATATATATATATATATATATATATATGTGTGTGTGTGTGTGTGTGTGTGTGTGATCTTTTATACTATTTTCTTTCAATATTTGACATTTAGAAAGATATTTTGTATTTACTTAAAGTATAACTAAAGGAAAAACTTTCAGGTAGGAGATTCACCCTCTCTATTTGTCCTGTTTACCATTATCATTGAAAGTGAAATAAAAAGAAAATCCCAAATGTGGCGTTGTCCCCAGAAAAGTAATATAGGGGACATATTTCAATGGGGATACAGATGGCAAAATAACTTTCTGGGGCTCTATCCTTCCCTTACTCTATCCAAATTGGAAAAAAACGTGTTGCCTATAATTACACTTTCAAGCAGTCTTTCTCAACCTTTTTTTAACACAGAGGAATCCTTAAAATATTTTTTCAGTCTCAGGGAACCCCTGCTAAAAATTACTAAATCTACAACTCTTGATACATTAGTGTGATGATCAGTGGAAAGAATGCTTCTTACATTTGTGGTCGCTGGGAAGAATGTTTGGAGTGATTGGGAGGTATTTGAAGCAAATTATGTATATGCTTCTATAGTCACAAAAAAAGTCTCTAATAATCTGGCGAAATTACAGGAGAAAACAAGTATATTTTACTACATGTCATGGGGTGGATTCACTAAATGAATGGGGTGAATTTACTTAAGGCACATAAAATGAGCACTTTGCAAGTGAAGTTGCTCCAGAGATTAATAAATGAGGGGGAGCTCTGCTAACTTTCCTCATCCAATCATGTGCAAGCAAAAATCCTGTTTTTTTTTTCTTTGCATGTGATTGGGTATTCTTTATAAAGTGAATTTTACCTCATCTACTAAGCTCTGGAGCAACTTGCAAATTGCACAGTCTATTTGCCTTAAAGTAGACCTACAGGCAAAAACTTCTTTTCAGTTTGGAGGGTTATAACACGTCAGTTTTTGATTTTTTTTGCCATCTGTGTCCCCATTGGAAGATGTATTACTTTTCTGGGGACAACCCCAAATTTGAGATTTTATTTTATTTCACTTTTAATGACAATGGTAAACAGAACAAAAATTGAAAGGGTGAATCTCCCTAACACAGACAGCAATAAAAAGGCAGAAACTACTTAAAATTGCCTATTATATTCTTACTTGTATTAAATACCGCATGCTTAAACCCCTACTTAATTACTGCATGCTTTTAATTACTTATTTCCTTCTGTGAATTGAGTT
Source organism: Lithobates clamitans (assembly GCA_037952925.1). Lineage (NCBI taxonomy): Eukaryota > Metazoa > Chordata > Amphibia > Anura > Ranidae > Lithobates > Lithobates clamitans. The sequence goes on from JBBGZY010000438.1 coordinate 25,973,884, forward strand.
GAATGCCTTTTCATGCGGTATTTACTGAGCGTTTTGCTGCAAATACCACAAAACAGTCTAGTGAATTGACAGTTTCAGAATTGCATGCAATATTTAGGCAAAATGTGTCCTGACACCTAAATATCTCATGCCAGTTCATTCTGTGAATGGAGCCCACAGTCTCCATATGGCTTATCCTTTCCTGAATATTCACTCAGCAGTCGGAATCTACAAATCTGTACATTGAATATATAGAATTATGGAATAAAAAAAGATCTGTATCATCCACCTACAACTTTATAGCACTTCACTACACAAATGTCTTTGCATGATATTTGAGTATTTTTTTTACTGTTCCTTCAATTTATTATTCCTACCACTCAAACAGCGTCAGTTTGAATTCATTAGGCATTGACATATTTGCCTGTCTCAAACCTCCGATTCCATTTTTTTAAAAGTATGACAATTAAGCAGTATAATGTGATCATAAACTCATTAGCATCCACATGAAACCAAATTAACATGCACTATGGTGGAAATCTGTGTGCTTTGTGTCTGAATAAATTACACTAACGTTAAACTGAAGTCCCTTCTTGAGCTGTTGACTATTGTTGTCTATGCTTATAATATGAGGACATTTAAAGAACAACCATGACAGGATGCCAGATGCTATCATAGTCAGTCTATCTATCTATCTATCTATCTATCTATCTATCTACACACACACATATAAAGTCTATAATAGTTTTCATGCAATTCAGGATAGCTGATTTAGAATTAAATATGACAAAGAATAGCAGATTTGTACAATAAGATTCCTGGAAAGTCCCAGGTGCTACCTTAGCCACTGTGAAGAGATTAGAAAATATGACAAGTTGAAAAGGTGTTATTGAAGTGTTTTCGAACACTGCCACTTAGCAGGTTATATGCTATTAAGATGCTCTACAAAGACTTTCAGGTCCTCACTTGTTTAGGTTATTTCTTAGAAACAAGTGGATGGAAAGTTTTAAATGCAATGGGATATTTATTGTTATACAGTATATGTGTGCACAGTATATATACCGAGTAATATATTCTGCTTGCTTATGGACAAAGAATATGCAGGTAAATATTCACAAATGTGTTCATACATGCCTGAATACATTCTGCTGATTTTCCTGTGCATTCGGTGTCCTAGCCACTGGTGGTCTGTTTGACCTTGATTATCAGACTTGTATGTTTAGAACTAAAATTTTAATTTGCATATCAGAGATTTATTGGTGTGCCAAAGATGTAGAAAATGAGCCACTTTTATTACTATAAATTTAATTTACAAAGAAAGAGTCTCAAGGCTTACTCTGTGATCTCTCTTTGAAGAACTCAACATCATGAATGCACCCTGCATTCAGTGTTTATTTGTAAATAAAGATGCTTTATGAGTAGTAAAAGAAAGAAAAAAACAATAATACAAAAATAGTTTGTCTTTAAAATCAATATGTACAATATAAAATAAAAAACTAAATCATTAAAACATTTTTAACTCATAACTGTATGGCCACGATTTCTTCTGTGGTTTGAGAATTAAATTATAAATGCATATTCATAGTCTGAGAAGAATATACAGTATACAGTATACTGTATGTTGTATCAGTTACACAAACAAATATATAATTCTAAAACATTCTCATGTACATTTCATATAAATCCACCAAAGGTACCTTCCTAATTCTATTCATGAAAGACATACAGTATAACTTTTGCACTGTGTCTTTTATAGCTAATACACATGTGTGGGTGTTTGAGTAGTTGAATTAGCCCCTTTGCATATTGCATTACAATTTTCTGGTTTGTCTATTTGCGTTGTGAGTGAAGTTGGTAGTTTATGTACAGTATTGTGCAAAAGTTTTAGGCAGGTGTGAAGAAATGCTGTAAAGTAGCAATGCTTTCAAAAATATATATTTAAATTGTTTATTTTTATCAATTTACAAAGTGCAAAGTGAGCAAACAGAAGAAAAATCTAAATCAAATCATATTTGGTGTGTCTACCCTTGGGCTTCAAACCAGCATGAATTCTTACACGTAACCAATTATACCGAGCAGGTGCTAATGACCATCAATTTCATATGTAGGGTGAAACACATAAAATTAACTTAAAAATAAATAGCTGTATAGGATTAAAACTGGGTAAGGGACAGCTAAACTCTGCTACTAAGGTGGGGTTGTGGATGAAAGTTTAATGTCACAGGCCATGCACCATGTCAAGATTGAACACAGCAACAAGATACAAGGTAGTTACACTGCATCAGCAGACTGGGGTTTCAAGATGTGCTGCTCAAGCTTATTTGAAGAAGCACAAAGAAGTAGGCAACATTGAGGGCCATATATGCAGTGGTGAGCCAAGGAAACTTAATGCAGCAGATGAAAGACATATAATGCTTACATGCCTTTGACACTGGAAGATATGCAGCAGTGCCATCAGCACAGAACTGTCAGAAACCAGTGGGACCCAGGTACACCCATCTACTGTGAAGAGAAGTCTGGCCAAAGAATGTTGGTCAAAAAGCCATACCTCTCACATGGAAACAAGGTTGAACAACTCAACTATGCATGAAAACATAGGAACTAGGGTGACTGATGAGCCAAAATTTAAATATTTGGCTGTAGGAGGAGGCAGTTTGTTTGCAGAAGGGCTGGAGTACAATTATGAATGTCTGCAAGCAACAGTAAAGCCTGGTGGAGGTTCCTTGCATGTTTGGGCTGCATTTCTGCAAATGTAGTTGTAGATTTGGTCAGGATCAATGGTGTCCCTAATGCTGAGAATTAGAGGTAGATACTTATCCATCATGCCATACTATCAGGGAGGCATGCAATTTAGAACTATCTTCAGAATAAAAAGGAACAAGGGGTCCTTGAAGTGATGGTTTGGCCCCCACAGAGCCCTGATCTCAACATCATTGAGTCTATCTGGGAATACATGAAGATACAGAAGGATTGGAGGAAGTCTACATTCACAGATCTGTGGTTAGTTCTCCAAGAAGTTTGGAATAACCTACCTGCTGAATTTCTTCAAAAACTGTGTGCAAGTGTTCCTAGAAGAAATTATGCTGTTTTGAAGGCAAAGGGTGGTCATACCAAATATTGATTTGATTTGGATTTGAGTATTGAATTAAAATCCACAGAGGTCCAGTCAGTAAAATATTCTTCCAGCAGAGGTCTGAATTGCATGTTTCTGTAATAACTCAGATCCTTCACCTAATACCCCCCCTCCTCTTACGATTGGTTCGCTGGGTGGGGAACATACACTATGGCATGCATTCCCAACCACCAGAGAAACACGCTGCACTCTAGCAAATGTGTGGGGGTGCCATTAATTCTGAATGGCACTCCCACACGTCGGTGCCTACAGCACATTTTCACACGTGCTAAAGCACATGATGCTGCAGCACCATGCGCCTTGGTGCAGCACAATTTGTTTTAAAAAGGCAGTCTCATGTCAGAATCCCACTTGTATGTCAGCATCCTTAGTCCCCCCTTCACATCAAAATTACCTCCTTCACACTGCTGTCCTCATTCCTCCCCCCTATTACTGTCCTCAGCCCCACAATACTGTCATCAGCCTTCCCATTATTGTCCCTAGCTCCCCCATTACTGTCCTCAATCCCCTCAATTAGTGTCCTCAGCTTCCCCATTACTGTCCTCAGCCCCTCCCATTACTCTCCTCAGCTCCCCCATTACTGTCCTCAGTTCCCCCCAATTGCTGTCCTCAGCTCCCCCATTACTGTTCTCAGCGCCCCATTACTGTCTTCAGCCTTTCCATTACTGTCCTCAGGTTCCCCCAATTACTGTCCTCAGCTCCCCCATTGCTGTCCTCAGCCAGCCCATAGCTGTCCTCAGCCCCGCCATTACTGTCCCCACCTTCACATCGCCTCCCCCTTCTCATTCTACCTTACACAGACAGGGTGGAGGGCAAGAGGCACAGCAGGGCTGAACAGAGGGCAGGAGCTGCAAGCTAGTGATTGGTTGCTAGGACCACCCTGCATCCTAGCAACCAATCATCTGCTTCTTAACTTGGCTGTCCCCACCCTCCATCCAGAGCTGTCCTGTCTCCCGCTGTCAGCTCTGTGATTATGAGAGCAGCAGTGGAGGCTAGAGAGAAGAAATTACTCCTGATCCAGACCACGGTCCACCATTTGATGATGCCTATTTTACTCTATTTGTTCACTCCTGCCTAAATTTTTGCACACTGGTGTATGTTAGCACATTGTTATGTAACATTCAGTTTGGTAATTTGGTTTTCATAGTTAGAAATGCGGCTCAAAGATTCCACTCTCAGTTTCAGTTTTAAAGGACAGTTGTCCTTTGGTGGCCTGCCTGGTGCAGTTAGACTCTCTTTAAGATCTTCCTAGGCCTACATGGCCTGAGCTTTTGAATTTATTAGGTAGCCTTGTTGGCTGTACAACATTACAGTGAAGATTTCCCCATAGTAAAATTTAAGGCATGTAGCAAACTGTAGGGAGAGGGTAGGGGGGTCTGAAATGGATTGTTGTAAAAGTGCACCTACATTTTGAGTATATGAATCTACTCTCAAGAACATTGTAAATGCATTATTTGTACTGGAGCATGAATGATTTTAATTATAAAATACAAGCAGGTTTGTTATGCACTACCCACTAAACAACAAAATTCTTGGTAAAGGCTTGTGGTACCAAGTATATCATATTCACAAAATAACACTTTCCACTTTCACCATTCATGGATGCTGTGTTTCCAATCACAGTGTAGTCTGCCAATTGCAAGCCCAAATTGAGCTGCATGCAGCCTTCTTTCTGTATCCCCAGTAAACCACTTCTAATCAAATGTTTTCATTAAGTTAAAAACATGCAAGAAAAAACAAAAGTATTGGATGATTAAAAGTAATGTAAATGGACATTGTATCTTGCTGTACCAAGTACTCTACCAGGAACATACTGCTATGTAGCACAAACATTTTAAAAACTTGATTAAAATTTTGAGTTAGATCAGGAAATCATGAAAAAATAATTGCCTTTCAATCTCATTTGGCAATACTAGGACATAAGAAAGATACTGAGAAAATTTTGTAAAATTAGTATGTAGAATATAGACATGCTATAAGCTAATAATTAGACGGATGTACAGCAAATATGCTAAGTTAAAGTGATATTAAAGTCTTGGTTTTTTTTTGTTTGTTTGTTTAAAATAACAAACATGTTATACTTACCTAGTTTTGCACAGAGCAGCCCAGATCCTCAGTCCCTTTCCTGCACTCCTGGCCCCTCCCTCCTGCTGAATGCACCCACAGCAAGCAGCTTGCTATGGGGGCACTCAAGCTGAGCCGCTGCTCTGTGTGTCCATTCAGACATGGAGCTGTGTCTCGCCCCCCTGCCCCTTCTCTCTCCTTTTTGGCTCACTGACTTTGATTGACAGCATTGGGAGCCAATGGTGCTCGCTTCTGTGTCTCAGCCAATCAGGAGGGAGGGTCCCGGACAGCTGGAGGCTGTTGTGCAACATCGCTGGATAGAGGTGGGGCTCAGGTAAGTATGAGGGGGCTTAAGGGGGCTTCTGAACATCGAAGGTATTTTATCTTAATGCATAGAATGCATTACGATAAAAAACCTTCGGCCTTTAAAACCACTTTCAGATTTGCTCTTTGTTTAGACTTTATCTTTCCCATGCCCCTTTTCTGATCCTCCTAGTTTACTTTCATTATGTTCTTGCACCCGAACATCAACATCCATCCAAGCGACTAATTCTAATATAAATGCTATGTAATCCTTGTGTTTGTGTATTAGCAAATGCTATGATCTCCAGTTGTTTTATGCCATGATAGGTTCCCTAGAGATTGTAATTTGGACCAGCAGGCTATTTTTAATGTTTTCTTAATGATCTGGAAAGCAAGATAGAATATTTTTTTCTTTTTGTGCTGACATTACCAAATATAATTATATTCTGCTCAATGATATTTAAGGGTGCCTTCTCTTTTGTACACATAGAAAACATCAACACCTTGGGGTTACCTGCCATAGTCTACTGCTGCTGTCTCCATCGCTGCTGGCCAGTTATATAGGGTCATAAAGAGTTTTGATGTTTGTACTTGGGATACACCATGTGTAAAAGAACCTGCTACCTAATCATTCAAATGAAAAGTTTATTAGCATGGTTAGGAATTGTGAACTTTAGAGGCAGTTTGCCTTTTATTTTATATGTTCCACACTTTCATCTCACTACATTTTTTTGAATGCAACTGTTAAAATTGGCACTTGAAATAGTTATCAATAATACTAATAAGGAGAAGAAAGGCAGGCAAGCAAACACATCTGAATAACATTTAATAATGTGCTGCAATGAATGCTGCATATTATTGGAAAAAAGAGAGTAAAATGGGGAAGGAAAGAGATACAATTACAGTGAAATATGTATCTGATCTTAGTGTTGCTTATGGCACAAAAGGTTATGCTCTATTTGGGAAATAGGCTTTTTTTTTTTTTGCTTGCATTGATGATTTATTAATGCCACCTTGCATACAGAGGATTATGATGAGGGAAGAAATTGCAATAACACTCCTGCTGCAGTTCTTAATAAAGCGAATATCTATGATTGGCTATGTTGCTGTTTGCCAGTTACCTGGACACCCCACTAATCCTGGCTATTAGCTGAGCTTGTTCTTTTCATGTGTGAGATGAAAATATTATGTAAAAGTGTTGGCTGCCTGTGTGGCCGTTGGAAAGAAATTCTTTATCAGACAGGCTAGCTGCTGTTTATTAGCCAAAAAAACCCTCCAGACAAAGAGAATGATAAAAATAGCACAAATATTAAAGCATCTAATATTAGGCAGAATGAGATTACAGAAAACATTAAAAAGGTCCTAGTGTTTACTTTGCTCTTTAATACAGTATTATATTTTTATTTGATGAGTAGTCTATGGTTCATAAATATCTACATATATTGATAAGGCCAACGAGAAGTGATAATTATTTCACATATATCTGAATCATGCCCTTTATTAATTTTATATATTGTAATTTTTTTGTGTAAAAAAATAACTATATGTAAAATGTGCAATCTTTTTTCCCACTAATGCAGTGCCCGGCACAGTATTTATACTATAGACAAGCTAGTAGAGAACTATGTAAGATATTTTAGCATATTTAGTCTGCACAAGTTCTAGTCTTGCAGGGAAACTTCCCTGCAAGACTTCCTCAGGGATGATTAGACGCCTTTCAGTTTATCAAAAAAATATTTCCACTTCTCAGGATGACTACCCATATCAACCTCCACTTGCTTGTGAGCAGGGGTGAATTCATGCAAGGATCATAAAGATTCCACTAACATGAAAAATGGACTTGTAAAAATTATACAAGCCCCAATTTTCACTGATGTTCACCCAAACCAAACTGTACAGGTCTGCGTCTTAGAACATCTCATAAGATTTTGTCCTTTTTAGAGTTTTTTTAATAAAAAGTGGTTTAATATATAAATGGTTATGCATTTTTCTTTTTTGGTTGCCTTCAAAATCCCATTTCAGAGTAAGGCTCTATTCACAGCTATGCAGTTTGCTTTTGAACATTTCTGCAGTGATTTTTGCTGTGCGATTTTGCCGCAATTTTTCAGCGTTTTGTGGTTATTATTCTTTTTTTAGGCAAATTTGTAGATGAGCAGATTAAAAAACGCAAAATGCAAATCTCGGTAAAAACACACTACGTGCTTTTCCACAGCTTCTCCATTGAAATCTATTGAACCAAAAACGCAAAAAAAGCACAGTTTTGCATTTAAAAATGTCCCTGACAGTTTAAGTTTGAGGCCTGATTCACACCTATGCAGGTTGCAGTTTGCATACTGCAGGTGCATTTTGCGTTTTTCAATACATGCTTTTGATCCATTTCGATCTATGGAACCAAAAACCAGAAAAAAGTCCCTGGCCCTTTCCAAAAAAACTCACAGATGTGAGCACCTTTGGAGGCTGATGGACGTTTTACACCACCGTCCACAGCCTCCATCTTGCCGCTCTGGTGGACATGCGCAGTCCGCCGAGTCGGCACTCCGTGTCGGTGGACTGGGTGTGCGTGATGCCGCTCCGACGTGCCGGCGCTCGTGCATTCGCGGTGGGGGCCGCGCCGTGCACATCCAGCCCAGGGGGCAGCTTCATAGGTTTCCCTGGAAACCATGCCGGTTATCAGCTGTGTGCACGTCATGCGCCAGCTGACCGGGATTAATCACTCATTAATCACCCTTTAAATACTCTGACCATACCACTCCCAGATCAGGCATCATTCTGCTGGATTTGGGTCGTGTGGATGGTCTGTCCTTACTCTGCTCTAACAAAGGTACTGTTTACCCATTTATACACTGCTGACCTCTACTTTGAGTATTGGCTCATAAGGAGACCAAGCAATGTTTTATCAAGTCCCACTGACAACAAAATAGAGCTCTAACCTGAATATACGCCTTTATGTATTTATTTATGTCCTTATATACTCATATACTTTCCTACTTCCTCGTTTATTCATCTGTACATGTAGATTCAAATTCCTACTTGCTATAAAATGCAACATTTCATTTTTGTCCATTTAGTTATCTACTTTACCCCACCATTTATTTTATCTGTAGGAATGTAATATTCCATTGCCTAATAATATTGAGATTAACACATAGTCCCTATAAGTGAATCTTTGTACATCCGGGTACCCTCTCCAATTAGCTTTAAGCTTACCCTATAAATCTCACTTTTATTGCTAATATTATCATCAGAACATGTATATAACTAATAGACATTTGTACATACCTATACATATGGATAATTATATCCTCCTCATATGTCTTCCTACAATTTACCTCATTCCTTTTCCTCTACCACACACCAACTATTCTTTACTGAGGAGATCCTTATATTTAGTTCACTTTCTTTTTACCCCCAGGGATCCCCTTTTTGCCTCAGTATATTCCTTGGGCCGTACCGCTGCTGTGGAGTGCAGGAGGGACCTCCCCCCTCTCCTAAGGATACAGATTCATCCCCTTTTTGCATATATCACTCTGATGCTTCATTGTTTATCCCAAGACAGTCATCCCACCACCTCAATTATTTGGTGCTACTCTAATTGCAAGCTTTTATGTGAATCAACGAAACATTGTTAAACCACTCTACCAAAAAAACGTATGTAAGTGCCATAGTATTAAAGTTTTAAATTTACAATTTTCTATGATCCCATATGTCTTAGGTTTGTCTAATTGATTGTATATCTTTAATTTCATCTTAGATGAACCCCTCCTAATTCTCTCCACCCCTGAAGAAGGACTATATATACATACCGAAACGCGTTGGGTGTGAGGAGGTTTCGTTACATACTTTTCTATGGCATTCTATATGCATATGCATATATTGTATAGATTAATCAATGTTTCGTTACAAATGTTTTTAATGTATTCCTACAAATAAAATGTATGTATTTTTATACATTTTTGTATACTTTGCTATATACTTTTACTACATAACACCAATTGAGTGCCTTTAAAGTCCATTTAGGGGAACCTTTTGTACTTCTGTCACAGATGTGATCTACAGTCCATGTTAAATGGACTGTAGTGTGTTTCTGCAAAACTAAAAATGCACTAACAAATACAGGTGTGAACCTGGCCTTAGGGATTTTGTCAAGGGAGGGGGAAGGTGTTAAAGATTAGCAGTATTGTTCATGGTGATGTGTGTGTGTATGGGGGAAGGGATCACTTTACATTCCCATTTGTTTTAAGAACTACATGACATCAGTTCTCTGCACCCTGGAAGCCAAGATGCCTTTTGGATAACCAAGGCCAAATACTTTAGGACCCCCCCCACCATTCTTTCCCTGAACACACCTAACACAGACCCCCCCTTCTCCAAAAAAACAAACACAGTGGATTAAAGTGACCATGTTAAAAATTCGAAATACTAAGATTCCTGTTACGGGTGAAAGAAGAGTGGGTACTTACCTGTCTCAGTTCCCCTTGAAGTCCACGAGTGTTAATCTCCTGACCCCTTGCTGACTTCCACATCATTATGGGACACAAAAGGGTTCCCTTATAGTAGTGGTCAGTGTACTGCCCCATACATTGGTGGTCAGTGTCATAACCCCTATACAATGGTGATCTGTGTGGTGCCCCTGTACACTGGTGGTCAGTGAAGTGATAGTGGTTAGTAGTGAATATGCAAACTCTCATGGGCTGGCAAACACATCTATATTAATGTAACAAGTAATGACTTCCCCAGGCTCAAACAGTACTTCTAAAGGCTCAGGCAGCACTTAGCAGAGTACATGCCAAGCCCTAAATTTTAAGCAGTCCCTCCCAGGGCTCAAACAGCTATTCCTCAAAGCCACTCTCCTAGGCTCAGAAAGACACTTCCATAAGTTTAAGTGACATCTCCTTCAATTATGTTTATGTCCTGGCTAATTCTGAAAGCTACAGCCTACACAGCATAAAGTATAGGACATTGGGGGTTATTTACAAAAGGCAAATCCACTTTGCACTGAAAGTGCACTTGGAAGTTCAGTCGCTCTAAATCTCAGGGGTAGATCTGATATGAGTGGAAGCTCTGCAGATTTTATCATCCAATCATGTGCAAGCTAAAATTCTGTTTTTATTTTCCTTGCATGTCCCCCTCGGATCTACAGTGACTTTACTTCCAAGTGCACTTTCAGTGCAATGTGGATTTTCCTTTAGTAATTAATCCCCATTATCTTAATGGACACTGCGGCTAGGAGTCTCGGCAAGCAGAGAGAGGGACTAGTGTGTGCAGATGCTATAACCTGTTTAAAACTTATATAGTAAAGTAGCAGCAGTGGTTTGGCAATGGATAAGACTAAGTGAGCCTAAAAAGGAGCAGAAGCATAATTAATAGGTGCATTTTCAAATGGCTAGGCACCGCCTCTGGTTTCCAAGCCCCCCTAAGCCATGGTCTATCTGGTCTATCTGTGAGGCCTATTTACATGGTTGTACAAAATCCCTACCCTTTGCAAATCAACTCAAACTTCTTTACCTAGTCTCTTTACGAACAAGTGTTTTCAATAGTAAGTGACTAAAAATGGACTAAAAAGGAGAAAAAAAACGTAGCAGCAGAAGGCCACAACTCAGGCTCAATTATCCCTTTAGGGCTTTGTCACTACAGTAAATACTGACCCTGGTATTTATATACTGTATTTGCCCTAATAACAGAATACAATATTTATATTATATCCAGCTGGTGCTGTCCATAAAAGCTGTCAAAAGTCTGGGTCTTTGTACACTGCTGAGATCTAGACAGTTTAAAAGTAGATGTCTTATTAACAGTTTATTCATATACACTATGCCAATTACAATAATATGTTCTTTAAATGTCTGTATTGTATATAGTACTAATCTGATTTGTTTTTTTTTTTAAACACAGGTTCTCTGCTGTGACAAAGCTTTGGTAAATAACTCCTTATGTCTCATCCCACAAGTCAAATAAAAAATTGAGTTTTAGATGATGATTCTCTTCACCATGACAATCCAGATGATTCTCTTCACCATGTAAAACAACTGTAAACCAGCCTTCAAATTATAAAAAAAGATGATCTTGCTTTTGAAAATTAAATTGTAAAACTGATGTATGGATCGTAGATGCTGACAAGTCAGAGTACTCATTGCCCTATTCCACTGTAGAGCGTTTATATCCTACAGTACTCTAGCATCTTAAGCATGCACTTGACCCTTCCATAGTGGTTAACAGTTGTCATAGGTGCCTGCAACAAGTTTAGGGCAAATGTGGCTTTTATTTTTCATCGCTGGGCTTATGCATGCATGGCAACTTCAAAGTATGCTGGATTGTTGTACAATGTAATAACTGTCTGACCCCAGGCAGACCAGGGCACTGAGCACTGTAACTTATTTGCATCTGGTCAGGATGGTAGGCAATCATAAGCGTTATCCACTGCTTGGTCCCAAGCATCTCACTAGATAACTATCTAAACTAAAATACTCCTAAACAATTCCACATAACAAATTGTCTCTTTTAATAAATATTTTTGAGTTGAGGGTATGGATTAGCATTTAAAAATGTGTACTGTCCACAGGCATAACATTCCAATTTTCAGCTTTTAGAGAAAAGCATTAGAACATCTTAAACATCTTAAACTTCCCAACTCTTGCTTTTCCATCAAAAAATCTATTACCATTCATAAAATGGTCCAGAAAACGTCTTTAGTTTGCCAACACAACAGTTTAGTATAGATCTAGCGCTAAGGAATAGAAAGCAATAACCAATAACAATGTACCAAATAGTATATCAAACTAGTGCAAACGTGCAAACATAAAATCAATCACAAAATTAAATTAACATGTGAAGATATGTATATATGGTGTATAACAAGTGGTAAGTCCCAAAGGTGGAAAAAACAACAGTGATAAATTTGCGCTTATTCTAAAGTATAAGCAGCTAACACAACAAATAGAATATTTGCTAAAAATGACAAGTGAAACAAGGTGTAGCGCTAAAAAATGAAAAATAATAAATACACAAATTATTGAAAAATGAAATAAATATACTTTGGTGTCTGAATTGAAATTAAACGTCCATCATTGTACTAATAGTTACAGTCCATATGTAAATAGGACCATCATGGTCACCAACTGTGAAGAAGTGAAAATTGTGAAAATTGCCGTCACCAGAGTGGGAACCTGTTAGACAGTTCATGCCCAAAATGACATAAGCTGAAATGGGTCAAGCTGGCTTCTAATTGTCCGCCAATCATATACAGGAAATCCTGATGGCCGGCAGGAGGAAAAGTTCTGGATAAACTTCACCACAGTGTCCTATAGATAAATATGTGAAATTCCCACAGCCAAAAAGATTGGAGGCTTACCGGAGGGTTTGAACCCAAAACAGCATACACTGTATGGGTCAAACCAGCTTGTATTGCCCACAGGCAATAGAGGGAAGATCTTGGCAACCTGGAGGCAAAGGAGTCCCAGGAGACTTTATGGAAGTATCTTCTCCACACGAATAATTAAGCATCCCAGAATATGGTCCATATAGAATAAAAAAAGGGCCACATAGTGTAATTCCATAAACACAATTTTTAATAAAAGAAATACACTTACATTTAAGTAGATTAAAAAGCGCTTGTACATAAAATAAAGGCGGCAGTGGAGTCCTCCCGACGCGTTTCGTCTAACAAGACTTCGTTTGGGGGTATCCATCCACTGCAGCCCGACTCCCTAATATAGGCACTGCAATCCCTGTAATGAGAATCCAGCCCATTCAATCCACTAATTTGGCACTTCCGGGTTGCCCAAAATGGCGGACCCGCGTGCGTTCCAAGCCTCGATCTCATGGGTGTACTCTGCGTTCCAACATCGTGAGATCTATTCCAATAAACCCTGTACATTAAAATTTTACCTCACCCTTTTGCTATACCACGGGGAAAAGATGTTAATTATCCCTTGTTCAAATATATTCAAAACGTAAGATGTTTTCTAGTATGCAAGATGGTGTATCTCCAAACACCACATCTCGTGATATTACGTCATAACGTCATGACGCAGGACTGGGGATATGATCGAGCCAGCCTCGTTCTGGAACGGCTTTTTTCACAATTTTCACTTCTTCACAGTTGGTGACCATGATGGTCCTATTTACATATGGACTATAACTATTAGTACAATGATGGACGTTTAATTTCAATTTAGACATCAAAGTATATTTATTTCATTTTTCCAAAGGTGGAAAAACCTAAACGGTAAACATGACATTTCTAAAGGAACGTAAATGAGTGACCTCACCTTCCTCTAAAGTCACAGGGCGTCAGAGGTCGCCCATTTACTTCACCGGGTGGCCCCGCCCTCAGCTATATAACAGCTGTCACCGAGAAGAAGCATCACTCGGCGGGAGCCTCCCATGAAGGCGGAGCTGTTGCTTTTTTTTCCGGTTCATGAGGCGGCATGACAGAAGATGAATAGACATCGCTGGACATTTTTATTTTTTAATTTTTTTATAAAGGACTTGTCCCAAAGTGTCTCCTGTCTTTTTTACTATTTTTGACACTTTTTTTATGAATTGGTGGGGGTACAATGTACCAGTTACCAATTTACATAGGGGGGGAGGCTGGGATCTGGGGGTCCCCTTGTTAAAGGGGGCTTCCAGATTTCGATAAGCCCCCATCCGCAGACCCCCACAGCCACCGAGCAAGGGTTGTGGGGATGAGACCCTTGTCCCCATCAACATGGGGGGGGGGGTGACTCCAAAGCACCCTCCCCATGTTGAGGGCATGTGGCCTGGTATAGTTCAGGAGGAGGGGGGAACTCTGTCATCCCCCCTCTTTTCCTGAGGCCTGCCAGGTTGCATGCTCGGATAAGGGTCTGGCATGGATTTTGGGGGGCCCTACTCCATTTTTTTTTTAATTTTGGCGAAGGGCTCCTTTGGGGGGACTCCTATGTCATTTTTTTGTTAAATTTGGTGCAGGGTTCCCCTTAATATCCATACCAGACCCAAAGGGCCTAGTAAAAGACTGGGGGGGCCCATGCCGTTTTTTTCAGTGAGTTTTATTTATTTTGCTGAGACCCAACAATTCATTACAGCCGCGATCAGTTTTAAATTACTTTTTTTCCTTTAGAAATGTAATTTTGCTGTGGTACTGTTCTAAACACTGGAAAACTGCGCTACTTTACAGGCATACTATAGACACCCCCCAGGCACAATATTTAAAGGAATATTTCATTTTTATTGTTTCACTTTAAGCATTATTAAAATCACTGCTCCCGAAAAAACGGCCATTTTTAAAACTTTTTTTTGCATTGATACATGTCCCATAGGGCAGGACCCGGGTCCCCAAAAACTTTTTTGACAATAACTTGCATATAAGACTTTAGAATGAGCACTTTTGGTTTTTCATGTTAGTGTCCCATAGACATTAACGGTGTTCTGCGGCTTTCGAATTTGCTGCGAACAGCGCATAATGTTCGCTGTTTGGTGAACAGGCGAACACCCGATGTTCGAGTCAAACTTATATTATGCCAATGGCTGCACTGCTATCAATCTATCCAATCAAGAGCCGAGAACCCCCTGCAGAGAGACAGCGCATCCCTGTCGGGTCAAGTTCCAGGGCTCAGGTAAGTAAAACGGGGGAGCTGGGGGGCGGGTCACTGCCAGGTGTTTTTTCACCTTAATGCATAGGATGCATTAAGGTGAAAAAACATGAAGGTTTACAACCCCCTTAAATGTCATGGATCAATGTAATAATAAAAAAAAATCCCTCATAATAATGTACAATGTGGCCATGAGTGCTCATGGGTTGACAAGTTTCTCATGTCTGCTATTTCATGATGCATGAGGCTTCAGCAGCAGTTACTAAGTATATAAACAATAAATAATAGACACAAACAATCAATCACAAACACATATATGCATCTACATTTCATATGACCCAGTGCCCACCCAGAGGGAACTTCCATATATTTGATGCAAACATTGAAAAGGTGCTTTTTGGTACAACTTTTCTTGTTGGTTAGGGAATATAAAATGTAAATGCTTATATGTGTGAGTATTGTATATATTATTGTATATATTATTTATTGTTTCTTTGTATACTTAGTCTGCTAAAGGTTTCAGCTGCTGAAGCCTCCTGCCTCCTGAAAAAGCACAAATGAGAAACGTGTCGACCCATGAGCACTTATAGCCACATTGTTCATTATTATGAGAGATTTATTATTATTACATAGATCCATGATCCATGTAATAGTGCCCATTGAGCTTAGCAGTTGCACTTGTCTTTTATATGCATTATATCTTGTTTTTAAAAGGCGTGTAACCATTTGTATTTTAACCATTGAAATAAAGTGTATTTTTTTACATAAATTAGTATGTGATCCCCTTCATTGCCAGTAAAGTCCAATTTATCCTTTTTGATTCTGTATAACAGGGATATCCTCTCTTAGACAGTTGTCACTACTGAAAGTGTCCCCATTTAAAGATTTCTCCCCTATTTCTGTTCCAGTGACAATTCAAAATGTTGAAGTTCCCCTCCCATTCAGTCCCAATGATAATTGCCCAGCGGGAACACCAGCAGCCAAAGAATCCCTGTTTTTGCTTTAGATGCATTTTACTTCTAATAAAAATACTAAAACAATTGCCATGACTTTGTTATGGCCACTGCATTTGGATGTTTGCATCAGAGATATGCAATTCAAGTTGCACATGTGTGTAAAAAGCTGAAATATCAGTTGGGTGTGAACTTGCAATTAATATATCTTCATCCATAGCTTTTACCATTAATATTGAAATCGTTGTTTAACCTACTTGTTAGTTGACAGTGATTGCAGGTTTATTTCAGCTTAAAAGTTGAAATATATTCACAGGCTAATTGTTGGATGAAAATTATATACATAAGATGTCTTACTACATTCTCATCAGTGGCGGCCCATAATGCAGTGCCCCCTATCCATGCGTCCGGCACCCTTATCTACATGCGGGGCGTCGGATGCATGGATTCCAATGGGGTTTTTTTTCTAAGCAAGTGATTAGAGCCAGAGGCTCTAATAGGCTTTAAAAAAGGGGTGGGTTTGGGGCGCGGAGCAATGAATATTCGCTATTGTCACACTGATTCTCCTCCCGGTCAATCATGAAGCGGGTCCTGAGACCCGTTTCCCGATTGGCTTGAAAGGTGAAGTGATCCTATTGGCCTAGGAGGAAGAGAGAGGAGGAGATGTGATGCCAAGGAGAAAAACGCAGGTGAAGCCGGGGGGGGGGGGGTGTGTGCAGGTGACCCGACTGACCCACTGGAGGGGGGGTTACTGTAGCATTGTTTGCCGCCCCACCAAAAAATATACCACCAGCCGCCACTGATTCTCATACTGAACTCTCACTCATTAAGAAAACTTGAACTAATAAAAAAACAAGGGCGGAAGATGCTGACCGCATTCTAAAAACACTAGTTGCCCGGCTTTGCCTGGCTTCTTTACTGTATGTTCTGAGTCACTGACCAAAAAGAAGCATAATAGTTAGATACTGATTTATTTTCAGGTCAGTTTCTTTGAAAGCATTGAAGCAACTGGATCTGCATGTCAGCCAGGGAACTAACCTTTACAGAAAGAGAGGTCTGCATTTGCAGCCTATATATTTCCCCAGTATTGGTTTCCTTAGAGTGAACAACTTATACCAGCCATGAACCCTATTATTACTTTACAGGCAACTGGATTAAAGAGCAAGTAGGAAAAGAAGCAAGCAAAGCTTTACACTGCTGACTTAAAATGTTTTGCCTTTGGAAGCAGCCAAAATGTGGATTGATTTTTTTGTTCCTTCAGTCAGTGAGCATGCTTACATATTTCTAGTTATTTAGTCAGTAAAATATGTTTTATTTGAAATAAGTACTGATCAGTTCAAAACTACCCCTTAAGGGAAATGTTTTGTGTGAACAGTTCTTGGTCTGCAAATACTTGTGCACACTTGGCAATACTACATAATAAAGAACAACAATAAATCAATGGCCTCCACAGCAGAGATCCCTGTTATTGACTCTAGGACCAGTATTATTCACATTATCATTATTAACCTCTTTAGTGCCCAGAGTATATTGTTAATGGTAATAGCCTTCATAGTTGAACAATTAAAGGTATTAGTTATATTTGTAAAGTTTGAAAGGAATAAAAGCCATTTTAAAGGAAGAAGAGTTCTGAACTTTACAGTTCAGGTAGACACATAGGTAAAACTTTGACTACAATCATGTCCTAGGTTTACTAAAAATAATTCCACAAGTTTATGAAATGAACTTAGCCCAGGAAACCTGTGCTGACTTTAAATACCCAATAATTTATAGGATCTTTAGAAAATATGAGTTTCTTTAAACATGGTTAAAGCAATCACAGCTTTAGTGGGCTATGTGAACATCCTACCCCTTCAGCAAACCAACCCCCACACATCCTGCAATACTTAACAGAGAGCAATGAATTATCAGATCTTGAGAGCATGTTACTGTTTACTGAAGCTTCCTAGCTGCCAGTAGTGATTGCCCACTGACCTTTTGCTTTTAAGCTAGTTTTCACTAAATGAATGTTTCTGCTTCAATGCACTCCAATATTTGATCATTTTCCTTTTTTTTTACCATTTAGTTAAGTGTCCCAGTAATGGGGAAGTACGGTTTCTAGTTAAAAACCTCTAGATCTGTAATTTGTCTAAAGCCAACATAAACACTTCTGCTATTGGCTTCATATAATCTGGAACATCTAGCACTAGAGCAGGCGCATGTCCAAGGTCAGTGACGTGTGTACATAGTGAAGCAAATGTAATCAATTATCTGTGAGATGGACGAACATTTTACTTTGCTTATGCATGAAAGGTCATGCTTGACGTTTACTAATAACAAGCTTGAGGCTGACACTTTTTACACATTCCTGTCCCCTGTGATGCCAATGCAAATATAATGAATGAAATGCTGTAGATACTAAAAGACATGATTATATTGCACATGCATCCTATGGTCTTTACTTGGGGTTACATTGGCATCAGGCTTGAATATGCTGTATACTAATAATATTCGTTCATATCCATAACAATCGCTATAAATATAGTCAATCTAAAAATAATACCAGCATCTCAAACCAGAATTTTTAGTGAATTCAGTGCTGTGATGCCAAATATAAATCACAGTACTAGATCAAGCCATGCATATTGACAAGTCATTGACTGTAAAAAAAAGGGACCCTAGAATTAAACAAAGAGTATATTACCATTGAGTTGATTGTATACTACTTCCTCTAGATGGTCCAGTCTTTGCAGGATAGACTCTCGGTCAACCAATGCCCCCAGTTTGGTGTTTCTGCTCCTCACTCTGCGGTCAGAACTTCTTACAATCTGCACCAGCTCCTGGGACCTGTCCTGGATCCTGCAGTATACCGAAAACAGGATGATGCCTACGAACACCAGGATATTGACAGTCAGCAAAGTTTTGATTTTTCGTGCCACCGCCATGAAATCTGTGAAGATCCAGCATCAGGGCATTCCAAGTGAAGTCAAGCATTTACGGCAAGCCCCAGCAGAGCAGTCCGGCAAAGAAGCAATCAAATGACATCAGGTAGAGGGAGACAAAGGAGCTAGAAGAGGGGAAGCTGAGCCTTCAGCACCGCTGCCATACACGCTAGGAAATGCTCTCTACCTTATCAAGGTGTAATGGAAGCTGCGCCGGGGGAGACATTCATTGGTGACGGCACATAAATGGAGCGCTGGCTACTGGACTTGTTCACTGTGCTTGTAGGATAACACGTTCCACAAGACCTAGGAGCTGTCCTTTCAGCACCACGTCCCTCCCATAGCTCTCCACTGCTTCTAGTGTGTGGGAATACAGGGAGAGGGAGCTGTTCTTTTAGCACCACCTCCCGCTACTCGCTCCTCTCTGATGTGGAGGCAGCCAGCTACTAAGCACTTACGCTTGGCCTTTCTAGCAAGACAATGTGCAACAGCAACCAGGACTAAGGCAGCACCTTCCTATTATCCATAGGTTGGTATACATGCTACATATAATACCCAGTGCTAAGGCAGCACCTTCCTATTATCCATAAATTGGTATTGATGCCACATATAATACCCAGTGCTAAGGCAGCACCTTCCTATTATCCATAAATTGTTATAGATGCCACATGTAATACCCAGTGCTAAGGCAGCACCTTCCTATTATCCATAAATTGGTATACATGCCACATATAATACCCAGTGCTAAGGCAGCACATTTCTTTTATCCATAGATTGGTATACATGCCACATATAATACCCAGTGCTAAGGCAGCACCTTCCTATTATACATAGATTGTTATAGATTCCACATGTAATACCCAGTGCTAAGGCAGCACCTTCCTATTATCCATAAATTGGTATACATGCCACACATAATACCCCGTGCTAAGGCAGCACATGTCTTTTATCCATAGATTGGTATACATGCCACATGTAATACCCAGTGCTAAGGCAGCACCTTCCTATTATCCAAAAATTGGTATACATGCCACATATAATACCCAGTGCTAAGGCAGCACATTTCTTTTATCCATAGATTGGTATACATGCCACATATAATCCCCAGTGCTAAGGCAGCACATTTCTTTTATCCATAGATTGGTATACATGCCACATATAATACCCAGTGCTAAGGCAGCACATTTCTTTTATCCATAGATTGGTATACATGCCACATGTAATACCCAGTGCTAAGGCAGCACCTTCCTTTTATCCATAGATTGGTATACATGCCACATATAACACCCAGTGCTAAGGCAGCACCTTCCTATTATACATAGATTGATATACATGGCATTCCCAACAGCAACCAGGGCTAAGGCAGATCCTTCCTATTATACATAGGCTCTTATACATGGCATATGCAACAGCAACCAGAGCTAAGGCAGCACCTTCCTATTATCCATAGGTTCTTATACATGGCATATGCAACAGCAACCAGGGCTAAGGCAGAACCTTCCTATTATACCTAGATTGTTATACATGGCATTCCCAACAATAACCATGGCTAAGGCAGCACCTTCCTATTATCCATAGATTGATATGCATGACACATTTAATACCCAGTGCTAAGTCAGCACCTTGCCATTATTCATAGGTTTGTATACATGGCATATGCAACTGCAACCAGGGCTAAGGCAGCTACTTCCTATTATCCATAGATTGTTATAACTGCCACATTTAATACCCAGTGCTAAGGCAGCACCTTCCTATTATCCATAGTTTGTTATAACTGCCACATTTAATACCCAGTGCTATGGCAGCACCTTCCTATTATCCATAGGTTATTATACATGGCATTCCCAACATCAACCAGGGCTAAGGCTGCACCTTGCTATTATCTATAAGTTCTTATACATGGCATATGCAATAGTACTCAATGCTAAGGCAGGAGTTTGCTATTATCCATTGATTGTTATAGATGCCACATCTAATAGCATCCAGGGCTTAGGCAGCACCTTGTCATTATTATTATTATTATTATTATTTTTATTATTATTATTATTATTATTATTATTATTATCATTATACAGGATTTATATAGCACCAACAGCTTGCACAGCGCTATTATCCATAGGTTGTTAAACAGCATATTCCCCAGTACTCATTGCTATTGCACCAACTTGCTATTATCCAAAGGTTGGTATTGATGACAGTTGCAATAGCACCTAGTGCTCAGGAAGCACCCTGCTAGTATCTATACTGTAGGTTGTTATAGAAGGCAAAGGCAATAGTAACCAGTTCTAAGATAGAAGCTTTCCATTATTCAAAGGAAATATTTTGTATAGATGCCATACGCACCAGCTTACCATTATTTATCTATTTGTTTTTCTTTATGCACATGCAACAGCATCCAGTGCTAGGGCAGCACTTGACCATTATCCATATTTTTTTTATTTTTTTATTTTTTTAGAGATAACATAGGCAACAGCTTCCAGTGCTAGGACAGCACCTGACCATTATCCATGGTTTTTCTTTTTTGATGGCATAGGCATCAATGGCATAGGCAACTGAACACAGAGCTAGGACATTAGCATGCTCTTGTCCCTAAGTTTTTATAAATGGCATATGCAACAGTAACCAGTGCTAAGGCACCAGCTTTCCATTATGCCTAGTGTCTCATAGCTGGCATATGCAAAAGTGCTAGAACAACATCTGACCATTATCCCTAGTTTTTTTTTAGAGATGACATATGCAACAGCACCCGGTGCTAAGGCAGCAAATTGTACTATCCATTATTATTTTTTATTTTATAGATAGCATCTGCAAATGCATCCAGTGCTAGGACAGCACTTGACCATTGCCTATAGTTTTTTTTTTAGAGATGGCATATGCAAGAGCACCCAGTGCTAAGGCAGCAATCTGCATTATCCATAGGTTTTTTTTTTCATAGATGGCATATGCAACAGCACCTAGTGCTAAGGTAGAAATTTGCATCATTTATATTTTTTTTGTTTTTGTTTTTCAATAGAAAGCAAATGCAACATCGTCTTATACTAGGGCAGCACTTTGCCATTATTCATAGTTTTTCTATTCATAGATGGAATATGTAACACATGTGGTGCTAGGGTAGCACCTTTCCATTATCCCTAGGTTGTTTTAGTTGACATGTGCAATAGCACCCAGTGCTGTGGCAGCACCTTACCATTATCTATAGATAACATACGTCTGCTAAGCAATGAGGGAAGCTATTTATATGAAAAGTAAGTATTCTGTGTACATACTACACAGCCTGTATGTATAAATCCCTATGTGCACGTATCTCTGGGTGTTTGTGCCTCAGTGTGTATGTGTGTCTGTGTCCCCACACACAGCGCCTGTGCAAAGTGACGTGGGGAAATAAATACTCATCAACATTCATAGACTATAGCCAGCATTAAGCCTTCTCTGCAAGCTCGTGTTCCTCTCAGGATTGCACTTGCTCTGTGAGCTAACACAGTATTTGGCATTCAGTATTTCTTAAATTTGGAAAATCATATAGCTGCGAATATAGGCATGTATAATTCAATCTTTAATTGGCACTGATTATAAAATAAATGTTACTGTAGTACATACAGCCCTCTCATGTATTCCATGGCTAGCAGTGATAGTGATCGCTGTGACAATGACATAGCTGGGACAACAGCTTTTATAAAGAAAACAGGGAAATGATGTACTTATTGAAATGTACACGATACATGGTTTAATTGTCATTTTTATCAGCAGTGCTACAGTTATGCGGATATCATGCAAAAACTACAATAGCATACAAATGAAGTATGTAATGCAATGTTTGTTGGAAGACAGAAAAAGCCAGCACTTTGGCGATGTGAACCGAGGAGCAGTTGGCTGAGTGACTCTCTGCTTCACTGAAACGTTACAAATATTTAGTCAATATTTCTCATTCAGAATGATACATAAACATTGAATTGCACCTAATAAGCCCATAACACAATCTGCTCTTACAGACGCCCACTAAAAAACTAGGAGATTACAGAAAGCTAAATAGATATAGAGCTGTTATGTGAATGATCACATAAATCTTCTGTACTAATAATAAATGTTCAGTGTTTTTACACATCTATCAGGAGATGAGAGATTATGAGTGCATAAGATGAGAAGAGGAGTGCATAAGATAAGTGCAGGTTATGAGTGCAGGAGAGGAGTGCATAAGATGAGTGCAGGTTATGAGTGCAGGAGAGGAGTGCATAAGATGAGTGCAGGTTATGAGTGCAGGAGAGGAGTGCAGACGAGGAGTGCAAGTGAGAAGTGCATAAGATGAGTGCAGGTGAGAAGTGCATAAGATGAGTGCAGGTGAGGAGTGCATAAGATGAGTGCAGGTGAGGAGTGCATAAGATGAGTGCAGGTGATGAGTGCAGGTGATGAGTGTAGGAGATGAGTGCAGGTGATGAGTGTAGGAGATGAGTGCAGGTGATAATTGCAGCATTCCATCCACAGGGAATGCAAGGAAAGCCCAAAGTGATGTGTGGCTGTTAGTTCACACAACAGGGGAAAGGCAGGTGTTGTGTAAATACAATGCTCTAGTCATTAGTATCAATATCTACAACTCCTGGAAGGTCAATATGCAGAATATAGTTACCACTAATTAGATACAAAACTGCGAATCATAGGTGTGCGCAGCCTATTGCACTAGAGTGTGCACCCCAAAGCTCAAACACACGTGTGTGTATATATACAGTGTATATATATATATATATATATATATATATATATATATATATACAGTATATATATATATATATATATATATATATATATATATATATATATATATATATATACAGTGGGGACGGAAAGTATTCAGACCCCCTTAAATTTTTCACTCTTTGTTATATTGCAGTCATTTGCTAAAATCATTTAAGTTCATTTTTTTATTTTTTTTCCTCATTAATGTACACACAGCACCCCATATTGACAGAAAAACACAGAATTGTTGATATTTTTGCAGATTCAATAAAAAAGAAAAACTAAAATAACACATGGTCCTAAGTATTCAGACCCTTTGCTCAGTATTTAGTAGAAGCAACCTTTTGATCTAATACAGCCATGAGTCTTTTTGGGAAAGGTGCAACAAGTTTTTCACACCTAGATTTGGGGATCCTCTGCCATTCCTCCTTGCAGATCCTCTCCAGTTCTGTCAGGTTGGATGGTAAACGTTGGTGGACAGCCATTTTTAGGTCTCTCCAGAGATGCTCAATTGGGTTTAAGTCAGGGCTCTGGCTGGGCCATTCAAGAACAGTCACGGAGTTGTTGTGAAGCCACTGCTTCGTTACTTTAGCTGTGTGCTTAGGGTCATTGTCTTGTTGGAAGGTAAACCTTCTGACCAGTCTGAGGTCCTGAACACTCTGGAGAAGGTTTTTGTCCAAGATATCCCTGTACTTGGCTGCATTCATCTTTCCCTCGATTGCAACCAGTCGTCCTGTCCCTGCAGCTGAAAAACACCCCCACAGTATGATGCTGCCGCCACCATGCTTCACTGTTGGGACTGTATTGGACAGGTGATGAGCAGTGCCTGGTTTTCTCCACACATACTGCTTAGAATTAAGGCCAAAATGTTCTATCTTGGTCTCATCACACCAGAGAATCTTATTTCTCACCATCTTGGAGTCCTTCAGGTGTTTTCTAGCAAACTCCATGCGGGCTTTCATGTGTCTTGCACTGAGGAGAGGCTTCCATCGGGCCACTCTGCCATAAAGCCCCGACTGGTGGAGGGCTGCAGTGATGGATGACTTTCTACAACTTTCTCCCATCTACCGACTGCATCTCTGGAGCTCAGCCACAGTGATCTTTGGGTTCTTCTTTACCTCTCTCACCAAGGCTCTTTTCCCCCGATAGCTCAGTTTGGCCAGATGGCCAGCTCTAGGAGGGGTTCTGGTCGTTCCAAACGTCTTCCATTTAAGGATTATGGAGCCACTGTGCTCTTAGGAACATTAAATGCAGCAGAAATTTTTTGTAACCTTGGCCAGATCTGTGCCTTGCCACAATTCTATCTCTGAGCTCTTCAGGCAGTTCCTTTGACCTCATGATTCTCATTTGTCCTGACATGCACTGTGAGCTGTAAGGTCTTATATAGACAGGTGTGTGGCTTTCCTAATCAAGTTCAATCAGTATAATCAAACAGAGCTGGACTTAAATGAAGGTGTAGAACCATCTCAAGGATAATCAGAAGAAATGGACAGCACCTGAGTTAAATATATGAGTGTCACAGCAAAGGGTCTGAATACTTAGGACCATGTGATATTTCAGTTTTTCTTTTTAATAAGTCTTCAAAAATGTCAACAATTCTGTGTTTTTCTGTCAATATGGGGTGCTGTGTGTACATTAATGAGGAAAAAAATGAACTTAAATGATTTTAGCAAATGGCTGCAATATAACAAAGAGTGAAAAATTAAACGGGGTCTGAATACTTTCCGTCCCCACTGTATATACTGTATACACAACACACACAAACTCTTATTAATAAATGTAAAAAAAAATGTAAAAAGTAATAAGACATGGACGGTTTCAGTAGAGCAGTGGACATGTCATTAGGGCAGAGATTGGTGTCAGTAGGGCAGAGATTGGTGTCAGTAGGGCAGTGGATGGTGTCAGCAGTTTTTTATTTTTGTAATTTTTTTTTTGTAATTTTTTTTTACAATTGTATGTTTTCATTATTTTTTTACAATTTTTTTAGAAGTCTCATTGGGGGGCTTTGGTGAAATATCTGCAGGGGGAATCTGCGCCATACAGGGTGATTAGGGTGTGCACAGGCCCACCTGGCACCCCCCCCCCCCCCTGCACACACCTATGCTGCAAATACAAGATTTAGAACCTTTCTGTATCATTTTGGTATCATTGAATATGCTCTCCACTCCTCCTCTTCTGTGTCTGCCCCCATAGCAATCATCATGCAAAACATAGGGTGCCCCTCTAGATGTGCATCTAATGATCCATTAACTCATACTGTGTGGGTGCAGGCGGAAGAGAGAGCTCATTCCAGCTATATACAACTCCTAGTGAAAAAACATCTGACTGCTACACACCAGCTCATCCCCTGTGTGTAGTAATGAGTGGTTTCAGTCCAGCTCCAACCAGGACATGCCCCTGATGTGTTTCGCTCTACCCACAGGGCTTAGTCATGGAGGTGGGGATCAGGTGTAGCGATAATCACTTATGCATCATAAGCCACTGATTCAACCAATGAAAAACAACTGAAAGAAGTATTATCAGCTGGATCTTAATAAAATAAAGGGAAATTCAAAGCATGAAAGTGTTACATGTCGGTGAGTCAAAAATACCGCAAGCCACTTGCTATGGAGGCACACGTCCAGGTTCGCTCCAGAGTCAGGCTGTGCATATCTATAGACACACATAGCATTTCTCTGCCCCTACCCCTGCTCTCTGCTCACAGGATTTGACTGACAGCAGCAGGAGCCAATGGGTCACAGCAAATGGCAAACTGTTTTGTACCCTAATGCAGGAATGCTATAAGGTTAAAATAAGTTTTTGCTTTAGGACCACTTTAAAGTCAGCAGTTCAGCATGTTGAAGAAATCAGTTACTTTGGACCCAATCCCTGTTATTTCTTAAAGTGGAACTGAAACCTTCAATACTTTACAGCAGTGGTTCTCAACTCCGGTCCTCAGGACCCACTAACAGGCCAGGTTTGCAAGATAACTGAAATACATCACAGGTGATATCATTTGCTGCTCAGTGATTGCAGTAGTGTAGTCTGCATCTCCCCAAGGTAATACTTATAATCTGGCCTGTTGGTGGGTCCTGAGAACTGGAGTTGAGAACCACTGCTTTACAGCCAAGGAAGCTGCGTCTTAGTCGCCATTTGATCTGAAATTGCCTTGGTGCTGAACATGAAAAAAATTATGACAGCAGCCATTTGATGGTTTGAGAGTTTGGTTTAAAGTATAAGTATCTCTCCTCCTGACTTCCTGCTCTCTAGTTCTCTATACACCCACTCCCATGCTTGCCTCCAGGACTTCTCCCGAGCCTCTCCCATCCCTGAAGCAATTGGTTGAGGCCTGGAGATGTAGCTTCGTTTTCTAACAGGCACTAGGTATCATTGCATTAGTGTATAATAGCTTTCTTCTACCAGAGCAGTGTTGATGGATATCCAGAACACACCGTTTGTGACTTCCTGACGTTCTTGTAGGTCCATATTTGAAATCTTATATAAGAGTGGCGCTGGTCCGCACATTAACTCCCAATATCCTGAATAATAATGTGAAAATAATCAAAAAATATATCTAATATTACATATGTAATAAACAAATTATGTGCAAAATATGAATAAAGTGCTAGTGCATTACAAAGTGCAATTCAAAACAATTGTGCAATATTACTAAAGTGCTTGTATAATAATCCATAAAAAATCCCGAAAAAAAACTAGAAAAATGGATGAATATTTTATAAAAAAAAATTCAAAAATATTTCAAACTTGTGAAGTGAGATCCAAAATGTCTTTGCATGTAAGTGCCCAGGGGCTCCACCGCTGTGTGAATCCTTCATCGCTCTCACTTAAATGGACTCACCAGATCGATATGCTGCTAAGATTATAAACCAACAGACAGACCACTGTCTCACTGTGCTCACCAACTGCAACTCTCTTTCATCACAGATTTTGGTCAGGTTCCTCTTTCCAAGATCATAGCATACAATGTGGGAAAAAAAAGAGAAGGGCTTGAAGACATCACACGACGAAACGTACATACAGTAGGGCGGGGCGAGGACACTGATGACATTGCGTATGCCGGCTCACACTTGCGGCCTATGACAGGTCGGGAGGTGAATGGCTATTAACAGCGGAGCGTGTTACTCCCCAGTGCCGAGTAGGCACTCTGCAAATTTGAGTGGAATATATGCATTCTTTTAACAACCCTGTTAAATGTTTTTAAGCTATGGGAGCCTCCTTCCTTCTCTTTTTTTTCCCACATTGTATGTTGTGATCTTGAAAAGAGGGACCTGACCATAAATCTGTGATGAAAGGGAGTTGCATTTAGTGATCATTTGGAGAGACTGTGGTCTGTTTACTGGTTTATAATCTTACCAGCATATTGATCTGGTGAGTTCATTTTAGTGAGAGCGGTGAAGGATTCAAACAGTGGTGGAGCACTTGGGCATTTAGATGCAAAGACGTTTTGGATCTAATTTTGATTGTATTCAAAGATCTTAAAGTTTAAACTAAGGATTGCCTCTACAGTTAAGAAATCCGATACCTAACAACCCTTTGTTTTAGTACTAATGAAAAGGTTGTGGAATGGGGCTCAGTTGAAACTCAGGTTTACTCATGATGGGTGCAAGAGGAGTGTGTTTAGAGCCCAGTTCCTTTCTAGCAGTCTGTCTGCCCCAAACCAAAAGTGAGTAGGAAACGAAAGCCCCTTGTAGTGGTCTGAACAAGTTATGCTATTTGTGCAGCATGGTGGTAGGCAATTAATTTGAGAACCCCCAGTTCTACCAGGGCCTTGATAAAAAATCGTTTTTATAATAATATGCATTCTGTAATTGCCCAACAGGAAGAAGATTCATATGTTTTGAAAGGCTAGTGTATCCCATCCTGGCACCAGGATTGGGAGTAACCTAAAAAAGATACAATGTTCTAGGCAAGACATTAATTTTGATAGAGTAGAGTCTACCAAATCATGAGGGTGGGGATATGAACTATCTATCCAAGTCTGTTGCTATTTATCTGAACGGGAGATTAGTTGCATTGACACTATTCCAATGCAACTAACACCTCCTTCAGATAAATAGCAATAGACCTGGAGAGATGGCTCACATCCCCACCCTCATTGAAGTTGTTAACTGAATCCCCAAACAAGCGTTTACATTTACAATAGGAGCCAGATATTTGTTTCTATTAAGCATGACGCTTGTGATCTTAGCAAAACAATCTAGTAAATTAAGCAAATTAGGTAAGGTTGGTCGGGGAGGGGGAAGTGATGTACATAATCACACGGTCAGCAAAAAGGTTGCATTTGTGTTTTACTTGATTTAAAATTGCACCCTTGATGTCCAGATTGGTGCAATAGCTATCACAGGAGGCTCCAAAAAAGAGGCTCCAAAAAAATTGTCCCAGGAGAGGCTGTCAAAAAGCATTTTGCACGTCTAGAGATAAAAGTATTACTTCCCTGAGAATAGAGGTTTTCCCATTAGAGTGAATAGCTGACAGTGGGGTCAGCATACTACAGGTTCAAGGCCTTTCTCTTGTGTATGAAACGTGTTTAGTCATTGTGTATGTATTGCTCTAGGAAGGAGTGCATTCACTTGGCTAAAGTTTTCATTAAAATTTTAAGGTTGCAATTGACATACTGGTTTATAGATGTCCACATCAGTAGAGACTTTGGTTTAGGTAAAATGTTGATAAAAGCTTGAATTTATTATGGAAGAAATTACATGCCCCCACGGGTGAGGCCATTACCTCTTTGGATGGTATATTGGATGCATTCCACCAGTAATTTAGTACTCTATACACTGCCTTCCTGTGGATTTTCATCCAATCTCCTCTGAAGAAGTCACGGCAGCTATCCAGTCCTTCCCTTCAGAGAAGGCTCCGGGCCCTGATGGCTTTCCCATTGATTTCTACAAAGCTCATGGTAAACTCCTTGCCCCGTTCCTACCCCCCTATATACACTATACACTAATGCTTAACTGAGGGGACACTCTCTTCCTCCATGAATAATGCTCATATAGTACTGACCTGCAAGCCACCCAAGGACCCAATGCTGTGTGCCTCCTACAGGCCTATTGCATTCCAAATAATGATTTTAAAATTCTAACCAAACTTCTCACTTTTAGACTCAACCGATTGTTACCATTAGTGATTGTGTAAGACCAAACGGGATTTATGGCCCTATAAATCCACTGATATCACTCTGTATAGGTTGAACACCAATATTTGCACTCAACACACCAATTTGGCTCTGAAATGGTGACCTCTCTTGCGATCGAGAAGGCATTTGTCAGGGCTGGGCTTTTAGCAGCTCTCTTCTCAGTGCTCAGGCTGCTCAGCTGTCGGATAATTGTCATTGTTTACACAGTGGCTCACCTGGTTATCATTACCTGCTCTCAGTCGCCCCTACAGCCAGCCCCTTCTGGCTAATTAAACTGCCTTGTTCATTCCTTTCGTGCCTTTGCCTGGTCAACATATCTAGAGTGTCTCTGCTGTGTTCCTGTTAAAGACTTTGCCCGGTTGACGTCCCTTCTGGTTCCTGATCCTGTTCTTCTGCCTCCGACTATGCTGATTTCTGGTTTCCTGATTACTGACTCGTCTGACTACCCATTTTGGCTTCTGATCCCTGGCTTATGTTTTGACTTCTGATCCCTGGCTTATATTTTGACTACGTTTACTGATTTGTACCATTTTTACCATTACATTAGAGGTGTGATTTTTACTGCATTTTCTGTCTCAGCCTGATTCATGGTTCCTGACAGGCATTTGACACAGTCGCATGACCTTACCTGTGGGAAGATCTCCAGAGGATGGGATTCCCCTTAGTTTTCATCAGTTGGCTGAGAACTATTTATGGTTGTCCAATGGCTGCCATCAGGTTGGGGGGGTGGCTTATCCGCTTTCTTTAGTCTGCATAGGGGTACCCGGCAGGGCTGCCCTCTCTCTCCAGCCTTTTTTTGTCATAGCTATAAAACCAGTGGCTGAAGCCCCCCAAGTCTCCTCCCATATTAAAGGTCTTCAGATTGTATGGATTGTATGTGGATGGCCTCCTACTGTTTCTTAATGATGCAAGTCCTTCGCTGCAGGGAGCCCTGAAAATACTGGCCACCTACTCAACAGTCATGGGGTGTTACGTACTTGACCAGTTAGCCTTAAATGTAGAGGAAGGCCTCTCGTACAGCTCCGGCTCTGGGGCCACTGGTAGTGAGACAGCAGCCACAGGAGCATGGCGAGTTATGAGTGCCTGTAATCAGTCCAGGAGTTTGTGTGGCAGCAGTAAGCAGGTGAAAGTGGCAGCAGAGCAGGCTGGTAGTAGATGAGCTGATACGGAGCTTGGCTGGTGGCAGGCTGTGGTATTCAGCTGAAAGTAGGAACCAGATGAGAGCTTGCTGGACTGGGAGCTGTAGCAGGCTGGATGAGCAAGATGTAGGGTCAGACAAGTCAGGTCGGTAACGATCGGGCAAATCAGGCATAGATGTGGTTGCAGGATATTCAGGACAAGGAAGATTGGGAGGACATGTGGGATCTCCCTTTCCACACTTTGATGTTATTGTGTAATTGGCTTATCCAATTTAAAATTGCCCATGGGGCTTACTACACTCCATATAGATTACATAAAAAGGAACCCTTCCCACTCTCAGGAGTGTTGGCAGTGCAGTCGCTCCCCAGAATTTTTCCCCTATGTTTTCTGGACATGTCCTGCATTTACTGATTACTGGGAGGAAATGATAGGCGTGATAAACAAGGTTGCTCATACAACCCTGACGCCCTCTATGAGTGTTTGTTTGTTAGGCCTGGTGGAAAATCTGATCCCTACAGTTGCAGAAAGAACCATGATTGGTCTCCTCCTCTTTTATGCTCAAAAAGCCATTAACGTGACTTAGACAAAAACCTGCTCCTCCGTCCCTTTCCCTATGAAAGCAACTTACATTAAGTTTGATCAAAGTGGTTAGCAGATCCTGCTACAGCCTCTGCAGTGGATACTGTTTAGGACATGCTGAGGCTTGCTATATGAGAGGTACCAGTTTAACCCATCTCTGAGAACATACTTACCTCCTGGGGTCATCCTTAAATTTGTAGATACAACTTTCTAGTCTTTTTGTTTTACAGGGCGAGCCACATGCATGTAGTCCAGGTAATGCCTTTATTTGCTTTTTATTCTTTGGTTGGATACCTTCAGCATGTAGCCCCTGTGAGGGCAATTGCTTGTGGTTTTGTTTTGACTGTTTGTTTTCTGTTGTGTTCATATGTTTTTACTAAGCATTGAATTAACAGATTTGTATATATAAAAAAGTAACCATTCAGGAATCCAAGAGGACCTAATGAATTGTACAATTTGAGGATTTTTTTTCACCCTACTGATCTCAACTAGTCTGTGAATTCCTAATCCATTATATTATATATTCATTTTGCTGTTGTAATGCTGGTAGATTAATGTCACGGGAAAAATAAGTAAGCCAAGGTAGGTAGGTAGGCATATCTGGCATAACCTGTTCGTAGCTCCGCAAAGGGCTGTCACTATTTGTCCCTGGGGTAAAAAGTTAATCCAGGCAGGAAATGAGAATCATCCAAGCAATTTCCCCTGGAGAGGGTCCTTCTGAAGCGGGCATGTATACAATCAAAACATTTTTTTTTTGCAAAAACGTTCCCATCCTGAGCTTTAAAAGTGGAATTGTCAGGTGAGCCGTGTACTTCAGAATTTGGCAACTAACTTCCTACAAAGGAGAACATTTCTTCCACAGTGGCTTTCTCTAGTTAGTTTCTTTGTCCACTCTTGCTGGAAATGGCAACAGTCCTTGAGTTTTAGGAGTAATGAAAATCTATCTTGGTAGGTTACTTTTCCTCTTTTTTTCCAATCTCTATGTGTGTCTAAGTGTTGAAAACAAGATTACACCACAAGTACGGATGAGGTTTGGGTTCATCGCTGCAGGTATAAGATTTTTTGGTTGATTTTATGGATGAGTTTTTGTGCAGTTTTTCTTGAGAAAATATTTTTAAAACCATATTGCACTGCATGGCCTTTGAACCATAGCCATCAGAATGGCCAATAAGGGGGTGTTTGGCTAAATCAACCTCCTCCTAAAAGAGGGATACAGAGCAGCCATACTGTCAATGAATTGGAAGCTGTTGCAGCAAAAGCAAGAAATTTACAAAGTTAGAAAATGGCACTTTAATTCTGAATGATTTTAGGCAATCAACTCCTTAAAAATGTTTGGGCTGGAGTTCCGAGTTCTGAAGTAAAAGAGTAAAAGAAAACTTTTATTTGAAACATTAAGCACATTAAGCACAGAAGGTCTATTCTGATGCTTCTCACATACATATAAAAATCTAAGTATTTTTGCTAGAAAATTACTTAGAACCCCCAATATATTAGCAGAGGCCCTATCGAATAAAATGATTTGTTTTACAATTTTTTGTCACACAGTATTCGAGCAGTGGTTTTTGCAAAATACATGGATTTTATTAATTGTATTGCTCACAAACACAATATAACCCCTAATTATATAAATGATGATGTTTAGCTGAGTAAATAGATAGCTAACATGTCACACTTTAAAATTGCGTATGCCCGTGGAATAGAGCCAAACTACAGTACTTAAAATTCTCCATAGGTGTCGTTTTAAAAATGTTTACAGGTTATCAGTTTAGAGTTACAGAAGGGGTCTGGCACTAGAATTATTGCTCTTGCTCTGATGTTTGTGACGCTACCTCACATGTCTAGTGCGAGCACTGTTTATATATGTTTTCGGACATATGTTTGCGGAATAGCATATAAGCACAGAGGGATGGGGGAGGGGGGGGGGCTTTATTTCTTTTTTCCTCTTTATTATTTATTTTATCTAAAGCTATTTTTTTACACTGTCTTTTAATTAATTTATTTTTTTGTATTAACTTTATTGCTATCACAAGGGATGAACAAAATCACTTGTGACAGCATAGGCCGTGACAGGTCCTATTCATGGAGAGATCTCTCTATTAGACCCCAAATCTCCCCTCTGGCCTCCAATACAGCCGATCAGAAACAGATCAGTCTGATCATCTGCTTTCCTGGCCGCTAATAGCCAGGTAAACAGAGAGGTGGAACCAGAAGTGACTGAATACTCGTCGCTCCGCTGGCTGCAGTTCTCCCAGGTTCCAGGATCATACGAGAGAGCGCGGGAAAGGCGGCAGTGGCGGCCACCCACAGAAATGAACGAGTGGCTACTCAGCCACTCAAATCACTTCTGCCTTAAATGGAACCAGCATCTAAAAAATTCTGATACCAGGATGATGCCTCTAGCTGCAGACATCATCTCGGTATATCCACTGCAAACTGAGGACTAGGGATGAGCCGAACACCCCCCAGTTCGGTTTGCAGCAGAACATGCGAACAGGCAAAAAATGAGTGCGAACACCATTAAAGTCTATGGGATGCGAACGCAAAAAATTAAAAGTGCTCATTTTAAAGGCTTATATGCAAGTTATTGCCATAATAAGTATTTGGGGACCCGGGTAATGCCCCAGGGGACTTTTATCAATGCAAAAAAAAGTTTTATAAACTGCCGTTTTTTCGGGGAGCAGTGATTTTAGTAATGCTTAAGTGAAACAAAAAAAGTGAAATATTCCTTTAACCGCTTGCCGGCCAGCCATCGTCATCATACTGCGGCAGGTGGGCATGTTCCCGCGAACCGTCGTAGCTGTACGTCAACCCTTTAATCGAGGATAGCAGGCACGCGCGACTGTTATCCCCACGTAAAGGGGATAGCAGGCACGCGTGCGTCCACTGCACTGCAGGGGTGCCGATGCACGTGGCCGGCAATCGCGGCACGAGAGCCAGAACAGGGACGTGTGTGTGTAAACACACGAATCCCTGTTCTGTGTGGAGAGGAGAGACAGATCGTGTGTTCCTACTAGCTAGGAACAACGATCTGTCATCTCCTCTAGTCTGTCCCATCCCCCTACAGTTAGAACATACAAGAGGGAACACAGTTAACCCCTTGATTGCCCCCTAGTGTTAACCCCTTCCCTGCCAGTGACATTTACACAGTAATCAGTGCATTTTTATAGCATTGATCGCTGTATAATTGTCAATGTTCTCAAAAATGTGTCAAAAGTGTCCAATCTGTCTTCCATAATGTCGCAGTCCTGATAAAAAAAAACGCCATTACTAGTAAAAAAAAAATAATAATAAAAATGCCATATATCTTTCCCCTATTTTGTAGATGCTACTGTATATCTTTTGCGCAAACCAATCAATATACGCTTATTGCGATTTTTATTACCAAAAATATGTATAAGAATACTAATCTGAGGAAAAATTTGCTTTTTTTAAAAAAAAAATGTTGATATTTATTATAGCAAAAAGTACAAAATATTGTTTTTTTTTTTCAAAATTGTCGCTCTTTTTTTGTTTATAGCACAAAAAATAAAAACTGCAGAGATGATCAAATACCACCAAAAGAAAGCTCTATTTGTGGGAAAAAAAGGACGTCAATTTAGTCTGGGTATAGCGTTGCACGACCGCGCAATTGTCAGTTAAAGCGAAGCAGTGCCGTATCGCAAAAAATGGCCTGGTCATTGAGCAGCCAAATCTTCCGGGGCTGAAGTGGTTAAATATCGTGCCTGGGGGGTGTCCTTAGTATGCCATGTATTTTGAAAAATATGCCACAGCAAAATGACATTTCTAAAGAAAAAATTGGCATTCAAAACTGCTTGCGGCTGTAGTGTATTATCAGATCCCGGCAATATAGATAAAAATACCAGAAATACCAAAAAAAAAAGGGCGTGGATGTCCCCCCAAAATCCATACTAGGCTCTGTAACCGCTCACAGATATTCTTGTTGGGTGCAGGAAAGGACCCTGCTGTGAAATATTAGATCAAAAACTGTAATTACATGCCCCTGTTAAACAGGGGCAGAAAAATTGGGCCTCGGGTGGTGGTGGTGGTGCCCTAAACCAAAAATATTGTTGGAAGCTAGCATGATCAATATTTCGGAGGTCTGGTATGGATATTAAGGGGAACCCAGCACCAAAATTTAAAAAAATGGCATGGGGGTCCCCCAGGCCCTAAATACTCTGAACAGCAGTATATATACTATAAGGACTGCCCTATATACTCTGCAGAAAATTGGGCTTTAGGTGTTGGTGGTACCAGAACACTGTAAGCCCTCACAGTTACTCTTGTTGGGCGCAGGAATGGGCCCTGCTGTGAAATATTATATCAAGAAGTGTAATTACATGTCCCTGTTAAACGGGCGGAAAAATTGGGCCTTTGGTTTGGGTGGCGCCAGAACACTGTAAGCCCCCCACAGTTACTTTTGTTGGGCGCAGGAACGAGCCCTGCTGTGAAATATAATATCAAGAATTGTAATCACATGCCCCTGTTAAGCAGGGGCAGAAAAATTGGGCCTTGGGTGGTGGTGGTGGTGGTAGTGCCACAACACTGTAACCCCTCACAGATAATTTTGTTTGGTGCAGGAATGGGCCCTGCCTTTAAATATTATTTCAAAAATTATAATTACATGCCCCTGTTAAACAGGGGCAGAAAAATTGGGCCTTGGGGGGTGGTGCCACAACACTGTAACCCCTCACAAATACTCTTGTTGGGTGTGGGAAAGGGGCCCGCTGTGAAATATTAGATCAAAAATTGTAATTACATGCCCCTGTTAAACAGGGGCAGAAAATTTGGGCCTTGGGGGGTGGTGCCACAACACTGTAACCCCTCACAAATACTCTTGTTGGGTGTGGGAAAGGGGCCCGCTGTGAAATATTAGATCAAAAATTGTAATTACATGCCCCTGTTAAACAGGGGCAGAAAATTTGGGCCTTGGGTGGTGGTGCCCTAAACCAAAAATATTGTTGGAAGCTAGTATCATCAGGATTGAGAAGAAATAGGATAGTCAGCATAGGCAGTCTTCAAAGGATCCCAGATCCATAGCAAATTCAATCAGTTACATCAGCATCAGGCACACTCTTTGATCCATTACAAACCCTCCAGCAGCACTGAATGTGCTTTCAGAAAGCACGCTGGATGCAGGACAGGCCAGTAGCTCAATTGCATATTGAGCAAGTTCTGGTCAGTGGTCTGTGTTCAAGACCCAGTAACCCAGTGGATGCTCTGTTGGAAAGGTCTCCAAGTCTGCTCTTGCCCCTAGATATTCCTACACCATATAATGCAGATGCTGGTGATAGTTGCTTGAACAGATCAGACCTTGGCACTGAGGACTGAAAAATTGTTTTAAAGGCATTGGTCAAACGGCCACCTTCTCCACCGCTGATCCTCTGACTGAACAGAGCCTCAACAACAAGTTGTCCATCACCAGGAAATGGTAACCTCCCAGGGTCTGGAAATGCATTGCAAAACCTTTCTTCAGGGTCTCCTGAAGATGTTTCATCCTCTACTCTCTCTGCAAAGGCAGGATGAGTTCTGCAACCTTACCCTTGTAACGTGGATAAAGAAGGGTTGCCAGCCAGTATTGATCCCTCTCCTTGATAGGGCCCTTTCACAGGCCTTGCAGAATCAGGAAGGCCATGCAGCACAAGTTTGCAGAGGCATTCGATTCTGAGTCCTCTGGGTCACTAAGGATCACATGATCTGTAACTACCTCCTCCCAGCAACATACAATTCCTTTGGTTTCTGAGGACTGAAAATCATCCCTTGAAGACTGCTGCTGAGTGTTATCCTCTACAGCCATGCTGACACAATCCTCCTCCTCCTGCTTTTATCCCTGTGTGTTTGGAGGGCCTACAGGAATGCTATCTGGATAAAGGGGTCCTTGAGAGGAAAGGAAGTCCTCCTCTTACTCCTGCTGTTCTGCCTCAAGTGCCCTGTCCATGATTCCATGAAGCGTGTGCTTCAATAGGAAGACTAGAGGGATAGTGTCACTGATGCATGCATTGTGGCTTCCTCAAATGGTGACAGGACAGTGCATGCATCCTTGATCAGTAGCCACTGGCGTGGTGAAAAGAAGCCAAGCTCCCCTGACACTGTCCTGGTGCCATACTCGCACAGGTACACATTGCACATTAATGGCCCTCTGCTGTGTCTGCCATTGCTGAGTTCCACCTGGTGGGCATGTCACAAATGAGGCGCTTGGTGGGCTGGTTGTATTCCGTTTGAATGTCAGCCAGCCGAGCACTGGCATTGTATGACAGGCAGAAATTACCACAGGCTATTCTGGCCTGCCTCAGGAAATCCTGTAAGCCTGGTTACCTGCTCAAAAACCTCTGCACCACCAAATTGAGGACTTGCCAAACATGGAACATAGGTCAAGTGTCCCTGTCGGGGGGGGGGGGGCGGAGAGAAGGTTAGTGCCATTGTCGCATACAACCATTCCTGGCTGAAGCTGGCATGGCCTCAAACACACCTCTGAGCCTGCCCCTGCAGAGCTGACACAATCTCTGCCCCAGTGTGGCTCCTGTCCCCTAGGCAGACCAACTCAAGCACCGCATAGCATCTTTTAGCCTGACTGCTTGCGTAGCCCCTTGAACGCTTACGGAGCAACGAGAAAAAAGAAAGGGCGCACCAGCCTTGTGCATTATCCTTTAGATAAAATTTATTAAAACTAATGCTAAAAATGAACTACTTACAAACAGTAGTGGAAGATCTCAAATGTAAAAAAAACACACAATCTTCAAATCACTGCATGTAGTCAAGGAGCAGCAGAGCCCACCAGAGGTGCCGGAGGAGCTCACAGGAGTCACTGCTGGCTGACGCATTTCGAGGGAAACGTCCCCTCTTCCTCAGAGCACGGCAGGGAATCCTCCTTCAGTAGTCCCCTTTTTTATTAGAAGTGAATACATATAGGTATGCCCACATGCACCTTCAATCCATCAGGCCCAATCATGAAGGCACCTCCCTTCTATTCCCCTAACTAGGTGGGCAGACCAGCAAATAAATAAATAAATAATTTGAATAATAATAATAATGATAATACATACTACATAATGATGTTGATGATAATAATAAACTCTGAAAATGACCATAACAATAATAATAGTAATAGTAATGATAATAGATGATGATAATAAAAGCGCCCACTAGAGGGGCATAGCCAGACCCTTGCCAGCTACAGTGCGTACCGTACATATGATAAGTGAAAGTGGTAAACAAAGAACCTTCGTTGAATCGGGATGAATGCTGGTAGGGATGAGCCGAACACCCCCCGGTTCGGTTCGCACCAGAACCTGCGAACGAACCGAAAGTTCGCACGAACGTTAGAACCCCATTGACGTCTATGGGACTCGAACGTTTGAAATCAAAAGTGCTCATTTTAAAGGCTAATTTGCATGGTATTGTCCTAAAAAGGGTTTGGGGACCCGGGTCCTAACCCAGGGGACATGTATCAATGCAAAAAAAACTTTTAAAAACGGACGTTTTTTCGGGAGCAGTGATTTTAATGATGCTTAAAGTAAAAAAAAAAAAAAAAGTGAAATATTCCTTTAAATATCGTACCTGGGGGGTGTCTATAGTATGCCTGTAAAGTGGCGCGTGTTTCCCGTGTTAAGAACAGTCCCTGCACCAAATGTCATTTTTAAAGGAAAAAATCTCATTTAAAACTGCTTGCGGGTTTAATGTAATGTCGGGTCCTGGCAATATGGATGAAAATCAGTGAGACAAACGGCATGGGTACCCCCCAGTCCATTACCAGGCCCTTTGGGTCTTGTATGGATATTAAAATAAGGAAAGGTGTGGGGCCACCAGGCCCTATATACTCTGAACAGCAGTATACAGGCGGTGCAAACAAGGCAGGGACTGTAGGTTTGTTGTTAAGTAGAATCTGTTTGTCATTTTGATAGGGTACATTTTTAACGTGTTTAGCTCCAGCCAAAAAATCTTTTTTAAGCTTTTTGGAAAACATAGGGAAGGGTTATCACCCCTGTGACATTTGTTTTGCTGTCTTTCCTCCTCTTTAGAAGATTTCACCTCACTTTTTGTCCCAATGACAAATGTTTTTTGAGAATTTGGGGTTTTTTGTGGAACAAGGATTGGAAAGCATCAGTGGAAAGGAGAAATGTTTTTCCCATATTAACTCTTACAGGAGAGAATTTGGGCCTTAGGTGTTGTTGTGGCCACAACAAGGTAAGCCCTCACAGGGCCCTGCTGTGAAATATTAGATCAAGAATTGTAATTACATGCCCCTGTTGAACAGGGGCAGAAAAACTGGGCCTTTGGTGGTGGTGGTGGTGGTGCTGGTGCCACAACACTGTAAGTCCTCACTCGCTCTTGGTGGGTGCAGAAATGGGCCCTGCTGTGAAAAATTAAATCAAGAATTGTAATTACATGCCCCTGTTGAACAGGGGCAGAAAAATTGGGCTTTTGGTGGTGGTGGTGGTGGTGGTGGTGCTGGTGCCACAACACTGCAACCCCTCACAGACACTCTAGTTGGAACGCAGGAACGAGCCCTGCTGCAAAGTATTGCATCAAAAATTGTAATTACACGCCCCTGTTAAACAGGGGCAGAAAAATTGGGCCTTAGGCACTGGTGCTGGTGCCACAACACTGCAATCCCTCACAGACACTCTAGTTGGAACGCAGGAACGAGCCCTGCTGCAAAGTATTGCATCAAAAATTGTAATTACACGCCCCTGTTAAACAGGGGCAGAAAAATTGGGCCTTAGGCACTGGTGCTGGTGCCACAACACTGCAACCCCTCACAGACACTCTAGTTGGAACGCAGGAACGAGCCCTGCTGCAAAGTATTGCATCAAAAATTGTAATTACACGCCCCTGTTAAACAGGGGCAGAAAAATTGGGCCTTAGGCACTGGTGCTGGTACCACAACACTGCAACCCCTCACAGACACTCTAGTTGGAACGCAGGAACGAGCCCTGCTGCAAAGTATTGCATCAAAAATTGTAATTACACGCCCCTGTTAAACAGGGGCTGAAAAATTGTGCCTTAGGTGCCACCTCTGGGTGGTGGCGCCCAGAACCAAATATGTTCTTACAAGCTATCAGCGTGATGATTGAGAAGGAAGAGGATAATTACTCAGGGATAGTCACTCAGCATCAGCATAGGCAGTCTTTGAAGGGATCTGAGATTTCAAAAAAAAATATTCAGTTAAATCAGCATCAGGTGCTTGGTAGCTGGTGGTGATCCAAGACTGATTCATTTTTATTAAAGTCAGTCGATCGACCGAGTCGGTGGACAGACGCACCCTGTGATCGGTTATCACGCCTCCAGCAGCACTGAATGTGCGTTCCGAAAGAACGCTGGATGCAGGACATGCCAGTAGCTCAATTGCATACTGTGCAAGCTCTGGCCAGTGATCCATCCTCAAGACCCAGTAACCCAGAGGATTTTCGGTGGGAAAGGTGTCCAAGTCTGATCTTGCCCCTAGGTATTCCTGCACCATGTAAAACAGACGCTGGCGATGGTTGCTGGAACCGATCATACCTTGGGGCTGCGGACTAAAAAATTGTCTGAAAGCATCGGTCAGACGGCCATCTTCTCCACCGCTCCTTCTTTGACTGACCGAAGCCTCAGCAACACATTGTCCAGAAACAGGAGTTTGTAACCTCCCAGTCTCTGAGAACTCGTTGCACAGACCTTTCTGCAAGGCCTCCCAAAGATGTTTCATCCTCTGCTCCCTCTGCGATGGCAAGATAAGGTCTGCAACCTTACCCTTGTAACGTGGATCAAGGAGGGTTGCCAGCCATTATTGGTCCTTCTCCTTGATACCACGAATACGAGGATCCTTACACAGGCTTTGCAGGATCAGGGAGGCCATGCAGCGTAGGTTTGCTGAGGCATTTGGTCCGGAGTCCTCTGGGTCACTAAGGACGACATGGTCCGCAGCCACCTCCTCCCAGCCACGTACAAGTGCATGTGTTTCTTGGGACTGATCCCTTAAAGACTGCTGCTGATGCTGAGTGCCAGGCTCCACCTCCATACTGACACAATCTTCCTCTTCCTCCTCCTCCTCCTCTTCCTGTGTGATGGGTGGGCACGCAGGAACACTGTCTGGATAAAGGGGGCCTTGAGAGCTAAGGAAGTCCTCCTCTTCCTTCCTCTGTTCTGCCTCAAGTGCCCTGTCCATTATTCCACGCAGTGTGTGCTCCAACAGGTGGACAAGGGGGACAGTGTCACTGATGCATGCACTGTCACTGCTCACCATCCTCGTGGCCTCCTCAAATGGTGACAGGACAGTGCATGCATCCCTGATCATGGCCCACTGGCATGGGGAAAAAAAACCAAGCTCCCCTGACCCTGTCCTGGTGCCATAGTCGCACAGGTACTCATTGATGGCCCTCTGCTGCGTGTGCAGCCGCTACAGCATGGCCAACGTTGAGTTCCACCTGGTGGGCATGTCACAGATTAGGCGGTTCTTGGGCAGGTTAAACTCCTTTTGGAGGTCCATCAGCCGAGCACTGGCATTATATGATCGGCAGAAATGCACACAGACTTTCCTGGCCTGCCTCAGGACATCCTGTAAGCCCGGGTACCTGCCCAAGAACCGCTGCACCACCAAGTTAAGGACATGAGCCAAACAGGGCACATGGGTCATTTGTCCCTGTCGGAGGGCAGAGAGGAGGTTGGTGCCATTGTCGCAAACCACCATGCCTTAAGTTGGCGTGGCGTCAACCACCTCTGAACCTGCCCCTGCAGAGCTGACAGAACCTCTGCCCCAGTGTGGCTCCTGTCCCCCAAGCACACCAGCTCAAGCACCGCATGGCATCTTTTGGCCTGCGTACTTGCGTAGCCCCTTGAACGGCTACGGAGCACCGCTGGTTCCGAGGACAAAGCACAGGAAGAGGCCATGGAGGATGAAGAAGAGGAGGGGGTGGAGGAGAGAGGTGTGTCACAATCATTAGCATTTTGGAGGCGTGGTGGCGGAACAACCTCCAACACTACTGCATCTTGTCCTGCATCCTTCCCAGCTGCCAGCAGAGTCACCCAATGCGCCGTGAAACTTAGGTAATGTCCCTGTCCATGCCTGCTGGACCATGAGTCAGCGGTAATATGCACCTTACCGCTGACCGCCCTGTCCAGCGAGGCATGGACATTGCCTTCCACATGCCGGTAGAGAGCCGGAATTGCCTTCCGTGAGAAAAAGTGGCATTTGGGTACCTGCCATTGAGGAACCGCACATTCCACAAAGTCACGGAAGGGGGCAGAGTCTACCAACTGAAAAGGCAGCAGTTGAAGTGCTAGCAATTTTGCCAAGCTAGCATTCAACCGCTGGGCATGTGGATGGCTGGGAGCAAACTTCTTTCGGCGGTGCAGCAGCTGGGGCAGGGAAATTTGCCTGGTACGATCTGACGTCGGTGTACCAAAAGCAGATTGCCCACAAGTACTTGGCTGTGACACACCTAATTCTACACCTTCATTCCTCTCAGTGCAGGTCTCAGAGAGGACTGAAGGTATAGTGGGGTTGGAAATCTCAGCTGATGAGGAGCAAGGAGAGGTCCTCTTTGTTCTTTGGTGTGGGTCTTTTAGATACGCTTGCCAACGAACTGCATGGCAGGTCAACATATGTCTGGTCAAGCATGTGGTACCCAAGCGGGAGATGTTTTGGCCACGCGAGATACGCTTGAGACATATGTTGCAAATAGCAGCGGTGAGATCTGATGCACTCGTCTCAAAAAAGGCCCACACCAAAGAACTTTTTGAATAACGCGCAGAGACTGCAGCGCCCTGCACATGTGGAGCTTTGGGGTGTGATGCAGTCAATGTGCTGCCCTTAGGCTGGCCCCTGGAGGGCATCCTGCCTCGTTGGTGATGTGCCGCCTCCTCCTCCTCCTCCTCCTCCTCCTCTCTCCTATCAGGCACCCACGTTGAGTCAGTGACCTCATCATCCCCTCCCTCCTCATCATTGGAGCAAACCGGGCAGTATGCTGCAGCAGGGGGAGCATAACTGCCAGATTTCTGTCCTTCTTGGGCACCCCCTCTGTCCGTGCTCATGTTACTGCCTTCATCGAGCTCAGTATCATTATCAGAGC
This sequence comes from Lithobates clamitans, assembly GCA_037952925.1. Taxonomy (NCBI): domain Eukaryota; kingdom Metazoa; phylum Chordata; class Amphibia; order Anura; family Ranidae; genus Lithobates; species Lithobates clamitans. Next base: position 26,017,433 of record JBBGZY010000438.1, read on the forward strand.
CTTCCAAACGCTGGGCATCCTCCTGGAGCATGTACCCAACACTGTGGTCAAACAGTTCGAGGGACTCCTCAGGAGGACATGGTGGGGCTAGGGAAGGAGTCACTGATGACATTGAGCCGAGGGAAGAGGCCGCTGCTTTGCCAGAAAAAGTACCCTGGGCATGGGTGAGAGAGGATGAGGAGGATGAGGACGACTTGGTCATCCACTCGACCAAGTCTTCCGCATGTTGCGGCTCAACACGGCCAGCTGCTGAAAAAAAGGCCAAGCGTGTCCCACGGCCACGTGCCGATGAGGATGCACCATCTCCACGACCAGCACTAGACACAGAGCCTGCTTGCCCTCTCTTATTGGCTTGTGACTGTCTGCCTCTCCTTCTTGGCCTTCCAGACATACTAATGGCCTGTAGCTGCACTAAGCTGGGATATATATATATATATATATATATATATATATATATATATATATGCACTGATACTGCAGCTAGCAAAATCAACTGCCTGCCTGTAGTATGAGAACACCACCAACCTTCTACAGGTAGGTTTAGCTGAACACTGTGAGGTGGACGCACCCCACTAACTTGTAGGTTTAGCTGAACACTGTGAACAGGACGACCCCACTAACTTGTAGGTTTAGCTGAACACTGTGAGCAGGACGCACCCCACTAACTTGTAGGTTTAGCTGAACACTGTGAGCAGGACGCACTGCACTAACTTGTAGGTTTAGCTGAATACTGTGAGCAGGACGCACTGCACTAACTCTAAATAGTCTAGCTGCCTGACTGTGGTACTAATAGGATCAAAAGAACACCAGTAATTTTCTGCAGGTAGCTGTATATACTATAACAATACAAGCCTGCCTGTCAGTGAGAAGATAACAGGAACGGATCTAGCTGAACACTGTGAGCAGGATGCACTGCACTAAACGTGTAGGTTTAGCTGAACACTGTGAGCAGGAGGCACCCCACTAACTTGTAGGTTTAGCTGAACACTGTGAGCAGGACGCACCCCACTAACTTGTAGGTTTAGCTGAACACTGTGAGGTGGATGCACCACACTAACTTGTAGGTTTAGCTGAACACTGTGAGCAGGACGCACCCCACTAACTTGTAGGTTTAGCTGAATACTGTGAGCAGGACGCACTGCACTAACTCTAAATAGTCTAGCTGCCTGACTGTGGTATTAATAGGATCAAAAGAACACCAGTAATTTTCTTCAGGTAGCTGTATATACTGTAACAAGACAAGCCTGCCTGTCAGTAAGAAGATAACAGGAACGGATCCAGCTGAACACTGTGAGCAGGACGCACCCCACTAACTTGTAGGTTTAGCTGAACACTGTGAGCAGGACGCACCCCACTAACTTGTAGGTTTAGCTAAACACTGTGAGGTGGATGCACCACACTAACTTGTAGGTTTAGCTGAACACTGTGAGCAGGACGCACCCCACTAACTTGTAGGTTTAGCTGAACACTGTGAGCAGGACGCACTGCACTAACTGTAAATAGTCTAGCTGCCTGACTGTGGTACTAATAGGATCAAAAAACACCAGTAATTTTCTTCAGGTAGCTGTATATACTGTAACAAGACAAGCCTGCCTGTCAGTAAGAAGATAACAGGAACGAATCTAGCTGAACACTGTGAGCAGGATGCACCCCACTAACTTGTAGGTTTAGCTGAACACTGTGAGGTGGACGCACCACACTAACTTGTAGGTTTAGCTGAACACTGTGAGCAGGACGCACCCCACTAACTTGTAGGTTTAGCTGAACACTGTGATCAGGACGCACCCCACTAACTTGTAGGTTTAGCTGAACACTGTGAGCAGGACGCACCCCACTAACTTGTAGGTTTAGCTGAACACTGTGAGCAGGACGCACCGCACTAACTTGTAGGTTTAGCTGAACACTGTGAGCAGGACGCACCCCACTAACTTGTAGGTTTAGCTGAACACTGTGAGCAGGACGCACCCCACTAACTTGTAGTTTTAGCTGAACACTGTGAGCAGGACGCACTGCACTAACTGTAAATAGTCTAGCTGCCTGACTGTGGTACTAATAGGATCAAAGGAACACCAGCAATTTTCTTCAGGTAGCTGTATATACTGTAACAAGACAAGCCTGCCTGTCAGTAGGAAGATAACAAGAACGGATCTAGCTAAACTGAATACAGTGTATATATATATATATGCAACAGCTGGGATGCATATATATACACAATACACTGTAAGTGCAGCTAACTGACTGACTGTTCTGCCTAATCTATCTAACTCAAATCAAATGTCACTGTCTGTCTCTCTCTCTCTCTCAATGAACGCCGGAACACACACTACACAGGGCCGCAGTGAAGGCGGCCTTATATAGTGTGGGGCGTGTACTAAATCCCCTGAGCCATAATTGGCCAAAGCCTCCTTGGCTTTGGCCAATTACGGCTCTCTATTCAGGCTGCGCTGTGATTGACCAAGCATGCGGGTCATAGTGCATGCTTGGCCAATCATCAGCCAGCAATGCACTGCGATGCCGCAGTGAATTATGGGCCGTGACGCGCCACACGAATTTGGCGCGAATGGCCCATATCGTTCGCAATTCGGCGAACGACCGAACAGCCGATGTTCGAGTCGAACATGGGTTCGACTCGAACACGAAGCTCATCCCTAAATGCTGGTCTCATCAATGGCTGCTTGTAGCCTCTGTAGATAGCAAGGGGCCACCCCGCCTCGTGTACACTGTTCTCTATGGTGTAGACCTATTATCTTGATGTTATTAAGGCATGGAGCGCACGCCAAGCGTATCTGCACTCAAAGCAATGAAAGGAACGGACCTGCAAAGACCTGGAAAGTCGCTCATCAGTGATGTAAGCGGCAGAACGCTGGTCGGCGCCATATTGCTGGGGGCAGCATTAGGAAGGTCAAATAGACCTGTATAAACAAAAGGGGGAAAGAAGCACTAATAGGCCAATAAGAAGCAGTAGTTATATATAAAGCGCCCAGCAGGAAAACATTCTGGCAGTGATATAAACTAAACAAAATTAATAGTAGTGATGCAAGGTATTATGCAAAAGTGTTGTATGTATTAGCTGGTCACATATAAGCGATTAGATCTGACTGGGAATAGCATGTAGGGGGTTCTCAATAAAATTGCGCATTAGAACTTCATCAAAAAAATGTGGATTAGGATAATAGAACAGGGGATGATGCTGAAGGAGGTAAACATATGCTGCACTGTGCAATAACACTTACAGAGCAGTGCTGGTTCAGAGGACAAATCTGCAGAAGGGGCCATAGAGGAAGAGGAGGGAGTGGAGGAGAGAGCTGTGGCAGAATCACCACTAGCAGAGTTACCCAGTGCACCGTGAAGGAAAGTTAATGTCCCTGCCCATGCCTGCTGGACCATGAGTCAGCGGTAATATGAACCTTACTGCTGACCGCCCTGTCCAACGAGATAAAAATGTTGCCTTCCATATGTTGGTAGAGAGCTGGAATGGCCTTACATGAAAATAAATGGCGTTTTGGAAACCTGCCACTGAGGAACAGCACATTCCACAAATTCACGAAAGGGGCAGAGTCTACCAGCTGAAAAGGCAGCAGTTGCAGTGCTAGCAATTTGGCCAAGCTAGCATTTAGACACTGAGCATGTGGATGGCTGGGACCAAATTTATTTTTACGGTTCAGCAACTGGGGTAGGGAAATTTGCCTGCTAAAATCAAATGGTGGTGTACTGCTAGCAGATTGGCTGCAAGTACTTGGGACACCTATCGCTATACCTTCATAACTCTCAGTGCAGGTTTTTGAGAGGACTGGAGGTTAGTAAGTAGGGTTGGAGATCCCAGATGAGGAGCAAGGTGAAGTCTGCCTTTTTCTTTTATGTGGGTCTTTCAAGTGCTGTTGCCAAAGGACTGCATGGCAGGTTGTCATATGTCTGGTCAAGCATGTGGTGCCCAAGCGGCTGCTGTTCTGGCCACGCTTGATCCGCTTCAGACAAAGGTTACAAACAGTAACAGTGCGATCTGCTGCACACGTGTCGAAAAAGGCCCACACCAAGGAACTTTTAAAAGTCAGCGGGGAGTCAGCAGCGCCCTGCACCTGCGGAGCTCTGCGGTGTGATGCAATAGGGTGGCTGCCCTTAAGCTGCCCCCTAGAGGACATCTGGCCTCGTTGGAGTTGTGCCTCCTCCTCTCTTCTCTCAGGCACAAAGTACAGTCAATGACCTCATCATCCCCTCCCTTCTCGTCACTGGAGCAAACTTGGCAGTATGCTGCAGCTGGGGGAACATGACTGTCAGTTTCTTGTCCTTCTGTGGCACCTCCTTTCTCTAGGCTCACGTTACTCCCTTCCTCAACCAGGGAACCAACATCGGAGCCTTCAAATCGCTGCACATCCTCCAGAAGCATGTACCCAACACCCGTGGTCGAATAATTCTGGGGACTCCTCCGTGCATGATGGTAGGGATATGGAAGGAATGACTCTGGACAAGGAGCCAGTGGAATAGGCTGCTTTGGCAGCTGCGTTGGAAGGCAAACTACTCTGAGCCTGGGTGACAGAGGATGAGGAGCATGAGGACGGTTTTGTTATCCACTCCACCAACTCTTCTGCATGTTGTGGCTCAATAACACGGCCAGCAGCAGAAAAAAAGGACAAGCGTGACCCATGGCCACCTGCAGAGGATGCTCCATGTCCCTGACCACCACTGTTGACTGTAGACACAGAGGCTGCTTTCCCTCTTTTAGTGGCCTGTGAGCATCTGCCTCTCCTTGGTGGCCTTCCGGACATGATGTATTTTTTGTTTTGCAACACCACACTACACTGTATTGTGTACTGTGTACACCACCAGAAGTGTAATAGAAACTGTACACACTGTATTAGATACTGTGTACACTGCCTGAAATGTATTAGAAACTGTACACACTGTATTAGATACTGTGTACACTGCCTGCACGGTATTAAAAACTGTACAACAGCTGCACTGTATTTTATACTGTGTACACCACCAGAAGTGTAGTAGAAACTGTACACACTGTATTATATACTGTGTACACTGCCTGCACTGTATTAGGTAACTGTAATACAGCTGCACTGTATTGTGTACTGTGTACACCACCAGAAGTGTAGTAGAAACTGTACACACTGTATTAGATACTGTGTACACCACCTGAAGTGTATTAGAAACTGTACACACTGCATTAAATACTGCGTACACCGCCTGCGCTGTAATAGAAACTGTACAATGGCTGCACTGTATTTTATGCTGTGTACACCACCAGAAGTGTAGTAGAAAATGTACACACTGTATTAGATACTGTGTACACTGCCTGTACTGTATTTTATACTGTGTACTCCACCAGAAGTGTATTAGAAACTGTACACACTGTATTAGATACTGTGTACACCGCCTGCACTGTATTAGACACTGTACTAGGACTGCACTGTATTTTATACTGTGTACACCAACAGAAGTGTAGTAGAAATTGTACACAGTGTATTAAATACTGTGTAACATCGCCTGCACTTTATTAGAAACTGTACGACGGCTGCACTATATTTTATACTGTGTACACCACCAGAAGTGTAGTAGAAACTGTACATACTGTATTAGATACTGTTTACACCACCTGCACTGTATTAGAAACTGTAATACAGCTGCACTGTATTGTGTACTGTGTACACCACAAGTAGAGATTTGAAAGCAAAAAAAAATGGACTTTAAAGGCACCAATTATACAAAAAATAGAGTACATTTTATTATATATATATATATATATATATATATATATATATATATATATATATATTACAAACACATGTTAAAAATTACTGCCAAATGCAGTGATGACTAAACCTCTCTAATGTGGATCAAACACATCAAAAACATGTCAAATTAAGATATATAAATGTATTCTGAATAATAACATGAATTGCTAGCTCTACATGTTTCGCGAGAATGCTTCTTCAGGAGCTGAGTCATTTCTAAGAGAGGAAAAAGAGCAATGCACTTCGAGATCACAGTGCATTATGGGGCATTCTGCAGTGATCAAATTTCCTACGAATGCCTCATAATGTTTGCTGTTCTGCGAATGGGCAAACACCCGATGCTTGAGTCGAACTTATGTTCGACCCGAACATCAAGCTCATCCCTACTGAGGACATCATATGATGACCTGTGGTTGGCAAGTAGTTATTTGTGGACAAACATGTTGGTATTTCGAGGCGTTTAGTACAGCTGTTTCATTGTGGCCATTGATGTTTAATTTTTATTGCAAATATGTTGTATGGGCATTTTGGGGGTTTACTATTTGTCTTTTCTTTATTGCAGGCATGTATTTGTATTTACTGTGAACAAGGGCAGTTACTTATTGCAAAAATGTTTACTCCTAGCAGTAGTATACAGATGTAAACAATAGGTCTAGACTTTTAAAACAAAATGCATGATACCACTTTGATTGAAGTGTGTATTTATTTAGTTTTGTTTAGGGGCCATTTATATTATTGCACACAGTGCATTGCACATTGACATGGGTTGCAACAACATTTGGTGTATAAATTGTGGGGTGCACACTGATTCAGTGCCAGTGAAATCCCAGTGCTCCAGTGCTCTTATATGCTCAGAAGAAATGCATCTGCAATAAGCATGCAGTTGAGAACACGTGTGTTGCCTTTCAGTGCATTGGAAAAATATATTGTGCATACTGTGAGGCCCTGAAAAATTAAAACGCTCATGGGACGCAATGCATGTTGATGCACCATCATCATGATTAAACTTTTGTAAGTATGGTCATGCAATAGTTACCTAAACATATAAACCCTTCAGTATTGCAGCAAGGCTTAACATGTGCCAAACATCTTACTGACTTTGAGTTGCTACATACAGTATTGGGATGGATAATGGGCTTTCCTTTTATTGGGGGCTTTAGTATTTTTGGACAGTCTCTAACAGCACTGGTGGAAGGGGGTGGATGTGGGCTTTTATATTATTGAAGGGGGTAATGAATGTTTGTTGAATGTCACACTGGTTTTGTTTATATGTGTTTCCAGAGGCAGGGAACCAATAGCAGGCTTAATAACTGAACAAAGGTTTCCTTTCAGTTGTACTCAGACAATGAGTTAGCTTTCTGTTCATATTACCGTATATGTGCAGAAAATCATATATAATGGATTTATTCTGTTTCGGCAGTCTTTTGTTTTAGGTGAGCAGTTCATACCAATCTTTGATATGTGTGAGCAGTTTCCGTCAGTCTGTAACACAAAAAAAGTAAAAGTATACTACAGGTAGATTGCCTATCCTGCTACTAAAAAAACTTGAGAAACCATTATGATAAAAAAAAATCTTTTAGTCTGGCCCTACTTTTCTGTACAGACTTATGCCGCGTACACACGAGCGGACTTTACGGCAGACTTGGTCCGGCGGACCGGACTACATCGGACAATTCGATCGTGTGTGGGCTCCAGTGGACTTTTTTTCCCTAAAAGTTTGACGGACCTAGAAATCAAACATGTTTGAAATCTTTCCAACGGACTCGAATCCGGTCGAAAAGTTCGCTTGTCTGTATGCTAGTCCGACGGACAAAAACCAACGGCAGCTATTGGCCACTGGCTGTGAACTTCCTTATTTTAGTCCGGTCGTACGTCATCACGTACAAATCCGTCGGAGTTTGGTTGATCATGTGTAGGCAAGTCCATTCATTCGAAAGTCCGTCGGGAAAGTCCGTCGGAAAGTCTGTCGTAAAGTCCGTCGAAAAGTCCACCGGACCTAGTCCATCAAAAAGTCCGCCCGTGTGTACGCGGCATTATAATTAATCTCAATGGTTAAACAATGCCTATTAAATTATACCCCTCAAGGTAAGCCATGCTGTTTTGTTGCTATTGTGCCCTATGTGCACACCTTCATGACAGGTCCTCCTTCTCACTTCCACTTGTTGGCCCCAGGTAGCCCAGTTTAGTACTCTATACATGCATCCTCATTACTGCTCAGTCTGTCCCAGCTTCTTAATAGTTGTAATGGTAGACCTTGTCTGCACAAAATGTGTTATCAAGACTGCATTTAGCCTTCACCAGGAGAACATGTTACAAGGTAGAAACATAGTTGAGAGACTCTTGTCACTCCATATTCAGTAGGCTTCTGAAAGAATATATTTTTGGAAGAATCACCGGGTATTCTTTAAATAAAAGCTTCAGATTTTAAATGATCGAAAGCAACTTTTAAAATGACAGCACGTAAAAGCTTATTAGATATTTGTTGATTAGATTTTTATCTTTCTTAGTTTTCATTTGATAGTAGTTAGAAACCTAAAATAAGAAGTCAATGATCATTACCAATTTGCATGTAGTGGTGGAATAGGGCTTTGTATTTCACAGAGCATACAGTTTTGCATTGTGCTTTGTCAGCTTGTAAACATTTATTCAAGCTCTAAGCATCCTCAGTCATGTTTTGTGAGAATGGTCTATTGGGTTTTGCAAGTACGCTCTCTTAAATACTGCAAGAAAGCTCCATTGGGTTTTGCAAATGTGTTCTGTCATGTTATGAAACTGTGCTATACGGAATTCTATAAATGGAATGGTGTTTACAATATTTCATTTGGTAGATCCAAATAGGTCTTTAAATCTATTTAAATTAATCTAGTAACACATTAAAACAGTTTATAGGGTATATACTGCACATTTACTGCATATTTTAACCTAACAATATATTGGAATAACCCTATCCCTGTTAAAATATATTCCTAAAGCAATCCTCAGCTTGATTTTTTTCAGTGTCAATTATCACTTATATGAGTTATAAGATATTGTGTCTTTGCTATGTTTGTAGAAGCCCCGTAATTCTGTGGTGTACTGTTTCTAATACACTTCAGGCGGTGTAATATATATATATATATATATATATATATATATATATATATATATATTTATGGTCGGAGCCCTATGTCCGATATGGACATAGATAACATTTATAGTTAAGATAAACCATTGGAAATAGACCTGGAAGTGTGGACTTACCATATGAAATGGACCTGAAAGTGTGCCTTGGTCTAATGGCCGGTATGCCAAAATAAGGGGGCATACCCTGGTTTTAAGAAATGATTATTATGTAGAGAGAAATGAGATGAAATGAATGAAATGAAATAAATGCCTTCAAATGGGGATGGGAGGGTGGGTATCGCGCACAGGAAACCGACAAGCACCACAGGTGAGCGGGCTGCTTAAATACCCCCCGGACTCCTCCCATAAATTCAGGCCACCATACTGGCCTTCCTACTTATGGTCGGAGCCCTATGTCCGATATGGACATAGATAACATTTATAGTTAAGATAAACTTACCATTGGAAATAGACCTGGAAGTGTGGACTTACCATATGAAATGGACCTGAAAGTGTGCCTTGGTCTAATGGCCGGTATGCCAAAATAAGGGGGCAAAAACATTCAGGTAGGGTTATAATTTTATTGGTTTTCAGTTATTTATTGAGTCAATTTGGAGAATGCCTGTGCCATCTCTGTTTGTGGATTGGGGATGTACCGGGCGAAGCAGCCTGATTTCCACCTGCCTAGTCTTCTGATGATGTGGTCTGGAACCCCGTGGCGGGACGCTGCGGAGGCTGCTCCGATGCGGAAGGAGTGTCCGGAATACTGACTAGGGTTAAGGTGAAGATTGCGGAGAAGTATCCTTATGTGTTTCACAAACTGAGAGGCGCTTAAGGGTTTAACTGGGAATGGTAAGAGGGGACTGCTGTCTGGTTGCTCAGGCAGGAGTGACAGGAGTCGGTTGAGTACAGCGACTGGACACCAGCTGTTGTTGGTTTTGTAGAGATGAATGTTCACTCCTGAGCCTGTTTGTTGGGTTTTAGAGACCTTGAGGTGCAGGATGAAATGGTCTTGGTATCGAAGCAAGTGCCGTCTGCATAGTACTTGGTCTGTGGGTTTGTTAGAGGTGAATTCGCCAGGTCGCAAGAACCCATAGTAAGCTAAATATATAGCTGCTTGTAAGACCGTGCTGGGGAGCAGACCGAATGGTGAAGTAGCCAGAATAGTTGACATGTCCCTAAAGATGGGCCCCGTAATGGGTAAGCGCTTGGTGCTGATGACTGGTTGTTGTTTCTGAATGCCCCTTAGGATGGCTCGTATAGCGTGTGACGAAAACAGTGAAGATTTCGTAGGGTCTTCAAGCGTCGAGAAATGTTGAATGCCGGCTAGGTATAGCCGAATGGTATTGTAGGATAAGGCCAGCTGCGAGTGACAGTGTGCAATGAAGGCCAGTACCTGTTTGAGATCTGTTGGTGTTTTACGGCAGGACGTGAGGAATTTATTGAACGCCTTCCAAGCTGTCTGGTAGGCTTTGAGTGTGTTGTAGGAGAGGGAATGATTGATGAGTTGCGTTGCTCTGTGTAGATGTTGAACTAATCCAGGGTCAGTTGTGACCAGACTGGGATAGGGGCCGACATTGGTTCGGCATCGGGAACCTGTTCAAAAAAGGAGGTGTAATTAAAACGTGACAGTGCGTCGGCAGCTAAGTTGTATCTGCCGGGAATAAATGCACAGTGTATATTAAACTGACGCTGTAAAGACAGTTGTACCAATCTGCGCAGGAAGGACATGACTGCTAGGGACTTGGACCTGCCTCTGTTGATAATGTCTGCTGTGGCCTGGTTATCGGTGGTGAAGACTACGGTTTGTCCTGTCCAGTGGTGGCCCCAGAGCTGTGCAGTTGCCACTATGGGATAAAGTTCGAAGAGGGCAGATGTTTGAGTAAATCCGGGTATCAACAGTATCTGTTGAGGCCAGGGTCCTGAAAACCAATGGTGGCCAAAAATTGCCGCGAAACCTGTGGAGGCTGCAGCGTCTGTCACTACCTGGGGTGACAGAGGCGAAACCGTGGGTATGAATAGGGATATGCCATTCCAGGCGGACAAGAATTTCTCCCACATAGATAGGTCCGCTATAGCTGCGGAGTCTAGTTTTAAGATCTGATCGGGGTCTTGAGTTTCTGGCAGGAATCTAAGCAGGCGTGATACAAAGGTGCGGCCTTGTGGAATAATTCGCATGGCAAAATTAAGCATTCCCAGGAGAGATTGCAACTGCTTTTTGGTACAGATTTTGGTGTGTGTGAATTTGTGAAGGACCGCCCTAATGCGTGTTAGTTTGTCGAGGGGGAGACTGGCTTGCATAGCGCAGGTATCCAAGCTGACCCCGAGGAAGGTGATGATGTGTGCTGGGCCGTCGACTTTGTGCTCGGCGATGGGAACATTGAGGTTTCCAAATATCACTCTGAGTCTGTCGAGGTCTCCTGGTGGCTTGCTGGGAGGTTCTATTAGTAGGAAGTCATCCAGGTAATGGATGACTTCTTGGCATTGACCCTTGTGTAACAGTATCCAAACAAGGGACTGAGCGAACGTGTCGAAGAGCCACGGACTACTCTTCGAACCGAAGGTCAGTTTTGTGGCAAAATAATATGCCTCCTTCCACTTGATGCCATGCCAGCACCAGAGGGATGGATGGATGGGCAGGAGTTTGAAGGCATCCGAGATGTCGGCTTTGGAGAGCCAGGCACCTGTACCTGCTTTGATGATTGCTTGTATTGCCATGTCGACGGAGGAGTATTTTAGGGAAAACTCTTCGGAGGGGATCAGGGAATTGAGACTGGGGATGTGGGAAGAATGAGGCGCAGACAGGTCGTACACCAAACGCAATTTATTCGTGAACTTGCCCTTGACAAGCCCAATAGGGCTGACTCTCCATGTGCTGAAAGGGGGGCAAGTGAAGGGGCCTATCACGTACTCCCGATCTACCTCTGTTTGTAAGAGCTGATCTATGGCTTGTTCGTCAATGGCTGCTGAACGAAGATTGGCACATTCGTGAGTACAGTGGGGTAGTGAAATGAGGCCGGTGTGAAAGCCTACTGTGAAGCCTTGGATAAGGTAGGTGGTCAGGGAAGGGGTGGGATGTGAGGTGAGGTACAGTCCTAACCACAAGGGGTTGATCCGGCTTAGTCATGCCCTCTTGTGTTGTTTGACTTCACACAAGTTCCTTGGGTGTGCTCTTTGGCATAAGGTGCAGATGTGGAGTAGGCGGCACTGGCTGAAGTTGCAGGACCCGTAGTTGTAGTTGTTACAGATGGCTGCCCCTCCCATGGTTCGGACTGGACGTCCAAATTTGTCCACCTGAGGCGTTGGTTCAGGGGGCGACTGACCCTGAATTGTACCTGAGGTAGAGGGAAACTCGAAGGGCCGTCTGGTCGCCGCATTGGCGCACCAGGTGGCAGTGTGGGTGGAGGACTGACAAATCGCACACAGAGGTGAGCGTAAGCCGGCAAAGTGGCGGCAGAAGAGCTCTGTGTCCATGAGACTCCAGTTTGTCGTAGTCTGGAACTGTGTGAGTCTGGCGGCGGCCTTAGCGGGAAAGGAACGGTGGTAGTCATAAAATGCGAATCCTCCATACTTGTAGCCCAAGTCTACCACTGTATGGAGATACAAGTCCAGCTCTTCCCGTCTGCTGGGGGTGGCTGAGCATAGGACGTCTCTGAGCATGCCAAAGGCCAGGGTAAATTCTGGGACCGATAATTTGCAGTTCAATCTGGGGTCTTTGGCTTTAAGGACCACCGATATGTCACCCCAGGAGTAGGCCTTATTTTCTGCCAGGTCGTGTACGGAAATAAGGAGAGAGGCCAGGTTGATGTCCCTGCCGTCCAAAATGTCCTTCCTGGTACTGGTTGGGACCAAATGGGAGGGGTAGACAATGGGGCTCCAGCCTGAGGTACCTGCAGGGAGGGGTGTCAAGGTTTGGGTCGCGGTTGGGTCGGGGACAGCCGTGGCAGGTCGAGCCTCCAGGAGTGCCACCCTGGTTTGGACGTCTGTAACTGAGGTTGACGAGGATGACACCATCGTGTGTAATTGTGAGATAGCTGATGATATTGACTGAAGGGATGCCTGTTGGGTACTGGGTCCTGCTGCTGGTGGGGGAAAGAGGAGTTTGAAGAGCTCGCCTTTCCTCGCTGTGGCGGGAAAGGGCACACCTCTGCGTCTGAGCTCTGCCGTCAGTTTGGGGATAGTCCATCCCCTGAGGGACTGCACGCTGCCGCTCTCTGAGACCAGGGAAGGTGACAGAGGAGCCGTGAAGTCTTCACTGCCGGCTTGAGACATAGTTGATCTGGTGAGGATCTCCTGTCTTGAGCTTTTATTTTTCGGTTGACTGTAACCTATTGGGGGTGACATGAATTTCAAGTTTTTCTTTGATCCCCTGAGTCATACTTACCCGACTTATCCTCCCATTCTTCTTTTTTTTTTTTTTTTTTTACCTGGGGAGATATCGTCCAACCTGGTGCAAGGTGGACCTACTGAACTTTGACTGATCTAGAGAAAATGAAAGGTGATAATTCGTGAAGGGATTGCTAACTAACTTGAAGCTATGATTCATATGGTGCTTACAATCTTGTGACAACGAAATGATTCGAAATGTTTGCCTTGATTTATGAAATGAATGAACTGCATGACAAAGGTCCGGCCTGGTCGTGTCGTGACTGACGCGACCGTGAACCGGGCTCTGGAGCATGTACTGAAATGAGGCAAGTGAAGAAACATTGGTGCACACCGGGACGAATCGGTGCTTGTTTGATGCATCTGGATTCGAATCGGAGCGCAGCATGACATGAAATGAGAGAAATGTTTACCTTGACCGAGGCTCGAATTGGTTGTGCCGTGTTTTGCGACTGGCAACCAACCGAGCTCTGGTATAGGTATGGATAGGGCCGAATCAACTGCGGCATTCCGTGACGAATCGGTGCATGTCGGATGCAACTGTTTTCGAAACGGTGATGCGCTGTGGGAGTGAAATGGTAGCAATTCCCATGACAGAGATGCGGATCGGTCGCCCGATATCTGCGACTAGCTGTGATCCGGACTCTGGAGCATGTTTCTGAAATGAGGCCGGGCCCTGGGGCACGCCGTAACGAATCGGTGCATGGAGGATGCGACTGGATTCGAAGCGGAGCGCGATAAGTGCAGGTGTAACATATTGTTTTGCCATGACAGAGGCGGGAATCGGTCGTGCTGCTGTAGCGACTGACTACGAATCGGACTCTGGAGCATGTACTGAAATGTGGCAATACCTGGGGCACGCCGAGACGAATCGGTGCATTTCCATGCGACTAAATTCGTATCGAAGTGTGCTATGTGGCAAATGAAATGATAACCATGACAGAGGTACGAATCGATGAGTCGATGTATATATATATATATATATATATATATATATATATATATATATATATTTTTTTTTTTTTTTTTTTTTTATCGACTGTTTATGACGTAACTCTGGAGCATGTACTGAAATGAGGCCGTAACTACTGGGGCACACCGGAGCGAATCGGTGCATCTTTTAGGTGCAACTGGATTCGAATCGGAGCGCGGTATGTGACTGAAATGAGAAATGATTTGAAATGGTTTGAAATGATAGAAATGTGTCTAGAAATGTTCAGAAATGAGAAATGATTGGTATCAAACTGACGTGGTTTGATAAGATTGTGAACTGCGAATCGCTGTGGCTGTCTGCTGACTCATGTTTTTTGCAGTTTAGACATGCCTGAAATGAAGCGACGCACGCGTCGCGGTGGTTTCCTTAACTAACACGAAATGGTTACATAACGATAGTGCGAGTGATATACATTGCGGGTACGTACGTAAAAGTTGCGGGTGCTTCGTAAGTTTGATATCACGGTTTAGTGACATGATATCTAACAGTTCGTAAAAACAAAAGTCCGACGGGACCCTACCTGCGACAGCCAAGCCAGACGCGTGGTACGAACGATACGGATCGGTAAACACTGACACTCTCGAGCACGAAATAGCAAATGCGGGAACTTCGCGAGACAACGACTTGCGGACGTTTGGTATTCGGATAGTCAGCCTAGTGACGTAACGTATCGCGCACAGGAAACCGACAAGCACCACAGGTGAGGGGGCTGCTTAAATACCCCCCGGACTCCTCCCATAAATTCAGGCCACCATACTGGCCTTCCTACATATATATATACACAGTCTTGTCTGCATCCAGTGTAGCCTATATCTAGCCTAAATGTGGAAAATGTCAAGGGGTATTAATACTTTTTCAAGGCACTCTATCTATCTATCTATCTATCTATCTATCTATCTATCTATCTATCTATCTATCTATCTATCTATCTATCTATCTATCTATCTATCTATCTATCTATCTATCTATCTATCTATCTCTATATTAAGAAAAGGCTTGCAAAAATAAAAAAAAGCAGCTTCGCGGGGGGCAATTTAGCCTAAGATCTATCATATCTCCCCCCCAGAGGCGGCTCTAGACTTTGTGAGGCCTTAGGCATAACTTAGACATGAGGCCCCAAAATTAACTGCATAAATTGCATATATTAACAGCCTTAAAGTTCTGGTTTCAGTGTCCTCTAGCTCAAGTGCACTCTCTGAGCACTGGCGTCAGTGTGTTCTCAGTGCTGTTGTCAGGGCACTTTTTCTCAGTGCACTCTGTCTTGATGCTAGAGTCAGTGTCCTCTTTCTCAGTGGGGGTCAGTGCTCTGTCTCTATCAATGCTGTACCTAGGTGAGAAGGAGTCCTTGTCCCTAGGGCAGAAGGGGTCCCTGACCCTAGGTGAGAAGGGGTCCCCGTCCCCAGGGGAGAAGGGGTCCCTGTCCTCAGGTGAGATGGGGGTCCCTGTCCCTAGCTGAGATGGGGTCCCTGTCCCTAGCTGAGATGGGGGTCCCTGTCCCCAGGTGAGATGGGGTCCCTGTCCCCAGGTGAGAAGGGGTCCCTGTCCCTAGGTGAGAAGTGGTCCCTGTCCCCAGGTGAGATTGGGGTTCCTGTCCATAGGTGAGAAGGGTCACTGTCCCCAGGTAAGATGGGGGTCCCTGTCCATAGCTGAGATGGGGGTCTATGTCCCCAGGTGAGAAGGGTGTCCCTGTCCCCAGGTGAGATGGGGGTCCTTGTCTCCAGTGGAGAAGGGTGTCCCTGTCCCTAGGTAAGATGGGGGTCCCTGTCCCTAGGTGAGATGGGTGTCCCTGTCCCCAAGGGAGAAGGGTGTCCCTGTCCCCAGGGGAGATGGGGTCCCTGTCTCCAGGGGAGAAGGGGTCCCTGTCCCTAGGTGAGATGGGGGCCCAGTCCCCAGGTGAGATGGGGGTCCTTGTCCCCAGGTGAGAAGGGGTCCCTGTCCCCAAGTGAGAAGGGGTCCCTGTCCCCAGGGGAGAAGGGTGTCCCTGTTCCCAGGGGAGAAGGGTGTCCCTGTCCCCAGGGGAGAAGAGTGTCCCTGTCCCCAGGTGAGATCGGGGTCGCTGTCCCCAGGTGAGAAGTGGTCCCTGTCCCCAGGGGAGAAGGGGTCCCTGTCCCCAGGTGAGATGGGGTCCCTGTTCCCAGGTGAGAAGTGGTCCCTGTCCCCAGGGGAGAAGGGTGTCCCTGTCCCCAGGGGAGAAGGGTGTCCCCAGGTGAGCTCGGGGTCCCTGTCCCCAGGGAAGAAGGGTATCCCCGTCCCCAGGTAAGATGGGAGTCCCTGTCCCCAGGTGAGAAGGGGTCCCTGTCCCTAGGTGAGAAGGGGTCCCTGTCCCCAGGGGAGAAGGGTGTCCCTGTCCCAAGGGGAGAAGGGTGTCCCTGTCCCCAGGTGAGATTGTGGTCCCTGTCTCTAGGTGGGAAGGGGTCCCTGTCCCTAGGTGAGAAGTGGTCCCTGTTGCCAGGGGAGAAGGGTGTCCCCAGGTGAGATCGAGGTCCCTGTCCCTAGGTGAGAAGGGTCCCTGTCCCCAGGGAAGAAGGGTGTCCCCGTCCCCAGGTAAGATGGGGTCCCTGTCCCTAGATGAAATGGGGGTCCCTGTCCCCAGGTGAGATGGGGTCCCTGTCCCCAGGTGAGATGGGGTCCCTACCCCCAGGTGAGATAGGGGTCCCTGTCCACAGGTATGATGGGGTCCCTGTCCCCAGTCGAGAAGGGGTCCCTGTCCCTAGGTGAGATGAGAGTGCCTGTCCCTAGGTGAGATGAGAGTCCCTGTCCCTGGGTGATATGGGGGTCCCTGTCCCTAGGTGAGATGGGGGTCTCTGTCCCTAGGTGAGATGGGGTCCCTGTCCCTAGCTAAGATGGGGGTCCCTGTCCCCATGGGAGATGGGGGGATGGAGTGGAGTATGGAATTGTCTGTGGGGGGTATGGAGTCTCACTCACCTTGAGCAAGTCTGCAAGGGCATGCTTCATGGCTGCCTGGACTTCCTCCAGCAGCACAGACAGAGCAATCAGCATATCTCTGAGGTGAGGAAGATCTGTGTAAGATGGGAGAAGGGGAGCTGGCAGACAAGCCTGCGGTGTCCTCCGGCTCTCATACGGCTGCACCTGTGTACCTGTACAGTGCTCCTGAATGGATGCAGCCGACTCGGGGGGCGGAGCTCTGGCTGGGGATGACTCTGGGCTGCGCGGTGCTGCATGGGGAAGGAGAGAGCGACGGGGAGGAGCCGGTGATCACCGGCCGAGCACACAGGCAGGGAATGTGATACATAGCATCTAGTGTTGTAGAGGCGGAAGCTCTGCTACTCACCCCGTCCTCCAGCCACCCGGGCGCTGCTATTTCTACCCATCTCAAGCTCTTTAATTAGGCAGATTAGCTAGTTGCGAGGCCCCTGTGAGTCCGAGGCCTTAGGCGACCGCCTAATTTGCCTAATTAGAGAGCCGCCTCTGCTCCCCCTCTTTCTCCACATCAGATTTAGCAAAATGACACTATGGCTGCTCTCTCATCCCACATTTTAAGAGTGAGGGGCTGGGTTATCCAGACCCCCCCATTGTTGGCTGTTGGGAGTCTACTGAATAGTTTAAAAGGGTGCATAGGCCATTACGAGCGGGTGCCAAAAGTCCCACACACCAAATAAACCCAATGTTTACCTGCTCAAGGTGAAATTGACTCATGAAAATTTGTAGCAAATTTATTTCATTGGACAAACCCCCATAGTCCCATCCCTAGTCAGGAAACATTTTATATCTGCATGAAGTCTGGCTGCTGTAATTGAGGCGCAGATATGTGCTATAATCAGTGACATAAAACACTTCATATGTGTGTAACAGGAGCAGCCCTAAGTGATAAAAGTCCTGCCAGGAAGATCAGGGGATTTCATACATAAGACTGAATGTCATATTTTTACACTTTATTTTATTTTCGGACTAACGGTCCATTAACTGCCAAATCACTGCCCTACCTGCTTAATATACACAGTACCCACCTTTCATCCCCATGGCAAAAATATAAGGTAGGCATAGGCCTGGCAAAAAACTACAAATGACAGGCAGTGCTGTTGGGTTTGGATGTTGTAAGGTGAAAACAACTCCACAAGCACAACAAAGCATGCAAGTAGGGCTGCACAGAGCAGAGGCACAGCATGCCAGAGTTGCTGACCAGTCCAGCCAAAGCATGCAGAGAAGATTAATGGATTATGAAATCTGCATTATCTTCCTCCCCGCAGGTTCACAATATCCGATATCCAGTCACCTTTGCTGATGTACCCCTGTGCATACACATATCATCATAGTTGTATGCACAGGGTGTGCTGGATGTGCCTGGGCACACCCTAATCACCCCATGCAAATTAGCATTATCGGTTTGTGTGCCAGTAGGAAGATAGGAAAGATATCCCTCTTACCGGCTCTGCCATAAGAGAAGGGCTTATGCCCTTCTCTTTCACTGTGCCAGCAGGGAGATCAATGTGCCGGGGCAAAATATCAAATATATGTAGACACAAACATACATGTGTTTTGGAGCTTTAGGGTGCACACTCTAATGCAATAGGCTGCACACACCTATGGCTATCATGTCGCCACAAAGAATTGGTAAGATATTTTGAGCAATTTTCCAGCTTTCTGCAGCAGCAGCCTCAAGCATAGGAAGGTTATAATATAGTGCAAGTCCTTCCTCGGGGAGGACTGGCAGTGGCAAAGGTATGAAGATAAAGAGCTGTTTACAGTGGGAGAGGGTGGTCTGAGCTCCAGACAGTCAATTCTTGGATGTGTACAGAGGAGCACCTGATAAAAAGTTAATCTCACTTGAATGACTTTTTGAAACCTTAAATGGTTAAATACAGTATAAAATACAGCCAATGCATTACGGGAGAAGAAAGCCCTGTTTTCTTCAGGTCCTGAGCAGTGGATGTTAATAAAATCATGGCAGAAGGGACCTGTGTTAAGTCTTGATGAAGACTAGCATTTCTTGACAGCACTAAAAGCAGCTACCTCCTCTTGTAGCTATCAGAGAGCTAGAAGTCTTGGATCAAAGCAGGGCCCATCCATATTATATTTCAATCAGGGATCTCCTTCTTTGAAGGTATAATCACCTTAACTGGATCTATCAGACCCAGTTTTTGTTTCTATTGGTCCAGCGCGCCCATCTTCAGTCTGAGCTCCAGAAAAAGCCACTCTGTAGGTAGGGACAGTTGCTGCTGGACAGTTTACATACCTGTATGAGTGCTAAAGCTCTATTAAGCCTGTGCCTTAAGCTTTATTTAGACCTGTTATACTAGTTTGAAAAATGAGATGCTGCTTACTAGTCTTTACAGAGACATATTTGATGGTTGAAGTTCTATTTGTTATGGGAAAATGCTACCAGTGCCTTGTGTCTCTACCGTTTGGTTTGCTGTTGCCAAACTGTCTTGCCCTTGCCTTGTTTCTACCAAACCACACCTGAGTACTGAAGCTCTTATATTTTTGGAAAAAACGGGCATATGGGTGGATTCTGTTTTTTTTGTTTTTTTGTGGGACATCCGGCTTATTTTACCCACCCATACCTGAGGGCTTTAGCTCTAATGTGGACTATGATGTGGTAAGAATACTTGAGTAGAAAATATTCTGCCTTTTATTTTTGCCACTGGTAATCCATTGAACTTAATTTCATTATTACCTATGAAGACAATATTTTAGAACAATTTAGGTTAAATAAATACATGCTTTGCCATATTTATTTTTCTTTGTTTGGTATTTCCTAAATTTAGGAGTGTGTACAAACCCCTGAAGTGCTCCTTAATTAATGTTATGTTTTCTGAATGGGTAGTACTATGTTTTCTAAGCTGATATTTAGTTCTGTAACTATGGTTCATGAACTTTTAGTGAGATAGTATCTCCATTCACAGAACCAGATTGCATGCAGTATGTAGGTGTATGGACACATTTTACCTAAATATCAGATGCGATCCTGAAATTGTCAATTCACTATACCATTTTGCGCAAAAAGGTCAAAACTGTCATTAAGTTCCACATGAAAAGGGGTTGAAGTCAATTGACAGAATGAAATAAATAATTAAATGCATGCAGTAATTAAGTAGTGGTCCATGCATGCTGTATTTAGGAGTGTAAAATATAATAGCCAATTTGGAGTATTCTCTGCCTTTTTGGATCAGTTCTCTCAACAGTAATGCATAGAAACCTACATATGTGAATATGTAAATCATTGGGTTTAATTTACTTTAAGTATAACTAAATGAAAAACTTAGTTTTGGATAGAGTGGAGGTGGATTAGAACACCTGTCATGTTTTAATTGCTGTCTGTGTCCTCATTAGGGAGATTCACCCTCTATATTTGTCCTGTTTACCATTATCATTGAAAGTAAAAATAACATTCCAAATTTTGGGTTGTCCCCAATAAATACAAATAATTGCCGACCAGCACACGACAATATACGTCGGCACAATGGCACGGTTGGGCAAATGGGCGTACAGGTATGTCCCCTTTAAGATGCGGCATTGTGGGCGCACGCGCGCCACGTGCTCCGTGACCGCGGGTCCCGCAGACTCGATGTCCGCCGGGTGCCCGGCAATCGTGTCACGGAGTGGAAGAATGGGGAGATGCCTATGTAAACAACTAAGAGGGGTATTTATATACTTGTGCGCATACGTTTACATACTTGATTGATAATAAATGGCTTCAGCCAAACACCAACCATGAGTGAAAGAAAAGTTTTTGTGTTATCATTCATATTCTCTGAAAAATGGCCAAGAAATCTGAAATTCTGCCAGGGTATGTAAACTTATGAGCACAACTGTATATGTGTGTCATTTTTGATACTATTTTCATTCAATATTTTACATTTTTAAAGATATTTTGTATTTACTTAATTCACCTTTGTTGTTTTTGATAGCCCACATGTGTCCTGTAAAAGCAGCTGCCCTTTACGTGGTATTCTAGTCACCTTTTTTTGTATTAATACATATCCTAGAGGGACCGCACTTAGAGAGTTGGCATATTTCTACGGTTTAAACCATTTTACCTATTTATTAGCAATAAAAACTGATAAGGGTTCTAATTCTTCTCCACTGTATCCATCCCACTGGATATCACACTGTGATAAAATACTGCATGGTTTCATGAGATAAATACAACATATTTCAATTAAATACTGCATGCAGTATTTTAGTAGCATTTTTTGTGATGTGCAAATTTTTTTTGAAAAGCACTAAGTGCTATTTTACTGTAACTTTTAAATACTGTTTTGTGAATGGAGCCCATTATTTCTTATAAGTTCACCAGGCTTTATAAGAGGTCTAAACAAGGCCAAGGATAAATCCAAGGAAAAAAACAAGCTTAACTTACCACCAGCCAAGAGGTTTGTCCACTTTGCCTTCTTTTCTATAACAGATGTATGAGCAGAGTCAGGTGACCTATGAAGGATGATTTTTCTAAGGTGTCTAAGAGGTCTTAGTTACTTTTGAGTCACCAGCAATCCACATAATCTGTAAAAACATGGATATGCTTCCTGAGCCAATGCATTTCATTATGTTAATATTCCTGTAAGGACTAGAATGAAGTTTAGGGTTAAAAACACCTTTAGTCATCTCAGGAAAATATGCAGGACTATTTCTTTTACATGCATAAAACACCATGCAGCATTGTCCTTGTCATTAATCCTTGGATCCTTTACTGGCAACAGCCCTTCTGTTATGACCTTGGGAACAGACACACATACTGAAGTCCATTTATCTCTCCGAGTGGCAAAGCAAACTGTGCTAATATCAGCTTTCCATCTGTATACGGAACGCAGATGTAATAGAAAGCAGAAATCAATGTGCATAGTCATCCATATTTGATGATTCTTCATGTATGCCATGGATAATCTTACTGCATGTAGCAGAAATTCTGCATGGGTATATATATCCTGTACAATGTTCGCCACAGGGCGCATGATCAGATTTCACGTTTTAGACTTTTAGATCAGAAAATTTTATTACAATCCACAGAGAACATGACGTTTTCAATACAGCTGGATATTTGTTATAGCTTATTAGATAAAGAAAGGCAATGTTAAAGTGATTGTAAAGTCTCTTTTTTTTGTTAAAAATAACAAACATGTTATACTTACCTTCTCTGTGTAATGGTTTTGCACAGAGCAGCCCAGATTCTCCTCTTCTCTGGTCCCTCTTTGGTGCTCTTGGCCTCTCCCTCCAGTTGAGTGCCCCCACAGCAAGCAGCTTGCTATGGGGTCAGCTGAGCCGAGTCACAGCTTCCTGTGTCCATTCAGACACGGAGCCGTGGCCTGGACCCACCCCCTTTTATCTCCTCATTGGCTGACTGACCTTTGATTGACAGCAGCAGGGGCCAATGGAAGCCGAGACAATCCTGCAACATCGCTGATTATAGAAGGGGCTCAAATAAGTATTAGAGGGGCTGAGGGGGGCTGCTGCACACAGAACATTTTTTATCTTAAGGCATTCTAAAAAAAGTCTGCCTTTACAATCACTTTAATATATATCCTCTAGCAACTGAAAGATGAATTCTATTTGAATGATATGTGCCACAAAACTTGGTTTTTGCTGTTTGTGGTATTTTACCCCTTGCCGACCAGCACACGACAATATACGTCGGCACAATGGCACGGTTGGGCAAATGGGCGTACAGGTATGTCCCCTTTAAGATGCGGCATTGTGGGCGCACGCGCGCCACGTGCTCCGTGACCGCGGGTCCCGCAGACTCGATGTCCGCCGGGTGCCCGGCAATCGTGTCACGGAGTGGAAGAATGGGGAGATGCCTATGTAAACAAGGCATTTCCCCATTCTGCTTAGTTACATGACAAAGATCACTGCTCCCTGTCATCGGGAGCAGTGATCTCTGTCATGTGAGTGGTAGCCCATCCCCCCCACAGTTAGAATCACTCCGTAGGACACACTTAACCCCTTGATCGCCCCCTAGTGTTTAACCCCTTCTCTGTCAATATCATTTACACAGTAATCAGTGCTTTTTTATAGCACTGATCACTGTATAAATGACAATGGTCCCAAAATAATGTCAAAAGTGTCCAATGTGTTTGCCATAATGTCACAGTCATGATAAAAAATCGCAGGTCGCTGCCATTACTAATAATAAATAATCAAAAAATAATAATTTTTAAAATGCCATAAAACTATCTCCTATTTTGTAGACGCTATAACTTATGCGCAAACCAATCAATATACGCTTATTGCGGGTTTTTTTTTTACCAAAAATATGTAGAAGAATACATATCCACCTAAAATGAGGAAAACATTTTTTTATATATATTTTTGGGGGATATTTATTATAGTAAAAAGTAAAAAAATCTTGCTTTTTTTTCCAAAATTGTCTTTTTTTTTTTTTTTATATCGCAAAAAATAAAAACCACAGAGGTGATCAAATACCACCAAAAGAAAGCTCTATTTGTGTGAACAAAAAGGACATCAATTTTGTTTGGGCACAATGTCGTGGCAATCGCGCAATTGTCAGTTAAAGTGACGCAGTGCCAAATCGCAAAAAGCGCTCTGGTCAGGAAGGGGATAAATCCTTCCAGGGCTGAAGTGGTTAAGTGAGCCTTTTTGCAATCCCCTTAAATTGTAAAAGCTGAACTCCAGTCTTATCTTCAATCTTGCACAGCTGTACAGGATCCTCTTTTGTACTGAAACTGCTAATGCTGATTTCCCTGCACACTGTGAAGCTCTCATAGTGTGCATTAGATGTTGCAGCAAGCCAGATAGAGCCAGCCTCATTTTCTGGAAGGAGGTTGTCCAGCATCATCTAGCTTTTCACCCCCCCCAGCCTTACTGTCCCTGGCCCATCCATTTGATTTTTTGGATTTCAGTTCTTACAATTATGGAGGCTCAGCATCACACCTAATATGGTCTGTATGCAAATGCTATCTTCACCCAGACTGAGATCCACCCATCAATACATTATAATATTTAAATAACTCCTCCCAAGGCCAGCCATTTCTTGCATTGTGGCTAAGGGCTCATGAGAGGAGTACTGAGGCAGTGTGCTGTGATGTTTTGGGAAGCTATGTATCCTACCTGTCCCTCTGCCCAGCTATGGTGCGCCTGCATTACATAGAGAAGCACTGAGACCAAGTGATGACATCACTAGCTATAAAATAAGGTATGTGATATGCACAAAAGTGTTTTATTTAAAATTTAATTAGCATTCTGATGGATAGGGGGAGCTAAATACGCAGATTAAATACATATACAGTGCCTTGCAAAGTATTCACCCCCCCCCTTGGCTTTTTACCTATTTTGTTACATTACAGCCTTTAGTTCAATGTTTTTTTAATCTGAATTATATGTGTCGGATCAGAACACAACAGTCTAAGTTGGTGGAGTAAAATAAGAAAAATATATACATAAAACTATTTTTCAGAAATAAAAAAACTGATAATTGGCATGTGCGTATGCATTCACCCCCTTTGTTATGAAGCCCATAAAAAGCTCCGGTGCAACCAATTACCTTCAGAAGTCACAATATTAGTGAAATGATGTCCTCCTGTGTGAAGTCTAAGTGTCACATGATCTGTGATTACATATACACACCTTTTTGAAAAGCCCCAAAGGCCGCAACACCTAAGCAAGAGGCACCACTAACTAAACATTGCCATGAAGACCAAGGAACTCTCCAAACAAGTAAGGAACAATGTTGTTGAGAAGTATAAGTCAGGGTTAGGTTATAAAAAAATATCCAAATCTTTGATGATCCCTAGGAGCACCATCAAATCTATCATAACCAATCGGAAAGAACATGGCACAACAGCAAACCTGCCAAGAGACGGCCGCACACCAAAACTCACGGACCTGGCAAGGAGGGCATTAATCAGAGAGGCAGCACAGAGACCTAAGGTAATCCTGGAGAAGCTGCAGAGTTCCACAGCAGAGACTGGAGTATCTGTACATAGGACGACAATAAGCCGTATGCTCCATAGAGTTGGGCTTTATGGCAGAGTGGCCAGAAGAAAGCCATTACTTTCAGCAAATAACAAAATGTCACATTTTCATTTTGCGAAAAGGCAGGTAGGAGACTCCCAAAATGTATGGAGGAAGGTGCTCTGGTCTGATGAGACTAAAATTGAACTTTTTGGCCATCAAAGAAAACGCTATCTCTGGCGCAACACATCACATCACCCAAAGAACACAATCCCCACAGTAAAACATGGTGGTGGCAGCATCATGCTGTGGGGATGTTTTTCAGCAGTCTGGACTGGGAAACTGGTCAGAGTTAAGGGAAAGATGGATGGTGCTAAATACAGGGATATTCTTGAGCAAAACCCATACCACTCTGTGTGTGATTTGAGGCTAGGATGGAGGTTCACCTTCCAGCAGGACAATGACCCCAAAATTACTGCTAAAACAACATGTGAGTGGTTTAAGGGGAAACATATAAATGTGTTGGAATGGTCTAGTTAAAGCCTAGACCTCAATCCAATAGAAATTCTGTAGTCAGACTTAAAGATTGCTGTTCACAAGCTCAAACCATCCAACTTGAAGGAGCTGGAGCAGTTTTGCAAGGAGGAATGGGCAAAAATCCCAGTGGTAAGATGTGGCAAGCTCATAGAGACTTATCCAAAGCGACTTGGAGCTGTGATAGCCGCAAAAGGTGGCTCTACAAAGTATTGACTTTAGGGGGTTGAAAAGTTATGCACATTGACTTTTATGTTATTTCATCCTATTTGTTGTTTGCTTCACAATAATAAAAAAAAATCATCTTAAAACTTGTGGGCATGTTTTGTAAATTAAATGATGCAAATCCTCAAACGGGGGGGGGGGGGGGGATACTTTTGCAAGGCACTGTATGGGAGCTGCTTTACCTACCAAGTGATTTGTACATCTGTACATCCAGTTCTAAAATGTACACAGTAACACAGCAGATCCAGGTAGATGAAACCACTTTCTCTGGTATAGAAATGGACTGTAGAAGGGAAGTAGTTTCCTCTCTCCATCCTCACCCTGCTGATTGGAAAGGGAAGAAACAGCAGGATGCTGGTGAGGTCATTTCTCCAGTCATTCTGCTATATCCTCCTATCAGCATATTCCATGTCAGCACATTTGCAGACAGCTTACCCAATTCTCTCCCAGTCTTCCCCTCCCAATCTTAGTATCCTTGTTATAACGGAGATCTGACCCCACGTCAAATTCAGGTATTTCCAAAGGTGACATGTATGAATCCTGTCTTAAGCTGGAGTGTCCCTAGTTAAATCTAGTGTTTTTTAAGCTAATCTATAGCTAAGCTAAGCTGTAGCAAGCCTGAGCTTTGTTTACTTTTTCTGTAGCTTTTTTCTAAGCCCAGGGCATCGATAATGTATGCCTGCTGCAGTTGAGTTGTCTGCGTGTTGTCTGTTGTGTGAGAGGGAACGATATGTGAGCTATAAACATTTATCCACCCTATCTAATCATTGAGGGTTTTGGTCTAGTGGTGTGGGCTGAGGGAAGGGGAGTGAAAAATGTTTGGTGCAAACTGCATCGTATCATGGCAGCATGCACTGGGTTGTGGCTCTGTACTGCAACCTGATAGGACTGGTTAACTATACATTTTTAGCTAGACCCCCCTGCCCTTTGTCCTCACATGGATGGATCGCGTGATGCCCCTTATAGCATTCTCCCCAGCCATATTCAGCCTCTCCTGGATGGAAGTCCCCATCCTATAAAACTTTAAACAAGTCTGGTTCTCTGCAGCAGGTTTTCTTTTACTTCCTTCCTTTGTTATGTTTCTGTTATGTTCTATTGTTATCCTGAGCCCTGCAGTCCTCCTGTTTTCCTCCTGTTTTCCCCTTTTCCAAGATGGCAGCTGCACTTCAGGGCTTCTGAGCATGCCTGGCAGGAAGTGACAACAGCAGAGATCTCCTTTTTCCAGTTTCCAAGATGGTGTCGGAGTCCGCAGGTCATGTCTGGGCATGCTCAGCAATGACATCACTTCTGTCCTGTCAGCTCCACTTTTAAAAAACAGTTTCTGTCTTTATGACTTTGCTGCATTGGCGGTTTTGCTACAGAGAGGTCAGGACTTTGCTTCTCTCCTGGTCTGTACCTTTGTAATATTCTTCCTGCCACATTGTATGTAAGTATTTGCTATGTTAGTAAGTCACTCTGCTTGGTCTGGATTGTCTGTCTATTCATGGACTATATCTTTTAGCTTACAAGGTAAGAGGTTGGGTGAGTAGTGAAGATAGACCAAAAAAGAGCCACATTACTAACACTTGTGTAACTTGACAGCCATCCCGGGTCATCAAGCCTCCACTTCAAAACAGGAGAGAACTTTCCAGCCATGCTTCCCCTTCAAG
The DNA here is from genome assembly GCA_037952925.1 of Lithobates clamitans. Lineage (NCBI taxonomy): Eukaryota > Metazoa > Chordata > Amphibia > Anura > Ranidae > Lithobates > Lithobates clamitans. The sequence goes on from JBBGZY010000438.1 coordinate 26,044,930, forward strand.
GGACAGAAGATCCAGAAAAACTCACTCCAGGTCCTCCTCCCATCACCATCGCTCTTGCCAAGCAAGGTCAAACTCTCTGCATTATCGTCAGTACTCTCACCACCATCATTCCCGCCCAGGGGCAACTCATGCTGGGTTTTTGGGGCTTCAGCCCTCCCAGATAAGCTGGCTTGCCGTTCCTGGTTTGAAAAGGCAACCAAAGAATAGGATGCACTTGTCAGAGAAGTTACAGATTTAATTAGAGAGTCCATTAGGGAGACTATCCTAAAGGCCTCTGCTCCTGATTTAGAGGCAGCAGCCCAGAGTGCCACTACTCTAGCCCCCCGAGTTCCACAGAAATCGGATAGCTCCTCAGAGAATGAAGAGACTGATGGTGCTGTTGGTTTTGACCATTCCTTGCTGGAACCATTTGCCAAATCTGTCAAAGAAGTGATCGGTTGGGAGGAGGCGAAAGTGACACCTTGCAAGGTCAGGAGATACTTTCCTAATATTATAAAAAGAGCCAGATGCCTTCCCTTTCATTGATAAGCTGGATGAACTTATCCAGAATTAATGGCAGAGGGCAAGTATCAATAGCAGGCTTGTAAGATTATATCTATCTTATATCTATCTAAGAAAGGAGAAGATTGTTGGGACTTTATATGAGACCATGACCATCCAGTGCACAGGTCTCTATCCCTATTTATTATGCAAAATAAGGGGAAAGGGGAACAACCGGGACAATTGGGACTTTATGTGAAACACAACACTAGGGCACAATGAGTCATTGGATGTAGATAAAAGTAGATAAAATAATTGTTTATTGATACCCCATGAGAGCATAGTAAGTCAATAATATACACCTTAAAACAATAGTTATGGTACAGAGTAAATCAACATGATAATTTATCACATAATGGTAAAATAGTAGAATATTAAACACTGTAACATATAAGCAATGATGGTAACATTGACATTACACCCAACATGTATGTACACAATCTAAATGGTAACAGAATAGAATTAATGACTCAGTTATTGAAAACCCAAGGTATGTACATGGTTGCTGTGACATGACATTAAAATATATGGTCGACGCGTTTCGTGGAAGTTTGTCTACTCATCAGGAGCAGCTAACTGGAGATACCTATAATATATTGTAGATTGGTAATTAATGGTATATAGTTACAAAAGGAAGAGAGGGAACAGAAACTCTGGTCCTAACACTCTTACCTATGGTAGTAGAGCATGAGTAGTAATGTTCATGATGGTAGGCGGCATCAGGGGATGAGAATAGTATCCCCCGGGAGCTGAGGACGTAAATAAAGAACCCCATTGAAGTCTATGGGACCCAAAGGTGAAAAATCAAAAGTGCCCATTTTGAAGACTTATATGCAAGTAATTTGGCATACAATGGTTATGGGAGCCCAGGTACTGTTCTGGGGGATATGTATCAAGGAAACAAAAAATTGTAAAAAACGTAATTTTTAAATGAGCAGTAATTTATTGATGCTTAAAGTGAAAGTATAAAAATGAAAAAATCCTTTCAATATAGTGCCTGGGGTGTCCCCTTAGTCCACCTGTAAAGGGGCACATCTGTACTGTGTATAGAAGCTGCAGCAGCAATAATTGCATTTATAAAGCCCAAAAAGGACATTTTCCCTGCAAGCTTTCTTTATTTTGTAAGCAACGGCTTGGGTAGCCAATCTGTATGATGAGACCACAATGTAGTGCACAAGATTAGCGATTTTTTGGATGAATTCTGGTGTCTCTACCACAGACTTTGGATTTCTACTTCTGTATAACACGTGTGGAAAAATTGTTCTTTGGGTGTCGGTGGTGCCTTCACACAGTAGCCCTATAGAGGTACTCTTGATGAAAGCAAGAATTGGCCTTGCTGTCACAAATTGTAATGATATGCACCTGTCAAACTGGTGTGGAAAAATTGTTCTTTGGGTGTTGGTGGCACCTTCACACCGTAACCCTATAGAGGTACTCTTGATGAAAGCAAGAATTGCCCTTGCTGTCAAAAATTGTCCCTACAGAGCTGCAAGAAGCTATGCTCTGGTGTGGTTCCTGTCCCCTAGACACACCAGCTGAAGAACTGCATGGCACCTTTTAGCCTGACTCATTGAATAGCCCTTTGAATGCTTACCGGGTACTTGAGGTTCATAGTACAATTCAGCAGAGGAGAGCATGGAGGCGGAGGGGGTAGAGCTGATGAATCTGGCATCATGACCAGCTGTATGGAGACGTGGGGGCGCAACACGTTACAGCACTGAGCCCTGTCCTGCATCCAGCAGAGTTACCCAGTGTGCTGTGAACTAAATATATCATCCCTGTCCATGCTTGCTGGACCATGTCTTAGCAGTAACGTGGACTTTGCGGCTGACTGCCTTGCCCAACAATGCCACAACATTGCCTTCCATGTCATGGTAGAGAGATGGAATGGCCTTATGTGAAAACAAATAGCAACTGGGAACCTGACATTGTGGTACAGCACATTCTGCAAATTCACGGAAATGGGACAGAATCCACCAGGTGGAAAGGCAGAAGTTGTAGAGCCAGCAGCTTTGACAAGCTTGTATTTAGATGCTGGGCATGTGGGTGGCAGGGACTGAATTTTTTATTCCACTGCAGCAGATGGGTCAGAGAAATTTGCCGGCTATAGTCTACAGCTGGTGGTGTGCTGCTGGCAGATGTGCTGCAAGGACCTGGGACACCTGCGCTATACCATCATCCCTGTCAGTGGAGGCTGCTGAGAGGTCATGAGGTATAGCAGGGACAGACTGAGGTGAGTAAGGAGGAGGGACAGATTTGTGCCCCATTTGTGTGGCTTTTAGGTGCTCTTACCAACGGGCTGAGTGGTGGGAGGTTAAACGCTGCGCTTGAGACAAAGTTGCAAACAGCAACAGTGCGATCGGCTGCACATGTACTAAAAAGGCCCAGACACCTGAGCTGTGGGAAGTGGGTCAGGATATAACAGCTCCACAATGTGATGGAATAGGGTGGCTGCTCTATACTCTTCCATGATGGCTGCCTTGTTGGGGTTGTGCCTCACCCTCACCTTCCTCCTCTGCTCTATCCGGCACCCAAATCGAGTCAGTGATCTCATCATCATCATCATTTCAACCATCCTCATTACTACTGGAGACAACTTGGCAATACACTATGGCTGGGGGAACATGACTGCCAATTTGTGTACCAGTGTTCTCCCCTCTCTGTAGGCTCATGTTCCTGCCTTCCTCAACCTCAGAGTCAGAATCAACATCTAAATTGAGTAATGACTGTGTATCATCAAGGAGAAAGTGGCTGATGCTGTGTTCAAATATCTCCACTGACTCCTCCATGCCTGATGCTGGGGCTATGGCAGGAATAGCTGTGGACAAGGAGGCTGGTTTTGTCACTCTGGCAGCTGCAGTGGGCTGTGCACTAGTCTCTGCTTGTGTGACATCGGATGAGGAGGATGCATGCTGTGGCTGGATAGCTCAGGCAACATCACTAAACAGAGGAAATGATGCTCAACCTGAGGACTGACCATGTCCACCTTTGTCTGTGAACACATATGCTGCTGGCCCCCTTACAGTGCCATGGGAATGTCTGCCTCTCCTTGCTGTCCTCCCAGACATGATGGGGGGAGTGGGGGGTGCTTATTAACAAAATGTAATAAAGATGTGTAAATGTGTACGTGTATGCACTTTAATCAATGGAAAGTGGTGTTTGGTGCACATTAATTTGAGTATTCATGACACAGACACACTCCACGGATACACTATAATATACTGCAATATACTGCGTCAAACGCACAGTAACGCACAGAACTATATGGGATTTAATTTTGCAGTAACGCAATGAAATATACGGCGTTAAACTTGTAGTAACGCAATTAAATATACAGCGTTAAACTTGCAGTAACGCACAGAAGTATATGGCATTAAACTTTCAGTAACGCACAGAACTATATGGCGTTAAAATTGCAGTAATGCACAGAACTATATGGCGCTAAGCTTGCAGTAACGCACAGTACTATATGGCGTTAAACTTGCAGTAATGCACAGAACTATATGGTGTTAAACTTGCAGTAACACACAGAACTATATGGTGTTAAACTTGCAGTAACGCAATGAAATATACGTCGTTAAACTTGCAGTAACGCAATGAAATATACAGTGTTATACTTGCAGTAATGCAATTAAATATACAGCTTTGAACTTGCAGTAACGCACAGAACTATATGACATTAAACTTGCAGTAACGCACTGAACTATACGGCATTAAACTTGCAGTAATGCACAAAACTATATGGCGGTAAACTTTCAGCAACAAACAGAACTTGCAGTAATGCACAGAACTATGGGGGTTATTTACAAAAGGCAAATCCACTTTGCACTGCAAGTGCACTTGAAAGTGCAGTCGCTCTAAATCTAAGGGGTAGATCTGAAATGAGTGGAAGCTCTGCTGATTTTATCATCCAATCATGTGCAAGCTAAAATGTTGTTTTTTTATTTTCCTTGCATGTCCCCCTCGGATCTACAGCGACTTTATTTCCAAGTGCACTTGCAGTGCAAAGTGGATTTTCCTTTAGTAAATAACCCCCTATATGTCGGTAAACTTGTAGTAACGCACAGAACTATATGGCGTTAAACTTGCAGTAACGCAATGAAATACACAGCGTTAAACGAAATATCCCTACATTCACACTAATGTAAAGATAAATGGTCGCACTACACTCACAATGACTGAACTATACCTACATTGACACTAATATAAAAATAAATGGTCGCACAACACTCACACTGTACTATCCCTAGATGCACACTAAACTGATATTCTACACTGACAAAAGAATCAGAATAGCACACTAGCTGTCTAATAGCACTGAACAGAGCCCTGTTTTATCTCCCTCCACGCCGCTATCACACTACAAATGGCTGCTATGGAAAGAATACTTTTATAGTGTGGGGCGGGGTTAAGAGCAACGAGCCATGATTGGATATAGTCAACATGACAGCATCCAATCTCCAATCATGGCTCTGACAGTGCTCTGTGCCCTGATTTTGCGAAGCTTTCATTGCTTCAGCCAATCAGGGCTTTCAATGCACTGTGCAGCAGCGCAGTGCATTGTGGTCATTCGGCAGGCCGAACAAATGGTCGAACGACCCTATAATTCGGTTGTTCGGAGAACTTCCAAACAGCCAATGTTCGACCCAAACTGTTGCTCGTGCAAAATCGTTTGCCCGTCCTTATTGATAACAAAGGAAATCTAGAAACAACATTCATTCAAAAAACAAGGCCAGGTTCCTAGGTTCCTTTGTACGCTCTATAAAGAAAATGCTCTACTTTTGGTACTTGACGCTGGACGTCCTCCACGCTATCTATCCTACCAGCACTGGAGGTGCCATCATTATAAAGGCACACTATTGGAGCTGTCCAGAAATAACGCCTTCTTGGAATTCAGTTCAAAGTCTGCTGCAACGTCTTTTTGAGGTACACATCCCGTTTACTCCTAAATTTTTTTTGTTGGGTCTGTTCTCCCCAAATCTTGCTAAACCCCTTAAAAAGCTGTTGCACCATGTGGCTTACAGCAGCGAGGTGCCTTATAGCACTTAACTGGAAAAAAAAAATAACCCCGCCATTCTCAGCTGCTCTGTATGCTAGAATTGAAGATGTAGAACTTATGGAAAAACTGACAGCTAGACTTTATGATATATTAGAGGCCCATAACCAAATATGGAAGTTGTGGTATCTTAGGTAAGATCTTCTCTGATTTTGCTCACACTTTAGCCGCTAGGTCCATAGGCATGCGCACAGGGTGTGCCAGGTGTGCCTGGGCACACTCTTATCACCCCATGCGGTGCCGATTCCCCCTGCTTCCCGTCTCCCCCCTGCAGGGCTGCCAGCTTCTCTCCTCTCCTTTCAGGGCGGGGAAGGGGCTGGTAAATATTTCATTAACTGGTCTTCCTTTTCTGAATGAACACAGTGAGTGATCTGTACTGATCGCTCCTGTCTATATTCTTAAGTGAAGCATAGTAAACTATGTTTACTGCAGGCTGCAGAGAAAGAGACTGGGGAATCTCTGTTCTCAGTTTCTTCCTCTGTCTCAAAAGTGAGACATCAGGGGTCTGTTTACACCCTTGATATTTCACCAAAGCCCCATAACGGTGCTCTTAAAAAATTGTAAAAGTTAATATTAAATATTGTAAAAAATACTGCCCCACTAACACCAATCTTTGCTCTACTGACACTGTCCACTGCTCTGTTTATATAAACGCATGTGTGTTTGTGCTCTGGAGTGCACACCCTAATGCAATAGGCTGCGCACACCAATGGCTAGGTCATTATTGGAGTTCTGGAATGTTGCGGCAGTCCTTCTCTTTTCTCCTCTCCTTTTTTTTCTGTTCCTGCTGTTCCGGTTTCTCCTTTTTTTTCAGTTTCTGGGATACTTTGTACTCAAGTTTTTTAGGCTTAACTCTCTAGGTGTTCTTACCATTTCAATAATTCTGCTACTGTTTTATGCATTACTATTCTGTGTGCTTGGCTTAATGCTTGCTTAATAGCCGCAAGTAGTTTTAAATGACTTTTTTTCCTTTGAAATGTCATTTTGCTGTCAGACTGTTCTAAACATGACAAACATGCGCCCCTTTACAGGCATGGTATATACACCCCCCAGGTATGAAATTTAAAGGAATATTACACTTTTATTGTTTCACTTTAAGCATTATTAAAATCACTGCTCCCGAAAAAAACGTCAGTTTTTAAACCTTTTTTTTGCATTGATCCATGGCCCCTGGGGCAGGACCCAGGTCCCCAAACACTTTTTATGACAATAACTTGCATATAAGCCTTTCAAATTAGCACTTTTGATTATTCATGTTCGAGTCCCATAGACTTTAATGGTGTTCACATGTTTGAACAAATTTTTTGCCTGTTCGTATGTTCTGGTGCAAACTGAACAGGGGGGTGTTCGGCTCATCCCTATTTGTTACCTTTGAAAAACTGTTGTTCAAGTATTTGTGTGGAAAAACATCCTATGTTGATAGGTATGTAGATATGTACTGTTGTAAACTCCACTGTACAATATATGTGTACTTCCTCCAATATAAAAAATAAAATAAAAATTTACAGTTAAAAAAAAAAAGGTGTACTCCATAGGCAGGCAGTTTGGCCAATCTCTCTCTAAGTGCTTTGTGGGAGTATAAGAACTGAAATTGGCAGGGGATTTTGTAGCAGAGGATTATCTGTGGATATAATTACATTGCCCACAAGAGCAATGCCATCCTTGGTTGTAGCCAGAAGTGCTCTATGGCTAAAGCCAATGTCAGCGGATCCTGTATCAAAGACTATGGTGTAAGATCCCTTATGATAACATCAACTTGTTCAGCTCCAAGCTGGACTCAGCCATTTCTAAGGTGACTGGCAGTAAGTCCAGCCTCATTCTATTGGATACCAGGAGGGGGCCCTTCTTATAGATGCAACTTCCTTGACAAATACAGGCAAGCAAGAGCCTACAGACCTGGCAAGGAATTTAAAATTAATTGGAGAAAGGTGCAACCTTCCCTCTTGGGCCTCCAGAAACCTAAGTCTTCTTCAGTTGGAGAGCAGCTAAAGTCCTTTTGAGGACATGCCCACCCAGCCTGTGACAGTTTGGGCCAGGCTCAGTCATGATTGACAGATCATGTGACAGGTCCTTGGGTGGTGTTCACCATTTCGTTCGGCCACTGTGGGCGTTTCCTCAGATGGGGGGAGAAGATAATGGCCAAATAGGTCTTAGATCTCCTTCAAAAGCGGGCAAATATGGAGGTACTAGTCACTCAACAAGGCTAAGGATTCTACTCGGCTTTACTTCAAGTGAATAAAAAAAAACAGTGGTGTGAACAGGGTGTAAGCAGGGTGTGAACAGACCTTTATGTTCCAAAAGTTTCTGGTCCCCCTTCCGTGAAAATTTTCACTACCTTAATTATGTCTTATGTTCAAGCTAAAACACGTGTACTGGTGAGGTTTAGGACTGATCGGTAAAGGTGTGAACTGTTATCATCCAGACTAAAACTCATGATCTATTCCATCGACAATCGTAACTTTTGAGGACAACACTAGTTGGAATTTGAGGTGGATGCAAAGGGGCTGCTTTACCAGAAGTGGACTTTATTCCAAAATCTAAGCAGTGACCCTGAAACCAGTTATTCAGAGGTGGCTGAGCATGGTAAACTTTCCCTTCTCAGGGTGTGAGCTGTGAATTCACCATGCTACAACCTACTAAAGTTCTTCTGGTGTGTGTGTAAAATGAGAATGTTTTCCTGTAAATACTTTTTTTTAATTTGGTCTGGTTCTGTGGTGACTTTTCTAACTTCTTTAAGTGTGTTATTTTTTTCCATTGTGATATTTTAAATAAATTTTAATCCCTTTACTCCAAAAAAAAACAAAAAACAGTGTATCTTTAACCAGTGCTGGATCTAAAGGCCCTCAACAGGAAAATTCATCTTGAGTCCTTCAAAATGGAGAGCAATACTGCTTGCAATGAATTTTGGAGGCTGGATGCTGTCCACAGATTTATCAGAAGCATATCTTCCTGTACTGATGCACCACGCTTTCCGGAAGTACCTACACTTTGCCATCAATCGCCAGCATTTCCAATTTCAGAGTTTTCCTTTTGGAATAACCACTGTTCCCAGAACCTTTGTAAAAGTTCTGCTTCCAGTAATTGTACTACTGAGAGAGAAGCTTGAGAGTCCATCATTGTCTGGATGACATCCTCCTGCTTGCCAGCGACAGTGATGCTCTTGTGCAACATTGGAAACTCCTGATTTACACGTTTCAATACTTCGGTTGGAGGATAAATTGGAAAAAGAGCAATCTACATCCTACACAAAGGATGATCTTTCTGGGCACTCTAGACACTAAAATTAACATGGTTCAGCTTCCGAAGGGGAAAATAGGCTCTCTAATCCTCAAAGTAAAAAAGGCTTTATCAGCAACGACATTGCTGGTCAGATCATGTCTCAGCACCCTGGTGTCTATGATCTCCATGTTCCCAATAATTCAGTGGGTCCAATAGCATGCGAGAACCTTTAAAAATGTCATCCTTGTGCAGTGGGATGGAGTATCGATGTGTCAATCAATCATCATCCCAAACAGGGTTAAACAATCTCTTTGGTGGTGGACTCAGGTCCGCAACCTAACAAATCGCCCAATTGTTACCTCGCGAGCAAAAGTTGTCACTTTGGACGCCAGTCTGGAAGGTTGGGAAGCACATTATCATGATCAGGCAACCAAGAATTGCTGGATGTTCAGTCCCCAGGGGATAGTCCCAGATATCTTGGAACTCAGAGCCACCCTGCAACCCCTGTGAACCTTTGTCTCTTCATTGAGGGGCAAGAGAGTACTCCTGTGTCTGAAAAACAAATTTACTGTAGCTTATATTCAGAGGCGGGGGGTATCTGGAGCCCCACATTACTGGTAGCGGTTCATCCCATCCTGAACTGGGTCCACACACATCTAACAGGTCTAATCTCAACATTTGTACCAGCAATGGAAAACCAACTAGCCAAGTCCGATTTTTTTGCAAACAAATGGTCACTGAGTCCCCAGGCCATTTTCCTCCTAACTCATAGGTGGGGCATCCTGGATATAGATTTGGCGGCAACCCCGATGAATACTAAATGCCAGAGCTTTGTGGCAAGAATACCGTATCCTGAGGCGGAGGGATAGACTGCCTTTACCACCCCTGGAAGTTCAGCCTGTGATACATATTTCCTCCAATACCTCTAATCGCGAGGTTCTTCGCAAGACTCAGGAGGTCCTCAAACACAGTGATAGCAGTAATCCCTTTCTGGCTGAGGAAAACTCTTCTGCAGCTCAGCGAGGAGGCTCCAATACCTCTTGCAGTGACCCCAGACCTTCTGTCCCAAGGACAGTTCCTGCACCCATAATGCCAGAGAAGCTAAATCTTATGGCCTGGAGGCTAAAAGGCAAAGGTTTCTAGAGCACGGTTTCCTCTTGGCTGCCCAACAATGGTCCTGGGATCCGATGTCTCCAGAGGTGGCTTAGGTCCTTGAGTGTTTAAAAAATGGGGCTCAAGAAGGGCCTGAGCTCAAGTTTCAGCTCTTTCCGCCATGACCGGGTTAAAATGGACAGTGAACCTTCTCGTCACTCAATTCCTGAAAGCATGCCTGCAAATTAAACCACCCAGGAAACCCAACTTCCTTTCTTGGGATTTATCGACTGTTCTGGAGGCTTTATCATCATGCCCTCCTTTTCACACATGACAGTTGGCTTCATTATGGATCCTTAAGTGGTTGTAACCCTAAAAAGAAAAAACAAAAAGAGATCCTGTTCCCTTAAAGCAGGTTAAACAGCACAGTGTTTGTGCTGTCTAATATGTCCCTCTTTAAGTTGTAAAAAACCTGGTTGATCCTGTCTGTTCCTGTGTCCCTCTTAATGTGCTGACCATGGTTATGGCTGCTGATGCCCTCTTACCGTGGTCAGTTTACGTGCCTCTGTCATCCGCTATCCTCCTCTCTCCCCCCCTCGCCTGTCAGCTTGTGTGTGTGTATTTGTGTAAGCTGTCTCTGCCCACCCCCCCCCCCCCCCGCTATTAGTATTAAAGTAAACTTTAAAAAATGTCACTGCCAGCCCCTCTCTTTTATCCAGCCATAACACACTGTGTAAGTGTTTGTTGAAAACAAAGACTCTAAATACCTTTTTTCAGATATCTACAGGCTGTTCACGTGACTGCCGACTGCTGTCCTCCCCCATCTAAGGGCTACAGCGGGAGGGGCTGAGCGGCCAGCACGGTGGTCACTGACCTCCCAGGCTGACATCAGAGGGAGATCTCGGTCCTTCCCACTGTTGCCCGTAGATTGGAGGAACAATGGACGGGAGTCACGTGACTGGCCTGAAGATATCTGAAAAAAGGTATTTAGAGGCTTAGTTTTCAACAAACACTTCACAGTGTGTTATGACTGCATAAAAAAGAGATTCTGGCAGTGAATGGTTTTGTAAGGTTACAACCACTGAACAGGACAGAGTAATTCTAAGAGCATCAGACCAGATTATTCCAAAGGTAGCCACCGCTTTCCACTTCAACTAAGAGATTATTCTGCCATCCTTTCTTAACGATCAGGGAGCACCGCACCCACCAGATGTTGGTTTAAATATAAAAGCATATTTTTGTGACTCAATGGTTATGCTTTTGGATTCCACAACCTTTTTATATGCTCTTAGCTGTGCTTCACTTAAAGTCCCATTTTTTCTTTTTCTTTTTGATTATTGCTTGTATACAATAGGGATGGAGGCAGATGAATTTATCCATTCATTGCCTCATCTAAAGTCCCAAAAAACCCCTCTCCCCCCATATAAAAGCATATCTGACGGTCACTGAATCATTCAGCAGATAATATTCTAGTAATCCCTCACGGGGTCAGAAGGGGACAAGCGGCATTTCTCGCACCATATCATCCTGGCTTATCAAGACCATAAAGAAAGCCTACTCTACAGCTTGAGGGCACATTCCATGAGAACAGTGACAACCTCAGTTTCCTCAGAAATTATCTGTAAAGCGGCAAAATAGTTGTCCAGGAATACATTCATTTCACATTTTGTTTGGCAGATCCATTTTCCATATGGTCATGCCGGTTCTGGTTAATAAATTAGTTTTTTTTTCTCTGCACCCATACGACTGGTGAGTTATTTCCTAGTGTATGCTGTCATGATGCGCCAGGAAAAAAAAAAATGGTATACTTACCTTTCCGTAATTTTCCTTTCCTTGTGCATTTTCATGGCAGCATACAGATTCCCACCCTTGAGGTGATAGCTACAGAGAATGTTACAAAAACCAGAGAGTGCAAAATCTGGTGTAGCTCTACTTAGAAACCAATCAGCTTCCAGGTTGTTTGCCAAAGCTTAATTGAATGAGATTAAGTTAGAAGCTGATTGGCTACCATGCACAGGTGCACCAGATTCTGAATGCAACAGTTTTAGGAAATCTACCCCACATTTTATTGGGATGAATTTTGGACTCCTTAGAAAGAAAGAGTGCCACATTAATTTAAAAAAAATGTAACACTTTATTTAAGGCTATCTAACTGCAATCATCTGTGTCTTTCATATCTGCCACTAGTTCAGCTCTAATTAGTTTGCAAATCCTCTAAAAAACATATACAGCTTCATTTTCAATTCATTATAAAAATAATATCATCTGCATAATAAAAAAGTAAGTGCAAAGGGATAAAGGCTTGCTCACTGGAGAAGCCTGCCTAAACATTAGGAGCAAGAGGTGTTGAAAGCTATCTTTTCTGTTTCTACAAACAACAAAACTTATAATTACTAAATGATATAAAAGAACATAATCAGGGTTATTCTGTATGGTAAAGACCATGTTGCAGTAATCCAAGAACATATCAGAATAATCAGAATTTCAGTCACACACTTAAATATGTTAAAACGATGCATATATGTCTTGTGACTCCTGCCACCTACATGTGGCACTAAATAGGCCTAAAATATGTTAAATGCTAATATAGTCTTATGGAAAGGTTTTTGTTGAAATTAATTATCTGGTAACAGAGTTGATTTACTAAAACTGAAAAGTGCAAAGTCTGGTGCTGCTGTGCATGGTAGCCATTGCCAATCAACTTCTAACTTCAGCTTATTTAGCTAAGCTTTGACAAAAACACTGGAAGCTGATTTCCATGCAGAGCTGCACCGGTTTTTTCACTATCCAGTTTTAGTAAATCAACCCCATTGCATACTTTAAAAGGTTTTTGCTGTTTCAACTAGGTACTGTATTAGCATAGTTCTGTTCCCTGTATATATATCGCCTGAATTTGCAGGGAGCTTGGCAGGATGTTTGCCCGCCGAGCGCCCCACAGTGTACTGCGCGCTGCACAGTGCATTTTAGGGCCCCAATTGAATGAGGCAATGCACCTGACTGCTAGTCAGGTGCAAGGCTTTGCCCAATCAGGACACAGAGCACTGTCAGAGCCATGATTGGACAAAGTCATGATGACAGGCAAAGGTGGATGTGGTCTTTCCTCAGGCATGGCATGTTTGTCTGTTTAGTTATGTTGCTCCTGCTATCCAGCCACAGCAGGCAGAGGAGGTGGTGGACTGGCTTACTAAACTCATCCTCCTCTATGACCCAAGCTAGTGCACAGTCCACCGCAGCTGCCAGAGTGGCTTATTCTGGTTCTTTGTCCACCGCTACACCTGCCATAGCCCTGGCATCATGCACGGAGAAGTTAGCTGAATTATTTGAACACAGCATCAGCCACTTGCTTCTTGAGGTTGCAAAGCCATTACTTGATTCAGATATTGGTTCTGAGGTAGAGGAAGGCAGTAATATGAGCCTACAGAGAGGTGAGAACACTGATAAACAACTTGGCAGTCATGTTCCCCCAGCCGCAGCGTATTGCCAAGTTGGCTCCAGTGATGATGAGGATGAAGATGATGATGATGCGGTCACTGACACGACTTGGGTGTCGGATAGAGAAAAGGAGGAACGTGAGGGGGAGGCACAACCCCAACGAGGCAGAATGTCCTCTAGAGGCAGCCATCATGGAAGAGTAGAGAACAGCCATCCTATTCCATCAGATTGTGGAGCTGTTATCACCCGGTCCACTTCCCACAGAATAGCTGTGTGGGTCTTTTTTAGCACATGTGCAGCTGATTGCACTGTTGCAATTTAAACTCTCTGTCACGAAGATCCTGCCAGTAACCGGCGTCCCAGGCGCACGGGAACCCGGCCACGGGTCCCATTGCACATGCGCGCGCGTTCACGGGTGCGGTCACGCACGGGCACGCACACGTGCACTCCCGCTGGTGTCCGGCGGGCTATTTAAACCTGCCTGTCACGCTCCATCCCTGCTGTCTGCTCTACAGCATTCTGTGAGTGTTACCTGATCTGATCTGTGTTTCCTGTTATCTGACCCGGCTTCCTGTTTGACGATCCTGCTATCTGCCTGCACCAGACTCTCTTGGCTTGCCTGACCATCCCTCTGCATTACCCCTGGTACCTCTGCTGTCCGAACGTTACTGACCACCGGCTTGTTGACTCTCCGCTGTGTTTCATCAGCTTCCAGTCTGCTATTACCTGCTGTTGTTCCTGGTTCCAGTCCAGCTTCCAGTCTGCTATTACCTGCTGTTGTTCCTGGCTCCAGCCCAGCGTTCCAGGCTACCTTCTGCTGTGTTCCAGCCCAGCGTTCCAGGCTACCTTCTGCTGTGTTCCAGTCCAGCGTTCCAGGCTACCTTCTGCTGTGTTCCAGCCCAGCGTTCCAGGCTACCTTCTGCTGTGTTCCAGTCCAGTGTTCCAGGCTATCTTCTGCTGTTGTTCCAGTCCAGCTTCCAGTCTGCTATTATCTGCTGTTGTTCCTGGTTCCAGTCCTGCATTCCAGTCTCTGTCCTCAGTCTACTCCTCAGGCTACTGACTCCAGAGGGTGCCACCACTACTGGACTTTCAGCAACTGTTGATCCTGCCAGGCACCCATACCACTCTTCACTCCTGGCCCTCTGTCTCCATTCCAGGGGAACGGGAGTGGGAGCTGTAAGGGAGGTCTTTTCCTGCACTTCAGGCTCACAACCTACCAGGTACGTGACAGTAGCAGACAGCCATGTCTGAGCCTGAGCAGGGAACGTCTCCCATGGAGGAACTCTGTGCACACCTGGCAGGATTGACTGAAGCAGTCAAAAATCTGCAGCAAGGATACACCAGACTGGAGGAACAAGTGTTAACCCTGTCTAACCCCATCGGGGCCCAGGGAGCTTCCTCTGCTCCTGCTCCTTCAGTTGGGCCTTCCTCAATGGTGGTGATGCTCCCTCCGGAACCTAAGGTTCCCACACCTGAGCGTTTCTTTGGAGACCGCCATAAGTTCAGAGCCTTCCGCAATTCCTGCGAACTATTTTTTGCTCTTCAGCCACGTACCTTTTCCCTGGAGGCTACAAAGGTGGGCTACGTGATTTCTCTGCTCTCTGGTGACCCCCAAACCTGGGCCCATCGCCTCTTAGAGCAAAAGGACATATCTCTGACCAACCTCTCCACTTTCTTTGACGCACTAGGCCAGTTATATGTTGACCCCCAGCTATCTGTAACTGCAGAAGCGGCTCTACACACCCTTCAACAAGGTCGCAGAGCAGCAGAGGATTATGTGACTGAATTCAGGAAGTGGAGTGCGGATACTAACTGGAACGATGCGGCTCTCCGTTATCAATTTCGGTTGGGACTTTCTGATCCTCTGAAGGATGAACTGGCCAGGGTGGGTACACCACAGACTTTAAATGCTTTAATCGATCTAGCTATCCAGATCGATCGACGCCTACGAGAGCGCAGGTCGGAGAGAGCTATGGGGTCTTCCCGTCCAACTTGGGTTACCCCTAAGGTTCCACATCACCCATCATCAACACCACCTACCTCCACGCTTAACTTACCTGAGCCAATGCAACTGGGTGCCTTGCGACCTTCACTCACCCCAGAGGAACGACAACGTCCTCGTGCAAATAACTTGTGCCTGTATTGTGGGGAGCCCAGGCACTACGTCAGGAACTGTCCTCTCAAACTCCGTAAGTGTTTATCCCTATCTACTGACTATGTGACATCTCTGGTTAAAAATACCACTCACCTTGCTCTTCCTCTTCTGCTACAGCTTCCAGGGAAGGATCTACAAATCACCGCCATTATTGATTCAGGAGCTTGCAGCTGTTTCATGGACTCTCATTTTGCCATCCAACACCAAATACCCTTGTCACCTAAAGCCCATAGACTTTCTATCCATCTAGCTGATGGGACCGCTATCAAGTCTAGACCTGTCACCCAAGAGACTATGCCAATACCCGTTTTCGTTTCCAACGGGTATCAGGAACAGCTGCGCCTGGACATTATCGCTTCACCCCTGTTCCCCATAATACTTGGCATGCCATGGTTACAGGCCCATAATCCGGACATAAATTGGATCACGGGTGAGGTGACCTTTCCCTCTCCTTACTGCCAACAGTTTTGCAGAACCCAGAACATCCAGGAGAACTCTACTCTGTTATGCCTAGATACAGATCCTAGCCTGCTTCAATCCATTCCTTCCGCCTATCATGATTTCCTGGACGTATTTAGTAAACAGAGGGCAGAGGTGTTACCCCCTCACCGGGCCTATGACTGTCCCATTGAGTTACTTCCTGGTGCTGAAATTCCTTTTGGAAGAATATTTCCCCTGACTGAGGTGGAGCAAGGGGCATTGAAGGAATACATTGATGAAAACCTCAAAAGAGGCTTCATTCGTCCATCCACGTCCCCCGCAGGTGCAGGCATCTTCTTTGTGCAGAAAAAAGATAAAACCCTCAGGCCGTGTGTGGATTACCGCGAACTAAACAAGATTACTGTGAAGAATCGGTACCCTCTCCCCTTGGTACCAGAGTTGTTTCAGAGACTGGGGACGGCTACCATATTCACCAAACTTGATCTCCGTGGGGCCTACAATTTAGTTTGTATCAGGGATGGAGACGAATGGAAGACCGCTTTTCGTACCCGTTATGGGCATTTTGAGTACCTCGTGATGCCTTTCGGCCTGTGTAATGCCCCTGCCACATTTCAATACTTTATTAATGATGTGTTACGTGACTTTCTAGACCTGTTTGTCATCGTCTATTTAGACGACATATTGATTTTCTCTTGTTCCCTTGAATCCCATCGCAGGCACGTCAGAAGTGTATTGGGCCGACTTCGACAACACGGTCTATATGCAAAGGCTGAAAAATGTGAATTCGAACAGGAAAGTATTCCATTTTTAGGGTTGGTCATCTCCAGTAAGGGCATTAAAATGGACCCCCAGAAGGTCACGGCTGTTCTAGATTGGCCAGTCCCGACTGATAAGAAAGGAATCCAGCGATTCGTTGGATTCGCTAATTTTTACCGCAAATTTATTAAGGGGTTCTCAGCTATCATTGCACCCATCACACAGCTTACCAAACAGGGTACACGCTTCCATTGGTCGGCCGAGGCTCAAAAGGCTTTTGAGACTCTCAAGGGCCTTTTTACCTCCGCCTCTGTACTGAAGCATCCAGATTCCTCTCTGCCATTTATTCTAGAAGTGGATGCATCTGAAATTGCTGTAGGAGCAGTATTATCCCAAAGACAAGGAACCAAAGCCCTGCTGCATCCTGTGGCTTTCTTTTCTCGTAAATTATCCACGGCAGAGAGAAATTATGATGTAGGTGACAGAGAGTTGTTGGCAATCAAGTCAGCATTGGAGGAGTGGCACTATCTGTTGGAGGGTGCCGCTCATCCAGTTCTAATCTTTACAGATCATAAGAACCTGGAGTATTTGAGGTCTGCAAAGAGGTTGAAACTACGTCAGGCCAGGTGGGCTCTCTTTTTCTCCAGGTTCTCCTTCCATGTCACTTACCGTCCTGGCTCCAAGAATACCAAACCTGACGCCCTGTCTAGGATGTTCCACAAACCTCAAGAGATTTCCCCTCCAGACACCATTTTGTCTCCAGGGAACCTTCTTTTACTTCAGGGAAACCTGCTTTCCCAGATTAAACAGGCCTCCGCAGAAATAGAATCTTCCATTAAGACAGAACTCCAGGTTAAGGATGGGTTATTGTGGCATGAGGATAGGATCTTTATACCTGAAACACTACGAGTTCCAGTACTAGAGCTCTGTCACGATCATGCACTGGCTGGGCATTTTGGTGTGGCTAAGACCACTGATTTGGTTCAGCGCACCTTCTGGTGGCCTCAGCTGCGCAAAGATTGTAAGGAGTTTGTAGAGTCCTTTACCACCTGCCTTAGGAACAAAGGGCACAAAACAAAGGCATGGGGTCTACTAAAACCCTTGCCTGTCCCAGATAGACCCTGGAAAATGCTCTCAATAGATTTTATTGTAGAACTACCCCCGGCCGGGGGCTTCACTTCAATCTTTGTCATAGTGGACCGGTTGTCGAAGATGGCGCACTTTGTCCCAATGAAGGGTACCCCTTCAGCTACAGAAACAGCACAAGCATTCATTAAAGAGGTCGTCAGGCTCCATGGGGTACCAGTTAACATCGTTTCAGATCGGGGGGTACAATTTACCTCTCGATTCTGGAGGGCTTTGTGTAAAACCTTGGACATTGAACTCTCATTTTCCTCGGCTTATCACCCCCAGACTAATGGGCAAACAGAAAGAACAAACCAGACCCTTGAACAATATTTGCGCTGTTTTTCTTCCTTTGCCCAAGATAATTGGATTGTTGTTTTACCATTGGCCGAATTCGCTTATAACAATTCCATTCATTCTGCTATCAAGCAAACTCCGTTTTTTGCGAATTATGGTTTCCACCCCTCATTTTTACCAAACTCTCTTCCAGAATGCACAGTACCCGCAGTCCAGGAGAAATTGGATTTTTTTACCTCTAACAACCAAGTTTTACAGGACACCATGACCAGAACCCAGGAGTACAACAAAGCAACCTTCGATAAAAAGAGGCGAGGTGAGCTCTTACTTGCACCTGGGGATCAGGTATGGTTGTCCACCATAAACCTCAGGTTGGCCTGCCCTTCCAAGAAATTGGGTCCCAAATTTCTTGGACCATTCCCTGTTAAACGGAGAATTAATGAAGTTGCATATGAACTTGAACTCCCGGATTCACTAAAGGTACATCCAGTTTTTCACGTGTCCTTGCTTAAACCATCTATTACTAACCCATTTCCAGGTCGAAGTACGGATCCTCCTGATCCAATCCTGGTAGATGGGGAAGAGGAATTCGAGGTGGAGGCTATCATGGACCACAGGAAAAGAGGTAACCAAAACCAATTCTTAATAAAGTGGAAGGGGTTTGGCCCAGAGGAGAATTCTTGGGAACCAGAGGATAATATTCATGCTGAAGACCTGTTACAAGCCTTTAAAACAGCTCATCCAGAGAAATTTTTTCAAAGGGGCATCCGGAGGCTGCCCCTTGGGGGGGGCAATGTCACGAAGATCCTGCCAGTAACCGGCGTCCCAGGCGCACGGGAACCCGGCCACGGGTCCCATTGCGCATGCGCGCGCGTTCACGGGTGTGGTCACGCACGGGCACGCGCACGCGCACTCCCGCTGGTATCCGGCGGGCTATTTAAACCTGCCTGTCACACTCCATCCCTGCTGTCTGCTCTACAGCGTTCTGTGAGTGTTACCTGATCTGATCTGTGTTTCCTGTTATCTGACCCGGCTTCCTGTTTGACGATCCTGCTATCTGCCTGCACCAGACTCTCTTGGCTTGTCTGACCATCCCTCTGCATTACCCCTGGTACCTCTGCTGTCCGAACGTTACTGACCACCGGCTTGTTGACCCTCCGCTGTGTTTCATCAGCTTCCAGTCTGCTATTACCTGCTGTTGTTCCTGGTTCCAGTCCAGCTTCCAGTCTGCTATTACCTGCTGTTGTTCCTGGCTCCAGCCCAGCGTTCCAGGCTACCTTCTGCTGTGTTCCAGCCCAGCGTTCCAGGCTACCTTCTGCTGTGTTCCAGTCCAGCGTTCCAGGCTACCTTCTGCTGTGTTCCAGCCCAGCGTTCCAGGCTACCTTCTGCTGTGTTCCAGTCCAGTGTTCCAGGCTATCTTCTGCTGTTGTTCCAGTCCAGCTTCCAGTCTGCTATTATCTGCTGTTGTTCCTGGTTCCAGTCCTGCATTCCAGTCTCTGTCCTCAGTCTACTCCTCAGGCTACTGACTCCAGAGGGTGCCACCACTACTGGACTTTCAGCAACTGTTGATCCTGCCAGGCACCCATACCACTCTTCACTCCTGGCCCTCTGTCTCCATTCCAGGGGAACGGGAGTGGGAGCTGTAAGGGAGGTCTTTTCCTGCACTTCAGGCTCACAACCTACCAGGTACGTGACACTCTCTCCCGCAAGCAAATAAAGCATGGCAAAAACACCAGCCATTTGGGTACCACATGCTTGACAAGGCATTTAACCACCCACCTTTCAGGCCCTTGGCAAGAGCACCTGAAAGACACACAAAAGGGACACAATTCTTCTCCTCCTCACTCCACACCTTTCATGTCAACTTTTAACTTCAGCTTATTTAGTTAAGCTTTGACAAAAACACTGGAAGCTGATTTCCATGCAGAGCTGCACCGGGTTTTGCACTATCCAGTTTTAGTAAATCAACCCCATTGCATACTTTAAAAGGTTTTTGCTGTTTCAACTAGGTACTGTATTAGCGTAGTTATGTTCCCTGTATTTTTTTGTTTTCCGTTCCTTGTAATTGGAGTTGGGGGAGCAGTTTGGGGCGAGCATAAGTGCAGCCCCAACATCGTCTGTTCACCCATTCGGCAAACGCCTGAATTTGCAGGAAGCTTGGCAGGATGTTTTCCCGCCGAGCGCCCCACAGTGTACTGCGCGCTGCACAGTGCGTTTTAGGGCCCCAATTGAATGAGGCAATGCACCTGACCGCTAGTCAGGTGCAAGGCTTTGCCCAATCAGGACACAGAGCACTGTCAGAGCCATGATTGGACAAAGTCATGATGACTTTGCCCAATCATGGCTTAGTGCTCATAGTCCCACCCCACACTATAAAAGGTGGTTAATAAGCCCCCCATCATGTCTAGGAGGCCAACAAGGAGTGGCAGATGTTCCCATTCCACTATAAGGGTACCAGCAGTGTCTGTGTCCACAGGCAGTCCACAGGCAAAGGTGGATGTGGTCTTTCCTCAGGCATGGCATGTTTGTCTGTTTAGTGATGTTGCCCCTGCTATCCAGCCACAGCAGGCAGAGGAGGTGGTGGACTGGCTTACTAAACTCATCCTCCTCTATGACCCAAGCTAGTTCACAGTCCACCGCAGCTGCCAGAGTGGCATATTCTGGTTCTTTGTCCACCGCTACGCCTGTCATAGCCCTAGCATCATGCATGGAGAAGTTAGCTGAATTATTTGAACACAGCATCAGCCACTTGCTTCTTGAGGTTGCAAAGCCATTACTTGATTCAGATATTGGTTCTGAGGTAGAGGAAGGCAGTAACATGAGCCTACAGAGAGGTGAGAACACTGATAAACAACTTGGCAGTCATGTTCCCCCAGCCGCAGCGTATTGCCAAGTTGGCTCCAGTGATGATGAGAATGGAGATGATGATGATGAGGTCACTGACACGACTTGGGTGTCGGATAGAGCAAAGGAGGAACGTGAGGGGGAGGCACAACCCCAACGAGGCAGAATGTCCTCTAGAGGCAGCCATCATGGAAGAGTAGAGAACAGCCACCCTATTCCATCAGATTGTGGAGCTGTTATCACCCGGTCCACTTCCCACAGCATAGCGGTGTGGGTCTTTTTTAGCACATGTGCAGCTGATTGCACTGTTGCAATTTAAACTCTCTGCCGCAAGCAAATCAAGTGTGGCAAAAACACCAGCCATTTGGGTACCACATGCTTGACAAGGCATTTAACCTCCCACCACTCAGCCCCTTGGCAAGAGCACCTGAAAGACACACAAAAGGGCCACAATTTTTCTCCTCCTCACTCCACACCTTTCATGTCTACCCCTGCTATATCTCATAACCTCTCAGCAGCCTCCACTGACAGGGATGATGGAATAGCAAAGGGTTTCACAGGTCCTTGCAACACATCTGCCAGCAGCACACCATCAGCTGTAGATTATAGCAGGCAAATTTCTCTGCCCCAGCTGCTGCATTGAAAAAAAATACACTCCTTGCCACCCACATGCTCAGTGTCTAAATTCTAGCTTGTCCAAATTGCTACCTTTACAACTCCTGCCTTTCTGTCTGGTGGATTCTGCCCCCTTCCGTGAATTTGTAGAATGTGCTTTGAGTTGAATGTGAATTGAGTGTAAATTGAGCTCTGTAATTTCAAAGCCATTGTATCTAATTTTTAGGGACTCATTAATGACGGGAATATTATAATGCCAAGCTGCGGTTTCCGAGCAAAGTCCTTTCTTGTATTAAAAGAGGTATGGACTCCAGAGAGAGAGATATAATTTTGTCCCTGTTCAAATCATTAGTAAGACCTCATCTGAAATATTTAGTTTTCAGCACCAGTTCTCAAAAAGAATATCGGGGAACTGGAGAAAGCGCAAAGAAGGACAACTAAACTGATAAGAGGCATGGAGGAGCTCAGCTATGAGGAAAGATTAGAGGAACTAAATGTATTCACTCTTGAGAAGATGAGAATAAGGTGGGATATGATCAACATGTTTAAATATATAAGGGGTCCATATAGTGAACTTGGTGTTGAGTTATTCTTTTTACGGTCAACACAGAGGACACAGGGGCACTCTTTACGTCTAGGGGAAAAGAGATTTCATCTCCAAATACGGAAAGGTTTCTTCACAGTAATGCCCCGTACACACGGTCGGACATTGATCGGACATTCCGACAACAAAATCTTAGGATTTTTTCCGACGGATGTTGGCTCAAACTTGTCTTGCATACACATGGTCACACAAAGTTGTTGGAAAATCCGATCATTCTGAACGCGGTGACGTAAAACACGTACGACGGGACTATAAATGGGGCAGTAGCCAATAGCTTTCATCTCTTTATTTATTATGAGCATACGTGGCACTTTGTGCGTCGGATTTGTGTACACACAATCGGAAATTCCGACAACGGATTTCGTTGTTGGAAAATTTTATAGCCTGCTCTCAAACTTTGTGTGTCGGTAAATCCGATGGAAAATGTGTGATGGAGCCTACACACGGTCGGAATTTCCGACAACAAGGTCCTATTACACATTTTCTGTCGGTAATATCCGACCGTGTGTACGGGGCATAAGAGCTGTGAAAATGTGGAATAGACTCCTGGTGGTTCTGGCCAGCTCAGTAGATTGCTTTAAGAAAGGCCTGGATACTTTCCTAAATGTACATAATATAACTGGGTACTAACATTTATAGGTAAAGTTGTTCCAGGGAAAATCCGATTGCCTCTTGGGGGATCAGGAAGGAATTTTTTCCCCTGCTGTAGCAAATTGGAGCATGCTCTGCTGGGGTTTTTTGCCTTCCACTGGATCAACTGTGGGTATAGAATTGGGTATATTGGATTGTATGATATTTTTTATTTTATTTATTTATTTTTTTTATGGTTGAACTGGATGGACTTGTGTCTTTTTTCAACCTGACTAACTATGTAACTATGTGCTGTACCACAATGGCAGGTTCCCAGTCACTATTTCTTCTGATTTTATCTTGAAGTAATTTTTTGGTATAAGTTTCATTGGCACAATTAACACCCAAGGGACATATTTTCCACACCTGTTTGACAGGTGCATATTATTTTTTTACAGAAAGGCCAAATCTTGCTTTCATCAAGAGTACCTCTATAGGGTTAAGTTGTGAAGGCGCCACCCACACCCAAAGCCCAATTTTTCCACACCTGTTACTTCTATCCAAACTATGCAAAAGAGACACTAGATTTTAGCTAAAAAAAAAATGTTAATCTTGGCCTGAGTGTACTATAATTTGGCTTCTTCAGATAAGGCTTGCTGACTGTGATGCAAAACTTATTTCTATCCAAAGTCTGCCAAGGAGACACCAGAATTTATCCAAACAATCTCTAATCTTGTTTTGATTGCCCTAAATTATGGGCTCATCATACAGACTGGCTCCCCAAGCTTTTGCTTACAAAATAAAGAAAGCTTGCAGGGAAAATTTAAATCTCATTTTTTTATCTTTTTAAATATCAGTTTTGTTGCAGCAGCTTCTATACATGGTACAGACGCACCAATTTACAGACAGACAAAGGGGACCCCCCCCAGCACTATATTTAAAGGAATTTTTAATTTTATTGTTTCACTTTAGGCATCATTAAAATCACCGCTCTTTTAACCACTTAAGGACCGAACCTCTTTCTGAGATTTGGTGTTTACAAGTTAAAAACAGTTTTTTTTGCTAGAAAATTACTTAGAACCCCCAAACATTTTATATATTTTTTCTAACACCATAGAGAATAAAATGGCGGTCATTGCAATACTTTATGTCACACCGTATTCGCGCAGCGGTCTTACAAGCGCACTTTTTTGGGAAAAAATACACTTTTTTGAATTAAAAAATGTTATTATTTATTTTTACGCTGTTCTTTAAAAAAAAAAATGGTGTCACTTTTATTCCTATTACAAGGAATGTAAACATCCCTGGTAATAGAAAAAAAGCATCACAGGACCTCTTCAATATGAGATCTGGGGTCAAAGGACCTCAGATCTCATATTTACACTAAAATGCAATAAAAAAAAAATTAAATGTCATTTGAAAAAAAAAAGTCCCTTTCAGGGCCCTTTCACACTGGGGCGAGGGCGGCGTCGGCGGTAAAGCGCCGCTATTGTAATCGGAGCTTTACAGTCGGTATTCGGCCGCTAGCGGGGCGGTTTTGCCCCCTGCTAGTGGCCGAGAAACTGTTAAAAATCACCGCAAAGCGCCTCTGCAGAGGCGCTTTGCCGGCGGTATAGCCGCGCTGTCCCATTGATTTCAATGGGCAGGAGCGGTGAAGGAGCGGTATACACTCAGCTCCTTCACCGCTCCAAAGATGCTGCTAGCAGGACTTTTTTTCCTGTCCTGCTAGCGCATCGCTCCAGTGTGAAAGCCCTTGGGGCTTTCACACTGGAATCAAAGCGGCGGCACTTTCGGGTTGGTTTGCAGGCGCTATTATTCGCGCAATAGCGCCTGCAAACCGCCCTAGTGTGAAAAAACCCTTAGAGCTATGGGAGGAAGTGACGTTTTGACGTCGCTTCTGCCCTGCATTGATATGGAGACAGGTGGGGGACATCTTTCCCTCAGTCGTCTCCATGCCTAACAGGACACAGGACCCAATTGCCTCCGCCGATACGACTGCTCCGGTAAGCGGCAGAGGGCACCAGAGCGCGGTGGAGGGGGGTGCCTGGTGGGAGGGGGGCCTCCCCCACCGATAAAAGTGATCTCGCGGCGAATCCCCCGCAGAGACCACTTTTATCTGAAAGTGGGGACCGCCCGCTTCAGCGGGGACCGCCCGCTGAAGAGGAGGATACCAGGGTTATGGCAGCTAGCTGCTGCCATAACAACGATATTCCTCTTCAAAGTAGCGAAATAAAATGACGACGGGCGGTCCATAAGTGGTTAAAAACAATCGTCTTTAAAGAAAATGTTTGCATTGATACATGTCCCCCAGGGCAGTACTTGGGCCCCTATACCCTTTTTATGGCGAATAACTGATTTTTCATGTTCAAGCCCCATAGACTTTAATAGGGTTCGCGGCCAAACTTTTGTGATGTTCGAGAGTTCTGGCCCAAACCGAATCGCGGGGGGGTGTTCGGCCCAACTCTACTTATGATGGGCTGCAGTTTGTTGTGCCATAGCTGATGGAATCCCCATGTTCATTCACCCAGTTTGCCCTTATTAACTATCACATGGGTTGGACTTGATGGTCTTTTTTCCAACCTCACCTACTATGTAATTATGTGACTATAGGCAGTGGTGTATTTAGGTTTTGTGCTGCCCTAGGCCTGACTAAACTCATGCACCCCTAATTTAAATACGACCCACCCCTTCCTGTCGAGGCCACACCCTTCCTGTTTAAGACCCACCCTATCATCTGTAAACCACACCCCTTCCTTTTTAGGCTCATTTGGCACCTTTCAGGGGGGAGGGAGGAATGGGTACCTATTTTTGACAGGTACCCTTCCCCACTTCCAGGAGACTGCGCTGCCCCCTCTGAAGTTCAGCCCCTCCTCCTCCTTCTTCGACTGGGCCATTCGGAAAGTGCAACGCACTTCGAACAGGTGCAGTAGGGAAGGTTCCGGCCGATTTCCATTAGTATGAATGATGGTGGCAAAACCCGAGAGCCAATCCAAAAATTGGCTGAGGCTTTGACATTGCGGTAACCCTGGACAGGTAAGTGTCCTAATATTAAAAGTCAATAGCTACAGTATTTGTAGCTGCTAAGTTTTAATGTTTTCACGGGTGGGGGTGGGCGGGCGGAACTCCTCTATAATGAGCTTGCATTGATTTCAGCATTGATGGAGCACTTTATTGCAATATCATGATCTGAATATTAATGCATTTTCACTGAATGTGGACTATTTAATGGGTTTGCATTGATTTTAGCATGCATGGAACACTTTTTTTTGGGGGGGGGGGCGCAAACAAGCTAAAAAATAAAAAAAAAACATCAGTTGCAGCCTCACTGTGCCCATCAAATGCAGCCACTGTGCCCCATCAAACCCAGCCACTGTGCCATCAAACACAGCCACTGTGCCCATCAAATGCAGCCACTGTGCCCTTTAATTGCAGCCACTGTGTCCATCAAATGCTGCCACTGTGCCCATGAAATATTGCCACCATGCCCATCAAATGCAGCCACTGTGCCCATCAATTGTAGCTACTGTGCCATCAAAGGCAGCCACTGTGACATCAAATGCAGCCACTGTGCCCATCAAATACAGGCATTGTGCCATCAAATGCCACCACTGTACCCATCAAATGCTGCCACTTTGCCATCAAATACCACCACTGTGCCCCATCAAGTACCGCCACTGTGCCCCATCAAATGCTGCCACTGTGCCCTCAAATAATGCCACTGTACCCATCAAGTACCGCCACTGTGCCCCATCAAATGCTGCCACTGTGCCCTCAAATAATGCCACTGTGCCCATCAAAAGTTAACACAGATATCATTTATTCAATGTTACCTGCTGTCCGGGCCTGGGGGTATCCCTCGTGCTCCTCTTTCTCTCCTCCTCCTCCTGACGTCACAGCCAGACCCTGCCCCAAGGAGAATATTCAGTGAAGGAAAGCTGTGCAGAGGAGGGTAAGCAGAGCATAAGGCTCCACCTCCGCCAGTCACCTTACATGCAGCCAGTCACTATATTTGCAAGTGCCAGAGCCGCTACAGCAAGCCGCCGTGGACTGCAAGTGTGCGGGAGGCGGCTGTGGGAGCTGGGAATCGGGAAGACGGGTCGGGGGGGCTTTCTCTCATGCGGAGGGCAGCTTTTTTTGTCACCCCCCACAAAGTCCCGCCCTAGACCTTGTCAGCCTATGCAAAAACACAGCACTGACTATAGGTACAAGCAACCTCTTGTCCATTCATTCTTTGCAATGTGTTGCATTGCAAATGTGGGAGTACTAATGTAATAAAACAGTGATCTCTCTCTTAATAGTTCTGCGGGTGTCACATGTAATTACTAGCTCTCAGCTGCTGAAAACGAAATTGAGAAATCTTGGGATTGTGGGATATATAGTTTCTTCACAAGAAGTGCTAGTTCTCACACTAGAGACTGAGGAAATAACTCTCCTCAAAACTGATTGGCTTGTTTTAGGTGGATTAGATGAGTTTCGAGTCTCAAATGGCTTCACATTTGTGCAGAACCCTGGGACACATTCCCCATTCCTGATTCTTGGCTGTAACAGGCTTTACTTAATTTGAGCTTCTGGTGTAACCTGCTGAAATAAATTCAGCATGTATGCTCACTGTGAAAACATTGTCCTACAAACTCTTGTGATTATGCCATAAAAAATATGCAGATAAAGCTGGAAGATTGCCTGGAAAACCAAGTTTATCCCTTGACAGACTTGCTTGGAGAGTTATAAAAGTCATCACTATGGTACCAGAAAGCTGCAAAAACCCAGCAGGGATGAAACCTTGTCTGTTTTCACTTAAAAAGTAAGAATTCAAGTTCAAGTCATTACAACTAAAATAAGTTTGCAACCAGTCCAAAAATTATATGGTATTTATTTTCAAGAGAAACCTGTTGTAACGAGCCCCTTGCTCGCTCGGTTCCACTCTCCCGACACTCCTCTGCTGCTATAGAATCAGATTGCAGATCGCAACATCTGATGATTCGGTCATCCGATGCTCCGGGACTAGAACTACAGCTATGTGCCGTTCTAATCCAGTTGTGTAGCTCAGAACAAACACCAGGCAGGCTGTATGTAAGTTCAACCAGGAATCTCCTTTATTGAAAAATACAGGCTCTTTTATACAATAAAAGAGGAGGTGCGTACCTCCGGCTCATATTACTCTGAACATACACCTGTGACCAGAAACCTAATTAACATGGGCTAGTTAACTAATCCCTTTAGACAGCCTAGATGACTCAGACATGACCTTTAGGCCAGACTGGCCGTCTTGTAACTCAGAGAACCCTATTAACATTATCACAATAGCAGAGTTAATTAACACAAACAACAATGGGGATCTAATGACTCTTAGATCCCATACTAGAGACTTATTTACAATACACATTCTAGCAGGCAACAGACAGACAGGCAGCTGGAATTGACATCAGCATCTCCTAACAGTATTTGTCCCAGCATTATGAATCAGTTACTATTTCTAATATGGCAAATCCAGGGTCCCCAGAGTCTGTGTGTCATGGGGAACCAGGACCGGAATCCACAGTAATACCACCTCAAGGGTCCCCAGGCACACAGCTCACAAAGAGCACCGTTCCCCCAAATGTCAGGGTCTCCCCTTTCGGCAGGCGACTAACACAGGAGGAGACCCCAGACGGGTTGACTCCGAAGTTAGTCAGTAGTTCCAGTCCTCTAATGCCTGTACCCACACAGTACCCCAAACAAATTGTTCCAAACAAAGCATTACTCACCCAGCCAACCGCTGCCTCTCTCAGAGAACATATCTGCCGCTGGGGAGAGGCCTGGACTGGCCCTTCTCCCTGGAGTCATTTCTGCCACTGGAGAGAAGACAGGGTGTTTGGGCTCACTCCGTCATGCTGTTGGGGATCTGGGCCGACTGCCCAGCATCCCTGGGGTATACAGGTGGAGACTGAAGTCCCATCCACCTTCACAGGAAATTCATCCTCTGTTAGTTGAGGGCAGAGTCCAGCAGTATTCGGCCCTGTTGCCAACCCTTCTGCTGGAAACCCCACACCATCTGCTGCAGTTAACTGTTGGGGCAGGAGGCTGGCTTCCTCCACTCCAAAACTGTGTAGCTGCCATTGGGGAGGTGAGCCGGCTGCTTCCTTTTCCATTCCCTCATCTGGATGTTGGGACGATATGTCTGTGGTACTGTCTCCCAGGTGCATGGATCTTTGCTGGGGAGTAAAGACCACTTACTCCACCCTGGCCAACTGTTGGAGAGGGACGACGAACACCTCCTCTCCCTTCTCCCCCTGTATCCTATACTGCTGCTGGGAAGTGACCACCTCCTTCTCACCCTGAGCCTCCGGAACTGCCGCAGGTGTAGGGCAGAGCACAGTGAAGTTTGGCCCTAATAACAGCTCTTCTTCTGCTGGAGGCTCACCAGGTTGTTCTTTTTTCAGCAGAAAAGACTATCAAATCCCCTGTCTCTGCAACTGGTGTCTGGGGATAAAGGTTCACTATCTCCTCTCCATGGAACACAGAAGATGCTATCAGTGCTGGGCAGAGCACAGTGAAGTTTGGCCCTAATAACAGCTCTTCTTCTGCTGGAGGCTCATCAGGTTGTTCTTCCTCAGCAGAAAAGTCTATCAAATCCCCTGTCTCTGCAACAGGTGTCTGGGGATAAAGGTTCACCATCTCCTCTCCGTGGAACCCAGAAGATGCTATCAGTGCTGGGCAGAGGTTAGCAGAGCTCTGCCCTGTTGTCAGCACTTCGGGTTTGGGGATGGCAATCTTCAGATTTTCCACTGCAGATTCTCTGGCATGCTGCTGGACAGGCACATTCCTCCATCCAAGATCATCCCATGCAGAAACAGGATCATCAAGGTCAGTCAGCACTTGCTGCATCCACCATAAGACCTCCGCTTCCATAGCTGCAGGGCAGGTTGGCAAAGCACACTGTTACTCTGCCACATTTTCAACTCTTCAGCCAGGATTTCAGAGTTGTCAACTGGTATTTCCTGATAGTCTTAGGCAAAGGGAGCCCCACCCTGCTGCTGAGCGGAGTCTAGTAGCTGTCTGTAGGCCATCTCAAGCTCCCATTCCTGAACTACCAGAAACTCCAAATCTTCCTGTGCTCAGTGCACTTCCTAGACATTCAGTCTTCACTCTCTGTGTTCCATTATTTCCTCCAAACATCACTCCCGATCACTCCCAAAGTCGGGGTCCTCGGGCAGCCTCCAGTACAACAATGCCATGCCATTGTAGTCAAAGCCTTCCGTGGGGCTGTCATCCGCTGTCCAAGGGCACACTTGGGCTACAAACCACTGGAGGGCTCTGTAGCTCTCATCCAACCGCATTTCTGCCCGGATCAGCCTGCTTAACTCACCTGTCCACTCCTGGTTCAGCTGTTCCCCCAATAACAGCATTCGCACTTCATACTGCGACCAGTACCTTACATGGATGGAGGGGAGAACTTTTCCCTGGTTTCGCTGCTCACGGGCTAGCGCTTCCTTCCAGAGTTTGCAGCAGATAGAATCAAACCATCCTAGCAGGACCTGCTCTGATACTGGACCTCTGTGCTGTATCTGCATCTCTCGCAACCTCCTTCTGAATTCCTCTTCCATGGTGGCTGGTATCTGTACCTCTCCTCTCCTGCTATCTGGACCTTGGATCCAGGTGATGGTTTGGATGTGTTCATGGCAAGGAAGCACGATCCCACCATTCCCTCCATGGCTCTCTAGTAAGTCTTTCATCGTGACTCGCCTGCAGGCTGGTTTGGAGTGTCCCAGTAACTGGAGAGCAAATCCCACCGCTGCCAACCAATGTAACGAGCCCCTTGCTCGCTCGGTTCCACTCTCCTGACACTCCTCTGCTGCTATAGAATCAGATTGCAGATCGCAACATCTGATGGTTCGGTCATCCGATGCTCTGGGACTAGAACTACAGCTATGTGCCATTCTAATCCATTTGTGTAGCTCAGAACAAACACCAGGCAGGCTGTATGTAAGTTCAACCAGGAATCTCCTTTATTGAAAAATACAGGCTCTTTTATACAATAAAAGAGGAGGTGCGTACCTCCGGCTCATATTACTCTGAACATACACCTGTGACCAGAAACCTAATTAACATGGGCTAATTAACTAATCCCTTTAGACAGCCTAGATGACTCAGACATGACCTTTAGGCCAGACTGGCCATCTTGTAGCTCAGAGAACCCAATCAACATTATCACAATAGCAGAGTTAATTAACACAAACAACAATGGGGATCTAATGACTCTTAGATCCCATACTAGAGACTTATTTACAATACACATTCTAGCAGGCAACAGACAGACAGGCAGCTGGAATTGACATCAGCATCTCCTAACAGTATTTGTCCCAGCATTATGAATCAGCCACTATTTCTAATATGACAAATCCAGAGTCCCCAGAGTCTGTGTGTCCTGGGGGACCAGGACCGGAATCCACAGTAATACCACCTCAAGGGTCCCCAGGCACACAGCTCACAAAGAGCACTGTTCCCCCAAATGCCAGGGCCCACGATCGATCGGCAAGAGGCTAGCATTCAGTCCCCTCCAAAAGTCTCTCTCCCGGCTAGGTCTGTCACACCTGTCATGTGAGACATGTATGAGCTATCATTGCTGATCTGAAAATATGAATTGTTTGACTATTATTTTGTCCCACTGGATTGTATACTGAGTCAATGACCATTAACAAGAATGTAGATCAGGAAACTAGAGGGTCAGAATAACAATCAGATAACTATTATTATTGTTGTTTTCAGTTCCCCTTAAGAGTTTTCATCCACAAAAGCATATTTTCATTTTAAAAATATCATAGCGTGCGGAAATTTTGAAAACACAGCATAGAATGAAACATCCTCTTCTAGTACAAGAAAAAGAATTATGAACAACACTTTGCACAGTCATCAAGGGAAGAAAACAGAGGCACAGACAGCATACACAAAGAGAGCGGATGAAATGAAACATGCATTCCATACAAATGATTTTCTCTAACTGAGGATACAGAAGTCCTGCAGCTAAAGGTTTGATTTGCTATGGTCAAGTTCATATGGCCAGAACAGATAAAACATTTAACTCACTAATCTATATGTAAGTATGTGTGTAGTAAGACAAATCCCCCAAAGTACTTTAAAGGGGTTGTAAAGGTACATGTTTTTTCACCTTAATGCATCCTATGCATTAAGGTGAAAAAACACCTGGCAGTCACCACCCCCCCCGTTTTACTTTACCTGAACCCCTTCATTCAGTTGGCGGGGATGCGCTAGCTCCTTCTCCACGGAATCCTGGCTCTTGATTGGATAGATTGATAGCAGCGCAGTCATTGGCTCCCGCTGCTGTCAATCAAATCCAATGACACAGGCGCCGGGGCCGAGTCCGGCATTCTGTGTCTATAGACACTAATGCTGGACTCGGGAGCAGGCCCGCAAGGTAACCCCCTCGGGGAAGCGCCTCTCCAAGGGGGTTATCAGATGTGTGGAGGAGCTGCGAGAGCCACCAGGGGAACCCAGAAGAGCAGGTTTGGGGCCACTCTGTGCAAAACGAGCTGCACAATGGAGGTAAGTATGACATGTTTGTTATTTTAAAAAAATCTATATTATTAATAAACAAAATTGAAAAAAATATATTAATAGTTAAGATTTGATCTGAGCATGAAGGCCCTAACAGGATAACTTCAGAGTCGGTAACTCTGACATAGAGAAGGCAAGCCTGTTAAATACCTTCTTTGGCTCTGTGCATAGAAAGAAAAATGGTGGAGCTCAAGTTCATACGGTTAGTGTCACAGCCTCAAATGAACAACAATGGCTCAATTATTGATATGTTCCAGATGAAATAAAGGTGAATAAATCATCTGGGTCAGGTACACCCATGTGTCCTCAAAGAGCTGAGATCTGTTATTTCAAAGCCATTACTTCTAATTTTTAGAGTATGGCTTGGTACCAATGGATTGATGCAAGGTCAATAGTTGCTTGTATTTTAAAAGGGATCAAAGTCTTTACCAAGTAACTAAAGACCTGTGATCCTAACTTACAGTATATGGTCAGGAAGATACTTGAGATTTTAATAAATAACCCTGTAGATGAGTTTTTGCTAGAAAACAATAATATAAGCAATAGTTAGCATGGATTTACCAAAGACCAAAGTCGGCAAACAAATTTACCTTCTTTTTATGACAAAGAAAGTAAAAACCTAGACAAAGGTTTGCCTGTGGATATAGTATACTTGGACTTTACAAAAGCATTTATCACAGTTCCCCACAGACATCTAATGTCATCTAATGTCTAAGTTGAGGTCTATAGGACCTTAAAAAATGTAGTCTGGCTTAAGGTCCCTATTCAGTGAGTAGTGATTAAGGATGAGCCTAAGGTTTGGGCCAAACACAAGTTCAGACCAAACCTTGCCTATCTGGATGATCTGATGAATGCTCAAACAATTATTTTGTCAATGGGAGGTGAACACCATGTGTTATTACTTCCCCCCCCCTTCTTTTCATTCCCCCCACAGTTTCCTCCTTTTTCCCCCTTCTTCTATCTTTTTACCTTCTTCTTCTATTTTCTTTCACCCCCCACCCCTTTTTTCCTTTTTCTGTCCTTTCCTTTCTTCCTTCCCCATTTCCCCTTCCTTCCTCCTCCCCCCTTTTTTCCATCCATTTCCACCCTCTTTCCTCCTCCTGTTCCACTCATTTCCTTTCCCTCTTCTCTCTCCATCCCTGCTTTCCCATGTTTTGTTTACCTTTATGGTTGTTTTTTGTATATAGCAGCATATTTACCTATATACATACGTACCTTATCTACCTAGCTACTGCGGAAGACTAATCCATCCACTTTTACACATCCCCCATACCCGCCATAGGGGAACGTTTGGTAGTGTCTTGGCTGTGCTTCTGTACATGGGCCTATGGGTAAGCAGCATTGCAACCGTCTCTTACCTATAAATAAATGTATTTCGTATTTTGTACTAAGTATGTTTACATTTTTGTCATTTGGATTTTTATATACATTTGGCTATTTTCATTCTAGACATCCTCCTGATGAAGCGGTAACATGCCGCGAAATATGTAGAGGACCATATGTCCCATGAGGATCTACTGTACCTTTGTCTCCATCTGGAAGTACATTAAGTATCAGCATACCTGTATAGACGCCCCTATATATATGTTTTATTGTCTTTGCCTTGAACATTGAAAAATGATGTTCTTGTCTATGTGTGGACTATTTGTTTTTTTTATCTGTGTATATAAATAAAACTACTATATTTTATTCAATTTTTTTTGACAATCTCTAGCCAATTTAGCCTGGGAAAAGATCATTACTGTTTTTTTAACATTTGGTTCCCATTGACTCCAATGGAGTTCGGATTCGGCAAACGAACTTTAGTCATGTTCAATGAACCTGCACTGAACCAAACCCAGGTACATTCAGCTCATCACTAGTAGTGATTAATGATTTAAACTTTAAATGGTCTAAGAATGTAAGTTATGTACCCCAAGGTTTAGTGTTTGGACCCTTATTTTTTAATGTATTTATAAATTATATTAAGTTTGAGATTGGGACCCCTTTCACACTGAGGCGTTTTTCAGGTGCTAAAGGGCTAAAAATAGCGCCTGAAAAACGCCTCCCCTGCCACCCCAATGTGAAAGCCTGAGTGCTTTCACACTGGGGAGCTGCGCTGGCAGGACGTTAAAAAAAGTTGTGCAAACAGCATCATTGGGGCTAAACCGTCCCTGCCCATCGAAATGAATGGGCACCGCTGCCGAAGTACCTGTAAAGCGCTTCTGCAGCGGCACTACGAAGGCGTATTTAAACCTTTCTTCGGCCGCTAGCGGGGTTAAAAGTGCCCCACTAGCGGACGAATAGCGCCGCTAAAACAGCAATAAAGTGTCGCTAAAACTAGCTGCGCTTTACCATCAGCGCTGCCCGCTGTTTAGTTTGAAAGGGCTCTAAACATACCATTTCTGTGTTTTCAAATGACACCAAGCTGTGTGGTGGACCAGGATGTCTCCAACCTACAAGCAGACCTGAATGTACTTTTTGATTGGGCAACTATGTGGCAATTGATGTTTAATGATGATAAATGTAAAATCATACTTTTGATATCTAAAAAACATACACGTATCATACATTATAGGAGGACTACAACTGGGGGAGTGGAAAAGGGTCTGAGTGTTCTGGTAGATCATAGAATAATGGCATTCCAAGCTGTGTTTTTTAAAGCAAGCAAAATACTTTCTTGTACTTAACCACTTGCCTACTGGGCATTTTCACCCCTTCCTGTTCAGGCCAATTTTCAGCTTTCAGTGCTGTCGCACTTTAACCATTTGCCTACTTGCCACTTTCACCTCCTTCCTGCCCAGGCCAATTTTCAGCTTTCAGCGCTGTCATACTTTGAATGACAATTGCGCTGTCATGCAACACTGTACCCAAACAACATTTTTATCATTTTATTCACACAAATAAAGCTTTCTTTTGGTGGTATTTAATCACTGCTGGGTTTTTTATTTTTTTACTAAAAAAAGACAGAAAAAAAAAACGTTTTTCTGGGTTTTTGTCAGTAAATTTTTCTGCTTCACGAATGTTCACTGAAGAGGCAGCACTGATGGGCACTGATGAGGCGGCACTAAAGGACAATGATGAGGAGACACTAATATGCTGGCCTGATGAGCACTGAGAGGCAGCACAGATGGGCACTGATAGGTGGCACTGATGGGCACTGATAGGTGGCACTGGTGGTCACTGATAGGTGGCACTAGTGGTCACAGATAGGTGGCACTGATGGGCACTGATATGTGGCACTGATGGGCAATGATAGGCGACACTGGTGGGCACTGATGATCAGTGCCCTGATTACCTGTACAGTCTTCCCTGCAAGGAGATGCCGCTAAT
Organism: Lithobates clamitans; assembly: GCA_037952925.1. Classification (NCBI taxonomy): domain Eukaryota; kingdom Metazoa; phylum Chordata; class Amphibia; order Anura; family Ranidae; genus Lithobates; species Lithobates clamitans. Next base: position 26,080,540 of record JBBGZY010000438.1, read on the forward strand.
TGGCTCTCCTCGCCACACACTCTGTCAGTGTGAGGCGAGGTGAGCTGATAAACAGCACTTCCGCATTTATATGTGACCGGCTGTGATTGAACATGACACGGCTGCGATCGCCGCGCTGCAAGAGCGCACGTTCTAAGGCAACGTCTTATGACGTTGTCCCAGAATGAGAGCCGCACCGCTCTTCCGTCATTTGACGGTGGGTGGGTGGCAAGTGGTTAAATGACAATTGCGCAGTCATGCAACAATGTACCCAATCAAAATGTTATCATTATTTTGAGACAGCTAGAGCTTTATTTTGGTGGTATTTAATGTCTACCGTGTTTTACATTTTTTGCTAAACAAACGTAAAAGGATTTAAAATTTTAAAAAGAAAAGTTTTTCTTAGTTTCTGTTAGAAAACTTTGTAAATAAGTAACTTTTCTCTTTCACTCATGTGCGCTGATGAGGCTGCACTGATGGGCACTGATATGCTGCATAATGAGGCGGCACTGATGGGCACTAATCAGGCGGCACTGATGGGCACTGAAGAGGAGGCACTGATGAGGCTGCACTGATATCCGGCACTGATGGGAAATGATAGGTGGCATTGATGGGCACTGAGGGGCACTGATATACAGCAATGATGGGCACTGATAGGCAGCACTGATCTACATTGATAGATGGCACCAATGGGCACTGATAGGCGGCAATGATGGGCATCACTGATAAGCACTGACAGGCAGCACTGATGGGCACTGACAGCCAGCACTGATGGGCACTGATTGGCAACACTAATGAGCACTGTTGAGGCAGCACTGATCATCAGGACAATGATGATCAGTGCCCTGATTATCAGTGTAGATGTCCCCTGTGTGGATCGGCCCTTACTGGCTCTTCTCTCCTCACACGCTGTCAGCATGAGGAGAGGACTGCAGATAACCGGCAAATCCTTTTTACACTGTGATCAGCTGTGATTGAACACAGGGAAGCACGCTCACAGGTGGACATCAGTAGACACCCTCCCAAAAATATGCGACCATGCTGCAGCCGTCATTTGGCTGTAGCACCCTTGTGAAGAGGTTAAAGAGGTATAGACTCCAGAGAAAGTAATATATAATCTTGTCTACTGTTCAAAGCATTAGTAAGACATCTGAAAAATGCAGTTCAGTTTTGAGCACCAGTTCACAAAAATGATGTTGGGGATCTGGAGAGTAAACCCTTCTATAGAGAAGGGTAACCAAGCTGATAAGAGGCAGGGAGGACCTCAGCTAATCAGATAGATTAATGTATTCTATCTAGAGAAGAACCGATTAGGGGGAATTGACCACCATGTATAGATACATAAATGGTCCATATATTGAACGTGGTAAATATTTATTAATATACGATCATTCCACAGGACAAGAGAGCACTCTTTTGTGTCTGGAAGAAATGAGGTTTAACTGTCACAATAAGAGCTGTGAAAATGTGGAATAGGCTCCCTCAGCTACCAGTTTTAGCCAGTTCAGTTGACTGTTACAAAAAAAAGCTGGATACATTCTTAAATTCGAAGAATATAGCTGGAAATTAACATTTATAAGTTCTTAGACTAGAGATTGGTTTAGATGATCGGGATGGAATTTGCATCTCTCTCAGTTGCAGCAAATTGACCATTCTGTTTATTGAGATATTCTATTTATTTCTTCTTTTTTTCATGTTGGTTAAACTCAATGTAATTGTGTCTTTTTTATCCTAACTATGTATTATTAATTCCTCCCGCCGCGCTATAGCCGAATGCTAGCTACAACGCGGGCCTATATTGCCGCGAGGCCGTCAATAGTCGTCCTCTGGAGAATGAGTTCTCAGCGTGTCCCTGTGGGGTGCGCACGGCATGCTCTGTGATCACAGAGTCTATGAGACTCGGCTGATCATAGATCAGAGTAAGGGGCCAATCCCGGCCCTTACCACCTGATCAGGTGTCAGCCAATGACAGCTGATCACGTGATGTAAACAGAAGATCGGTAATCATTTTGGCTTTTGTCAGAGGGACATTGGTCCCTCACACAGAAAGCCACCGCTGAATTGTCTGTGCCCACCAGTGCCCACCAGTGCCACCTAACAGTGACCACAGTGCCACCTACCAGTGACCACAGTGCCACCTACCTTTGCCCACCAGTGCCACCTATAAATGCCCACTAGTGCTGCCAATCAAAGCCCATCAGTGCCTCATCATCAGTGCCACCGATCAGTGCTGCCTATTAGTGTCACCTACTAGTGCCTACCAGTGCCCATCAGTGCCACCCACCAGTGCCCATCAATAACACCTATCAGTGCCCTTCAGTGCTGCATCATCAGTGCCCATCAGTGCCAACCATCAGTGCCCATCAGTGCCAGCCATCAGTGCCACTTCTCAGTGCCCAACAGTTCCACCTCATCAGTGCCCATCAGTACCGCTTTATCAGTACCCATCAATGCAGCCTATCAGTGCCCATCAGTGCAGCGGCATCAGCGCACATCAATGAAGGAGAAAAATTACCTGTTTTCAAAAATTTCATAACAAACTATAAAACTTTTTTTTCAAAATTTTCGGTCTTTTTTCATTTTTTTGAGCAAAATATAAAAAACCCAGCAGTGATTAAATACCACCAAAAGAAAGCTCTATTTGTGTGAAAAAAAATTATAAAATTTCATATGGATACAGTGTTGCATGACCGCGCAATTGTCGTTCAAAGTGTGACAGCGCTGAAAGCTGAAAATTGGCCTGGCAGGAAGGGGGTTTAAGTGCCCTGAAGGCAAGTGGTTAAAGTAGCATAACTAAGCTTCCAGCTTTCATATAGCACAATTATGTCACATTTTAAGAACCATAAAAATGAAGACATTTTATTAAAATGTAGTTATTTAAATATTAAGTAGAACAGTAATACAGACTAATATGAGATAGCAGTATTTTTAGGTCATTGTAACATTTCTAACCTAAATCATTTTCAATAATTAGGAGAAAACCGTCCAGCTTTATAACTGCCTTGACACATTGTAAAATCAATTTTATTTAAGTCTAAAATCCCTGCTTACCTGTTCTTGTGAGGCAAACGTGTAGGCTCAGAATTATTTCTCTGCAGGTAGAGCTGTTATGATCATTGGTATGCGCTTTCAGATGTACAGGATTGACATGCGTCCCTTACACAGTTGGTTATGGCAAGTGCGTCCCCCTCAGACATTTTTCATTGTAGGGTTGTAGGGGAACAAATCAGCAATTGCAGCACACATATTATTTATAAATTATATCTATATACAGTGGGGACAGAAAGTATTCAGACCCCCTTAAATTTTTCACTCTTTGTTATATTGAAGCCATTTGCTAAAATCATTTAAGTTCATTTTTTACCTCATTAATGTACACTTAGCACCCCATATTGACAGAAAAACACAGGATTGTTGAAATTTTTACAGATTTATTAAAATAGAAAAACTGAAATATCACATGGTCGTAAGTATTCAGACCCTTTGCTGTGACACTCATATATTTAACTCAGGTGCTGTCCATTTCTTCTGATCATCCTTGAGATGGTTCTACACCTTCATTTGAATCCAGCTGTGTTTGATTATACTGATTGGATCTGATTAGGAAACCCACACACCTGTCTATATAAGACCTTACAGCTCACAGTGCATGTAAGAGCAAATGAGAATCATGAGGTCAAAGGAACTGCCTGAAGAGCTCAGAGACAGAACTGTGGCAAGGCACAGATCTGACCAAGGTTACAAAAAATTTCTGCTGCACTTAAGGTTCCTAAGAGCACAGTGAACTCCATAATCCTTAAATGGACTAAATAGGGTGATTAGCTTCCCTAGGCCCAAAGAGAGCTGTGCCACATCCAATAATTACATATATATGAAAATAAAAAAAAGTTCCCCTGGGTGGACTTGCTAACAAATATCAAATAGTGAGTAGGTGTAACGAGATATATAAAGTAAAAAGATTTTTATTTTAACATAGCATAGATTAAAAACGTATTACAACATAAATTCAACAGAACATAGTACAGAAGCAATAGATAGCAATATTGTTACAGAATAATAAATTGTACAAGGGCTCTTGTTCACACCCAATGCGTTTCGGAGTAAGTACTATTTTTGTCCTTCTTCAGGGATGTAGCAAAAAGAGCACTTCGTTTCTAAGATGTTACGTTGAATTATTTAAAAACTTCCAAATTGGGATAGCAGTGGACGTTATTGCTGGTATGGTTGTTATCATAGGGACACAGTAATTATCATTAGTTGGTATTATTTGTTGAAAATGCCCTCAACTGGGACATAAAATCTCACCAACCCCCGTCCCTCCCGGGCGCGTGCAGACCAGAGCAATATGCTGAGGCAAGACGAGAGGAAACCCCTATTTGTGTCAAGTGTTGCTGTGTGTCAGCCACGCATCCCAGCTTCCAGCGTGTGTAACGCCTAAATAATTCAACGTAACATCTTAGAAACGAAGTGCTCTTTTTTGCT